>CM060951.1:136704797-137144797 GCA_030765055.1 Mantis religiosa
TATTATTCCATCCATCTATTTATTCATCTATTTATTTTATCTATCATCATCATCATCATCATCATCATCATCATCATCATTATAGATGTGAAACTCTGAGGACTGTGCCTTAAAAGAACTAACCATCCAATATTTTCCAAAGATAAGGTAGTCGATGCCAGCGTTTTCGTATGAATTGATGGATGAGCCTACACGTACGTTCTTGTTCGCTGATACAGCGAGTTTGCGGACGATCTGAAAGAAACATTTAGTGGGGTTCCCCATCTGTTTAATAATGCATGTCTTCTGAATACATTTTGGAGACGGAAAGCCTAGTTAATAAAAAGAAAACGCGGAAGAAAGTAGAAAGAACAGGAAGACACTCGTACACTAAGTGTTCTTTACGGGCATATACGGAATTTAGTAGGCATGTTGTTACTCCTATAATTATAAATGGAAGACCTGCTGATAAAGGAACATCTTTCGAAAATGCCTGAAAATGTATTAGAACAGCCATTTTTAGCACTGTTTAAGAGAGAGAGAGGGGATACTCGGTTTAGATTCCGACTAGGAATAAAGTGGAATATATCTTTGTTTATGCTTCATTGTATAGATTAGAGGTCTATGTCTCTGATACCTCTTACTTGAACAAGCAGTTGAAATCTTAAAGCCTCCTTCTGAAATGTTTCAATATTTTACTACTCAAAAGGATCCTCATCCAATCATCAGTTTGCGAATTTAAGAACAAAAGCTTTTAAATATGTATTATACAAAACAGGAAAGTTAACCATTGATAACATTTCTTTTCCCTCCAGAAAATGTAGTTGAAATAATAATAATTTAATCGTATTCCTCCTTAATATACTCTCCCAGTTTGGTGAAGTACCATGGCCGCGCCGTGGCTCAGTGGTTAGACCGCTTTGCTCTCACCAAGGCGGCCCGGGTTCGATCCCAGGGAGACCGCAAAATGAGATTTGTAGCGGACAATACGGCGCTGCGGCAGGTTTTCTCCGGGACCTCCGGTTTCCCCCGCCAGCTCATTCCACCGGTGCTCCATCTTCATCTTATGTCATCAGTGTCACCGCCTGCGGTGCCGTATGTAGTAAAAGCGGGTGTTAAACACTACACACAGCGGTGAAGTACCACAGAATTTCTGTGAATCTGACTGTTATTCAGATCTTCAGAACCTCAACATTCATTTCGTGGCAGTTCTGAGACTCAAACTAGCTCAGATATGGCGGAAATAGGATGTTTTTATGCTCAGAGTGATGTGCATGCTGTATATTTGCTGATTCGCGGAAAGAAAGTATTTTCGTTACGTTTACATAAGAATATGACTAAATCTGAGAACCCACAGCTTGCAGTTTCTCTTTCCTACCCATTGAATGGCCGCGCCGTGGCTCAGTGGTTAGACCGCTTGGCTCTTACCAAGGCGGCCCGGGTTCGATCCCAGGCGACAGCAAAGTGATATTCGTGGTGGACAACACGGCGCTGGGGCAGGTTTTCTCCGGGGCCTCCGGTTTCCCCCGCCATCTCATTCCACCGGTGCCTGCGGGCGTTAAATACACGCATTTCATTTCACACCCATTGAATGCTTTCGATCCTAGAACCGAACATATACTTACCACTGATTACACACTAGAAATTAATTTAACATTCATTTGTTTCATTTAAGGTATGCTATAAGGAATCCATACTTCTGAAGAATCGTCTATAACACAAAATTTAAGGGTAATATGTTTAACCTCGTTCTACTCAAATAGAACTTTATCTTTTTTAAGTTAAGGCTTTCCAAAGGATCTCCAAACTTCACAGCTTTCTTTCTCAAATAGATTCCATTTTTGAAAGTATTGAATGCAAATAAGGATACTTCCTAAGCAGTCAAAGATTTGGTAGTGTGTTGACCACTTTGGTCAATGAAATGTGAGTGTCTACACGAAATCTGCAACATGACAAACCAAAAGTAAAATAAAATGGCTACCTGAGCAAGAGATGTTGTATATTAGTAGACTAGGTTGTACGAAAGCTGGCTATGTCTATACTTTGTTTCTACATAAAATGTATATAGATAACAAGGGCATATGTAGAAATTTCCAGCAAGTAAAGGTACAATAATGCATACTGTATCATATAGCGTAATTAACCTATGAATGTCATCTATTTCCAAACTATTCCTTAAGTGTAAACTGATTATATAGGATATAATGCATTATATGTCATGTAAATGTTTAAAGAACAGTATGTAATTGCTAATTGTATTTCGTGACTAATAAGTAAATTAACTTTGCATGTAAATTCCAATATACTTTGATAGGGTGTAGTGGGGCAAATAGGCAATAAGTAAATACACATTTATCATTTTAAGTCTTGCCAGGCTTTTCTTTCCAAGATTTTAATTGAAAAAGAAGTTCGATAACGTGCGGCAAGTTTTATTTTAATTTTTCAAGATTAAAGGAGAATGAAAATAGTCCACGAGTACCGTACATAAGCCAACATTTATAATAATTTAGAACAATGCAATTTATAATTTTAAATTGTACGTCTGAAATAGCAATGGTTCCATGTATAAAGATAAATATCTCTTAAAGAAATTAATTTAAAAAAATATACAGGTTGTTTCGAAATGACACCGAACGAATACAGCCATTTCGTAGTTTAAAGCTTAACTAGTCCGAATTTCGGTGTCGTAGCTTCAAAATTCTCTTAGATATAATTGCATACAGCATTAAATATTGCAATATTTTGTGATTTGGCAGCGTAGGCACTACTGGTGTGCGAACCTCGAAAGTAGTATTGAGACGCACGAAAACAAAAGCATTCCTCCTTGCTCGCTATCAGTGACCCTATCCTCTCTTTCAGGTAATGGGGCAAAGGGCTTTTACTTGTAGAAAGTCGATAATGGCTCGGACAGTTCCAAGGTTGCTCATTTTTCTATGATCTTAATTGTACAGTGCTTTCAACCAGTTACTGTAAAATCAACAGCTCCCTTTCCTGTTACAAATGCTTTATTTAGTATTATTAAACACTGTGAAATAAAATGTTTGTATTTACCGTTGCATATAGCATTTAGTTTTGGTTAACTTTATCTACAGTTCCTGGATATTGTTCCGTTCTTTTTATCATTTAGGACTTCCATCCTCAATCTCATTAATATTAAGTTCCCGGGGCGCCGGGATAGCGCGGTGGTTTCGTTCGCGGCTCCCGTTCTAAGGGTCCCGAGTTCGATTCCCGGCTCTGGGGTTGGCGATTTTAAGTCGGCCCTATCCACGCCTTCACCTCTGTCTAGCACACGTGAAGTATCCCCTATGCCCAACGTGGTTCGGAGTCCACGGTAAAAACTGTAGGTCCTCTCACCTCACCGCCATCTTCACTATCACCCTATCATCGGAGGTAATGGACACCGCCCTCTGGGTGCCTCCACCTGAGAAATGGGTCCGGTCATCACTTGGTGGGGTGAGGTTACCCCGAAGGCCAAGGTTGCCATGTGGGGAGTGTTAGTAACTAACTATATTAAGTTCCCTCTAAAAGGTTTAAGTAGCATATGTCCACCAGCTTATTTGCCGTCATCGACTGTTAACGGAATGTTGGAACACATTAAACATCCTTAAACAAATAACTAATGAATAGCTTCTCCACTGCGGTTTCATAAGGCAAAGAAATTCTTAATAGTAGCAAGCTATCATGGAGTATGCCGGTATATTTGCAGTTACAGCAGGCGGCACGATGTGTCACCTGTCTGCGATTCCTTCGTTAGCGTGAGGCACGTGGCGTTGTTCCTGTAACTGCCTAATCCACACTCAATCTGTAGATTTTTTTTTTATGCGGCTCTATTGGCGGTAAATGCTATCTATATATGTCACATAGAAGCTGAGCAACTATCGTACTTTTATATATTCGTTCGCTGTCGTTTCGAAACTTCCTGTATATACGTTCGTTGCCCATTGGTGTAGTTCAAGGTATTTTCAAACAAAACTACCCAGTTATAATTTCAAATTTAATTTCAAAGGCAATTAAACTTCTCGCCTAGCTTATGCAAACAATAATACTTCGTAAACAATACTGTAACAGGAGCGTTGGAGCACCCTGTAACCAGCTGGGAACGGAAGGTAGGGGAGGACCGCGTTAGCCACACCTCTCCCTCGTTTGTCTTATAGTGGTGACAGCCAGTGGTCGGAAAGAAACATAATTGTGCGTCTGTTTTCCTTCCACCTGGTTCTCGATCTTTCGTTTACTGGAACATTCTCCTGGTCACTAGAAAGCGGGATATTCCGATATAAAGAGGGTTACAGACAGACGGAGTTAGTCAGTCAGTTGTTGGTCAATCAGTTGGTTAGTGAGTGTGAGCGAGAAGACAGTCGCAGTTCTTGGTGTAAGAGTTAGTCAGTGACGTGTTAATGTACGAGAAGATTGTGCAACGGAAGACTGTACGAACTGTGTATGAGTATCGGAGTTTATGTAATCGCGAGTACAAGTGAAGTTGTAACGGACGAACGGGTAAATTGTAATTGTGTGCAGCAAGTAATTTTGTGTAATTGGCAGGAGTTAAACTGTAAGTCGGTGGAAATAAAGAACATTGTTGAGTGGTGTAATTGGACTTTTCATTTCACGAACCCACAAAGTCACACTGGTGTCAGGAAGCGGGAAGATAACATCACCGAGCATTACAACCATGGACGCGGCATTGGAGAAAATTTTAGAGATGATGATGGAAATGAAGGCGGAACTGACAGAAATGAAGACGGCAAATGAAAACCTCGCTGCAAAAACAGAAGCGGCAAACGACAGCATCACCGGGAAGATGGAAGAAATGAAGGCCGAATTAACAGCGAAGACGGAAACGGCTAACAGCAACTTGGCCACGACAATGACCTCAAAGATGGCCGAACTGACCACAGAAATGAGGGCAGCGAACGACAGTCTGGCCACGGAAATGAAGGAGGCGAACGAGGCTCTCGCCGCAAAATTTGAGGGACGGTTGGCCGGCGTGAGGGATGACGTCGCGAACCTGGGCAAGCGGAAGGGTCAAGTAGACGACCGCCTTAATGATTTAGAGGAAAAGGCCGACAACATCGCAAAACCCCTCACCCGCCTGACGGAGGAAAACCGGCCTTATGTGTGGACGGAGGACGCCGGAGACGCTTTCCAGCACCCGAAGGGGACCCTGTGCAGTGCTTCAATTTTGGGTTTCCCACAACCGGGTGGCGCCTTCATTGTGGACACCGACGCCAGCGACCATTGCATTGGAGGTGTCCTATTGCAGATCCAGGACGGCCACGAGCGCACAAGAGTGGAAGAGGAGGAGCGTGCCGCAGCAGTCCGAGTAGTTGTGGCAGTGCCTGCTGAAGGCTGGGATAGCGCAGGCCTGAGGAGGGAGCAGCTGGCGGACGCAGACTTGGGGCCACTCTTGAGGGAAGTGGACGCAGGGACGAGGCCAACCTGGGAGGACATCGCACCGAGGAGCGCCACCTACAGGTCGCACTGGGCAAAATGGGACTCGTTGAAGACCAGAGTGGGCGTGCTGTTCCGGGTATGGGAGTCACCCGATGGGAAGGCGCAGAGAGAACAGTTGGTACTTCCCCGGAGCAAGGTCCCGGAAGTCTTGGAGGAAGTGCACGCCGGTACTTCAGGAGGACACCTGGGAGCGAACCGAATGATTCACAAACTACGGCAGCGCTACTTCTGGCTGAGACTCCGAGCAGATGCTGGTGGTACACCTGGACCGCCTCGCACGCTGCGATGGGGCTGTTCGGGGCGAACAGCTTTGAGAAGGGAGCAGTGTAACAGGAGCGTTGGAGCACCCTGTAACCAGCTGGGAACGGAAGGTAGGGGAGGACCGCGTTAGCCACACCTCTCCCTCGTTTGTCTTATAGTGGTGACAGCCAGTGGTCGGAAAGAAACATAATTGTGCGTCTGTTTTCCTTCCACCTGGTTCTCGATCTTTCGTTTACTGGAACATTCTCCTGGTCACTAGAAAGCGGGATATTCCGATATAAAGAGGGTTACAGACAGACGGAGTTAGTCAGTCAGTTGTTGGTCAATCAGTTGGTTAGTGAGTGTGAGCGAGAAGACAGTCGCAGTTCTTGGTGTAAGAGTTAGTCAGTGACGTGTTAATGTACGAGAAGATTGTGCAACGGAAGACTGTACGAACTGTGTATGAGTATCGGAGTTTATGTAATCGCGAGTACAAGTGAAGTTGTAACGGACGAACGGGTAAATTGTAATTGTGTGCAGCAAGTAATTTTGTGTAATTGGCAGGAGTTAAACTGTAAGTCGGTGGAAATAAAGAACATTGTTGAGTGGTGTAATTGGACTTTTCATTTCACGAACCCACAAAGTCACAATACTATTAATGAGATAAACACTATATACAGATTAATTAAATCTACAATTAAAGATATGCCGTATTCTTGATTGTTATGCGAAAGGCTGTGCAAGAATGAGCAACACAAGTTATTTTAGTTGCTGTCATAATTCAGTAACCATTATAAGCTCAGAAATAAATATCATTTCTCTTAGAATTATGTTCAATAGAGAGTTACGATGAGTCGTCTATTGTGAACGTTTTCAATATATAATGTGCCTTCTGGTGACAGTGATTTTAATATGATACAGAGAATAATACAACTTAGTAGTACCTCAGATTGTACTTATTGACTTATTTTCAACCCCTGCTACCTCAAAATCTTCTAGATCATTGTTCGTTAATTTCAAAATAAGCGGGGAGTGGGAGATACATACATTTAAATAAATCAGCAATCGAATTTAAACACCTACAGGTGTTTTTAAAATATATGTTTATTAATATAACTATTGTTACCTGTACTCGTGATTGAATATTTTCCGTAGTCTTGCATATATTATAGCTCTTTTAAATTGACATTCTCTAACTTAGGTTACATCGGACAGTAAATGAAATGCGAGAAATAATGCTCGAATGAACCCAGGGTCCATAGAGCTCAGATGTGTTATAGGATGTTATGATTGTGTAAGTAGTAATGTTGTTAGCACTGGAACACTGAACGTAAAACAATAACAAATACCAAACAAGAATACACTAGAGCATACACGCTGCAATGTTCACGTAACTTTCAGATGGATATTTTTGAATTGAATATTTGGAGCTCAGTATGTGACAACAAACGCTAAAAGTTATTTTATTTTATTGTTATGATAGCCACACTCAGCATTCCACCTCTTTCATACTCTCAACATAAAACTCAACTTTTTAACACTTTTGTCATAAACAACGGTTATTCAGCTACTCTTCTTCCAGAAACAAGGAAGTCTTCTTCCCTGTGTTTGGGGGACGCATCAGCGCATTATTGTTCATTATATGTAATCCTTGTTCGTATGACAAAGAAGAAAATAAGTCTTGAATACCTTATTTACTCCCCTAAGTCTTGGCTTAGTCGCTAGACATGTTGATTGTACCTCAATAGGGGGTGACTGTCTGTGGGGTTAAATTTCCATTCATTACATATTCCTACCATAAACTGTACTTCTGTTGCGCCACAGAATTCATTATGGTACATCCAACCAGAAAGAGCGCTGGTAATTTGATTTGCTCCAATTATAGGAGGTGACTCAGATAATAACATCAAGAATATTGCGCATAGGAATACAAAGATTATCCTGGAGTAATGCTTGCTGTGAAGTTAACATCAGCACAGTTTCAGGGAAACCCATAAAAAATACGTACTTGAAAAAGTAAATTACTGTGACTGCAAAAGTAAGTCAGCCCTATTAATCGCTACTGTTCACACTGTGAGTAATTATTATTAGCTGGCCACCCAAGGAAAACAATGACATTTTTGTGGCAATAGGATAACACAGATATTCTCGGCTGTCGAGGCATGTAAGAGAAAATTAAATCATCTCAGAGCTATGAAAATGCAAAATATCAGTACGTTATAATATTGTGACTGCGTGGGTTACGTAAATTCGGAAATCTGGTTTGCAGAAACCTAGAATACTTTTGCTGAAGTATAAAGATGTGAAATTGACAATCAGTTGTCTTCAGGGCTAACTCGGTGTTTTGCTGCACGAAAAGAAATGAAAGAAAACACTACGGCACACTTCAATCGACTGTCGCAATAATCAACAAACAACTGCCGCTTCTAACACCTTGCCGGTATGTATATCCCTCATCCATTGTTTCTAGAAAGTCGCAGATCGCGGATTTTCGCGGCAACAATGGACAGAACGCTCTGGAGCCTCTCTCTGTCTCTTTCTCTCCTGTCTACGCGCGCGGCTCCGGCTTGGGGCAGCAGTAAAACAATGCCACACGGTGACAATATACTGAATAAGATTTTGATTTATAATTATTTCCCCGATGACCGAGCCCCTTTTTTAAGAAGCTTTCTCAACGGAGCAGAATGGCTCAGAAGGTTTCGTCTGTGGCCCGTACTCGGGAGGTGCGGGTTCGCTTCCCGTGGCTGGCTACATGAACAATGGGATTTTTCAGGCTTTTTCCCGGACCGACAGGCAAATTTTTTGCCCCTCCATTTCATCCCCATTATCATTTCACACCATCTCATACCTGCCCGCCTCGGTAGCGTAGATGGTAGTGTGTCTGCCTCACGTTCAAGAGGTCCCGAGTTCGAGTCTCGGCTACGGTGAGTTACCTGGATAAGGTTTTCCGGAGTTTTCCCTTATCCCTAAAGACGAATGTCGGGTGTAGCTCTAAGCTCCATGGACCCCGGACTCATTTGAGCAGCATTTCACCCATTCCATTCATCGTTCGATATGACTTAACGTTGGAGAAAGTACATTACAGAAAAGACTCTCACCTGGTGGTCCCTTTCAGTTTAGATGTACAGGCGGGAGTCTCCGAGCTGCATGGCAAGGTGATATGTGTTGGTACAAACAGCTCCTCCTCCGGTAGGACATTCTCTGGTCTCCGGGCAGGCCCAGTGGGCGGTTTCCGGACAACGATGGGTTAGATACCGGTTGTACTAGCCCGCCAGGGCTTTCCAATTGCTCAACAGTAGTGACACTGCCCTCTACACTGTCGTGACTCATTGGGTCGACCACTCCGTCCCCTCTCACTTCATCCTTTCTCCCGGGATGCTCCGTTTGCACCATAGGCACAATAGATCAAAACTGGTCGGCGTACCGAATTCTTTCCGTAAGATTCTATCCTTTCCATCCTATCCTGGGAGCTTTCTCCCTGTGATGGTTCAACTGCTATCCTGTTGTGCAGTGTTCTATACCAGCAATAGAGGCCCTTGTGTTCAATCGGCTGAAGAATGAGAATATTTCTCTGCCCGCAATCGTCCCTTGTCCTCCTTAGCGTCTGAGAATGTAAACGAGAGACAGAGAGAGAGAAATGTAATGTGTAGTGTTTAGCGCCCGCTTTTACTGCATACGGCACCGCAGGCGATGCCACTGATGACACAGGAGATGAAGATAGAGCACCGGTGGAATGAGATGGCGGGGCAAACCGGAGATCCCGGAGAAAACCCGCCCGAGCGCCCTGTTGTCCACCACAAATCTCACTTTGCGGTCGCCTGGGATCGAACCCGGGCCGCCTTGGTGAGAGCCAAGCGGTCTAACCACTGAGCCACGGCACGGCCAGAGAGGGAGAGAGAGAGCGAGAGAGAGAGAGAGAGAGAGAGAGAAGGGAGAGATAATATGTATGTGTGTATGTGGAAAACATCCCGGATGAACATGGATTTCCAATCGTATAATACACTTGAATAAGGCTTTCTAGAAAAGATATTGGTATAAACAACAGAATTTACGTCTTAATTTTCTGTAATGTTTTCATAATATATGTGCAAAATAATACAACCAAACATTCTATTCCCTAAAGCTGAATAAAACGTAAGTTGGACACGGTTAAAAATATTCATAGCAATAAAATAAAATAAATGGAAATAAAGGAAAACACTAAGAATACTCATGGTGATGATAATTTGTTAGTTCCAGAAAATCATATTTACAAATTCCCTAACATACTTCAGAAAACCTCATTAAGTAACAATCTGCTATGATATCTATATAACTTTCTATATCCTTCTAAACAATAGTCATACAAAATGTTATTTTTTCACCCAGACCTTGTAAATAACATACTAAATTTAATTGCAGGTACATCAGGCACAAAGATGGCTAAGTGACATATCTTAGCAACACCACAAGAAAAACGAATAGAAGTTAATGAGCTCAAAAAGGTAAGAATATTTAAAACTGAAAACCACAGTAAGAAATATTTCCTAACGGTTGATCACATAAAATACTTTACATAGTGCCTTTAACGAAATCTATGTTTTAGTTACTAGAGCAGGTACAAAATAAGAATGAACATAAGCTTAGTCAATACAGTGATCGTGCTCTTTGCGTTGCCAGTTTCACAGCGCGCGGGCGACAGAGATTGAAGATATATCTGTCTGTGTCTCTGAAACCGCCTAGCTCGTAAACTAAGCTCTGTTATCGCTTCGACGTGTTGCAGTTATAATGCAAACATATCCTTAAATTCTGTATAAAGAATAGTACGAAAGTCAGAAATACAAAATATTTAAACAATTCTTGCTGCAGTGACTTTGACTAGCTTAATTTTCAGCTAAATAAAAGATGGGCCCAGAATCATCTGTACTTTCAACGTTGTGTATTTTGCCCAGAAATCCTAATCTTTGAGCAACAGTATCACTTCTATGAAGCACAAATTTGCGACTATTTTTAGTTCTCCTATATTTGAAGCCAAGAGATTTTAAACTGTTATACACAGAAGATACAAAATCTGTATATTTTGTTTTATTCCGTGATTAAATTCGTCAGCAATTTGGCAGTTGGATATTCACCACTGTCTTATAAATCATAAATTGTTCTACGTAAAACACCTCTTATAACATGGTCTAAGTTGGTAGTACATTTTTTCACTGTTCAGTGTTTTCCAGAAGATCTAAATACGGGAACTTCTAATTTATAGAACTGCTTGCCTTCTTACCAATGCACAACACAAAACTTATGCGCCATTAATTCCCGACACTGAGCGAAGTTTGTATGTTCAGAAATTTCTTTAATTGACAGCTGTTTGAAAAAGAAATACTCGTGGAAGATAATATTTGTAACGTACCAGTTATTTCGCCGTCGTTACTAGGCACACTAGTAGTATGCTTGTTGAGTGATATATTTATTAGTTTTGAAAAGAAAGTTTGCAATCCTAAAAACACATCACTTTACTGAATTCTAGTTACAAAATGCCTCAGCACATATGTTTATTCATAGTCGATTATTGATTCTTTTCTTTCAGATCAGGCACCTTATCTTTCAGTTTTCGAAACCAGATGTGCTACAAAGATGGGTTGTCCAAACCCCATAGTTACACCCTGAGAAAATATAGCTCTGTAAGTGAAAACAACAAAATAATTTCGTAATTAATATCATTAGAGCGCGGAAAGAAATTAACCGTAGGGTTCAGCAAAGCAAGCTGAAGTTGTGCAGTTCAAAGCTTTTTGAACTATACAACGTTGCACTCGCCTCACTGGCTACTCAGCGATAGACCAGCCACGCCTTGCTTCACCTTATGCTCATTCCTGATTTGCAGTTACCCTAAGATTTTGTGTATTTCCTAGAATTTGTAAATTATACCAAAGAAATTCAGCATTAATAGAACGCTTAAGGCTATTCCCAGAAAATCTGTCCTCAGAAGCATGACAATACTTTATATGTTTAATTATGCTGCTCACAATCACACGCTCACCGTTTTATAAATTTACGTTGTTTTGGAAATTAACTAATTTTAAAAATTAATTAATTTTCAGTCTGGCTCTACCCTTTTACGTTGTTTTCTTTTTTCCTTCGGGGAACCTCCAAAACTTATATTTCTTGTAAAATCTGTGTATGAAACTTCTGAATTGAATACAGTAAGTACTCTTACCAGTAATTTGGTAAAAGAAACTAAAAATGCGTACTTAAGACAGAGGCTTTCAGCAGGTTGTGCATATCTGTAGAGAGAAATACGAATTCCAAATTATCTTAAGCAAACTTTACAAATAAAAGGGTAAAGTAGAAAAGTAACCATGCTAAGACTGCAATCGTAATGACTATACAAAAAAATGAAAAAGAAAACCTTTCTGTCTGCTATTAAGGAAATTTTGACTTTTTGTACTAACTCGCACATCTCCCATCGGCTTTATTGTAGCGATAGGCATTTTATTTTTGTTTATGGGAATCTAAAAATAAGAATTATGAAAAATTGGGGTTTTACTATCCAGTGTACACCATTAGCAAAAATCAGACATAAATTTAGAATAACTTATATCCTTTTAACATTGTTAAGTCACAATACTTAATGTAAAGTATTATGGGATACCTGGTAAGAACTGAAAGTTTTGTACAAGTATTTACCCACGTGTCCTGATGGTATGCGTCACTAAGTTTATCAGTGCAGAAGCAAGATTTGAGGGGATAAAGTCAAGGTAGGAGCGTATAATGGGCATTTTAATGAGATGCGACAATTTGGATTCTAAAATGCACCAAGTATGCTACTGGTTACGCACCGGCGTAACATAATTATCAGCTCAACAATTTCCCAAAAATCCCTAGTTGCTGAACAATGTGTCACATTAATTATCCGACCTATGGCCCAATGAAAATTCCTGCCTTCAATTTTACATCAATCCTCCTTCTCCCTTTGCCTTTCAAATTCTTCAGTCGTTTGTTATCATTATCATGCCCACGCATTGTTTTTCATGAGGCCTTATTTAACATGAAGGGGTGAAAAAAATAAAGGGGTGAAAATGAAACCGATGCAACAATAAAAAAGGGTGCAAATCTTAGAAACATATAAACACTAAAAGTGTCATTATTTTAAACCTGTGATGTGATATAGTAAAATGATTAAGACTGATACAATTGTTTTTGTTCGGCTGCAAAATCAGTTTAATATTGGGGAAAACAATACGACTGCACCACATCAGATCATCTGCTTTAAGTAGGCAGTGTTTGGCTTGCAATTTTTTCAATACACTACAACACAAAGACGGCGACCTGTAACACTCCTCTGGATTTTCTGCTAAA
The DNA here is from genome assembly GCA_030765055.1 of Mantis religiosa. Lineage (NCBI taxonomy): Eukaryota > Metazoa > Arthropoda > Insecta > Mantodea > Mantidae > Mantis > Mantis religiosa. Next base: position 136,717,800 of record CM060951.1, read on the forward strand.
CTAATGACTTATTGTTATATAAGAGCTTCAAGACACTCTAATATTAGAGAGAAGCTTTAACGACCTTTCATACCGGAACGAAAGCTGGGCCATGAAACGATTGGTATCCTGCATGCGGTGGAATAACGCAAGCTTCTCCCAAAGTATAACTGCTTGTCCTATACGCTCCGTTTTAATTCAGTTGTAAATTGTATTCGCGAGGGTAGCCAAGAGAGCTTCGGCATAACGTGTGAGGCTCACAGTCTAGAGGTTCCGGATTCGATTATGCTCGGGCCAACCATTCCAACCTTGGGTTATTTCCTGCTTCCCCGTGCTGGGGTGGTTCTCCTTTTACCACGAATTTCCTGTCCGAATCATTTCCTTTGATTTGTTTCACCACATGTAGTCCACGGTAGTAGGTGCACGTGATGGCGGTTGGTGTGTTGCGGCAGAACGGTGTAATTTGCTGTATGAATTTGGCGGGGCTGCTGCGGTATCCTTCTTTCCCGGGAGTGTCTTGTGTATTCCCCAGATTCTAGCCGAAGTCAGGGTTGATGTCATGTCAGAATTGGTAGCGACTCCGTCCTTTATCACACATCTTCTGTCTAATCTGCTCTTTCCTTGGGTCTTACTTCCAGGTTGCACTTTGGAAGTACGAAGGACGTAGTAGGCGCAATATTCTGCTTCAGTTACTTCAATCCCCATGACTACTCTTAAATCAATGAATATATTTTTACATATTTGTGTATGTGTTGTTTGCTAACGAAGCCAGAGGCAAATAAGCGCCGCCGGTTTGCTGGAGTTCCCACGGGAATCTCTTCCCACGGGAGTTCTTTTACATATAAATCTACTGACATTGACCTGTTGCCTTTAAGCGCACTTGATAACCATTGATCTGGGGCGGGGTTGAACATGAAATCAGGGCTTAGCAAGCTAGTTTGAACCAATTAGCCACCCAGAACGACTTCCTAACTCCTATCCGAAGACAACTTGTGAAATGTGCAGAGTGTACTTTGTGTTTATGCAAAGAATTTTTAATAACAGTGCGTAGCTAATTGTTCTTTACAATCACAGGTTACAGGCACCATCAGGTCGAATGGAGGGCCATGGTGTTGGCAGCAGCAAATCCCCCTGCTTTTATTGGTCAATCATCTATCATTGTTGGTACGTAATAATATCACACAACAATCTCAATCTCAGTATGTGTCAATACGGCTGTAGCGCTTTATAGCTGGTTATATATGTCTACATATATACAAACACGAAGATTTATTTTAGTTTAGTAACTACTTTAAATTCATTAGGTAGTAGGAATAACAGTTTATGGACAAAATGAAGCTGATATAATGAAGGTGGAGTAGCTGATTCTATTAAAGCCAAAACATTAAAACCGGAAGGGTAATGCACAACTGTGTCTCATTTATCAACAACTTGCATACTAAAAGATACGTAAGTTATTGCAATATAATGCGGTTATTACGCTTAAAATCTCTTCACTTGTCTAAAATGTGTTTCTTATTTATTATTCTCCTTTGGAATATGTGGATTAAAATGATGTTAAATAATATGCTTCATCTTGTTTAATTCTGTGCTTATTTATATTTTAAAAAGATGCGAATATTATTAATATTGCCCTCTCTGCACATTCTTCAGCTATTGAGAAAAGCCTTTTAATCCATATAGAAAGTGATTTACATAGAATTGAAGCAGATCTTTCTTTAATTATTCGGCTGGAATTATTCCCTGTCACAAGATGCGCATATGTTTATTTTTGATTCCTTAGTTTTTTCTTATTCTTGGCAGCTTTTTCGGCATTTTGTTGGTCACTAAAATGGAATAAACATTAAGTCAAGTATATTATTCATGTGAAGTAGTACTGGATTATGGATCTAATGCAGTTGCTTGAAGGACATAATAGAGAGAATTTGGTATTCGGTGAGGGTCACTGAATTGCTAAACATTTGTAGCAGATAACTTTTTTGTGTTTGTGTGTGGGTGTGGGTGTGCGTGTGCGTGTGCGCGTGTGCGCGCGTGTGCGTGTGCGCGTGCGTGTGCGTGTGCGTGCGCGTGCGCGTGCGCGTGCGTGTGCGTGTGTGTGTGTGTGTGTGTGTGTGTGTGTGTGTGTGTGTGTGTGTGTGTGTGTGTGTGTGTAAAATGGAGATATGTTAATTCCTACAAATCTGTTGACTGGTAAACCTGTTTCCCTAGTAACATGCGGACAATTACTCAACCAGTCTCACCCACAGTAGAGGAAGGAACGTTCTGGTATTGCGCCCGACACTTTTACTAATTTTATACCATCCATGGCTCATAAAAACTATCATTAATCTTCGCACATTTCCCAGAAAAGAAATGTAAAACGTATTCGGGACTCTTTAATATTACGTTAAATTTAATAGTGATTGCTTCTAACTTCGTCTTCGACTTTGATGTTGCTGCAAAAAGAGCATTTTAATCAGTATTTCCAGAGACTAGAATACCAGGGTGTATTTTTCACTGAGGCTAAGCTCGGTAGGGGAAAATGCAACAATTAGGGCTTGCCAAAAAATACGTTACAGGTCAGAATGAAACAGTATAGTGGTTGACGTACATTTTTGCGTTGCCATTTCTGAATCAAAGTGACGTAAGTGAATGCTTTGTTGAGGATTTAGTGTCTGAAGCCTCAGAACGAAGCACTGGACATTTTTGTGACTATATTGTATAAACGTATGTCCACGAAAATGCTTTCCGCCCAGAAAGTGCTCTCTTCTTTCTTCACAATCCTTACACTATCACTGACTGTACGGCTTTTCGTGCGAACTTAAATGCAAATTCTCATCGCCATCATCCCCATATATTCACATTTTTAAAAGTTGCTGGTTTGCCAAGCGTATGCTTACGACTTTATTCCAATAAACGTGCTGAAATCCAGTTCTTTAACGTCATTTTTTGGCCAAAACAACCATTTTATCAACATGTGATGAAGGTAAAAAATAACCCAGCTTTTGTAGCTCTACCACGTTATCCTAATTGCAAAAGTAAATGATAAAGTTGTACTCAGATATTCGCAATCAAAGTGTTGATCAGTTTATTTTTTATTTATTCAAGCATGTACTTGAGGAAAATCGTACTGGAACTTATGTTTCAGTTTAACGTCAGGAAAGTGGAATAACTACACACGCTCCATAAGAAAATGTGACTTTGTTGGAAGCATAAAAATATTTTTTTTATTGTTACCAAGATGAGAAATGAATATTTCAGTCATTAACTTAAAATCCTCATTTTAAATATTACTGTTTTAACAAGAGATTTCAGTAATTTTAAGTGGTTACAATCAGCAACTGGCAAGTATGTCTTCATATCCAACATGAATATAGTCCACAGCCTTTTTCTAAAGGAAAGCAAATTATTCCTTCTTGAATAAATAACTACATAACTACAAGGGTCATTTCATGTAATTGTTGGGGAAGGATTGTAATTAAATTGGAATTAGGAGCGAACGCATGAAATATCTTCTACTTTCCGTGGATTTTTAAAAGTACTACATCATTGAAGTACCTTATCAAGGACAATTTTATAGCAGACAAGAAAAACACTGTTTTGCTTAGTTATTAGTTATTAGTTCCAGAGCTTAGTGTTATGACTTCCTCTGATATACATAATATACCTACATAAGGTTACACAGAGAAGATCGACAGCGCTATTTCCCTTGGTCCGTTGGAAGGGAAGGAAACTATACATACACGCGAACCACCAATCTCTTTCTTAATCTCTCCCTCATGGAGCAAAAAACTTTGAAACACAATGGCTGAGCCATTGGGCGCAACGTTACTTCATCCCAGTTCTTAGAAATGTTTTAACTATGTGAGTGAAACTCAATGTGTTCCATAGAGGCCAAAGGCCTCTTTGCAAGAGAGCTGGGGTCTTTTATAAGACCCACATAGTAAGATATTTTATTAGTTGTCGCTGTTCTTGCACCATTAGATTTCATTTAAAATTCCTAAGTTGCCTTAAATGTAGATTGTGTCCTTAGCATCTTCTTCGCTTTCAGCTTCGAGTGCATGGGCCGCACATGGTGGTTGGTTTAGCTCATCTGTTGTGATGAAACCTTTCAACCTGGCATAGTTCTATTAGCCTTTTGCAGCCTTCTACTTTACAACCTTAGGGAATGGGATTTCTTAGAGCAATTTCCTTGAAACTCTCTCTCGTAATGAAATAGCCAGGCTTTACTTTACACCACAATTTTTCATTCACAGAAAAAAATCACGTTCTCTGTCTGCTAATTCTCTAAAAGAATGGGTGGAAGCAAATTTGTATTCACTTATGTTCGTGCGTCAACTGCTATCTCAAAAAAATTTGGGTCTATAACTCTTTCTCCTCTAATGGAAAAATGCCGCTTTCATTTCTCAACGTGAACTACAGTAAATGAAGTATAGTTATCTAAAAGGTGCCAAACATTAACGGTAGTTAATGAAACGGTAGTGGTCAGATTAATCTCCTTGAATAACAGTGGTCAGCGAAATATTTGAAACTAGTTTTAAAAGTGTATGGTTTCATCCGTGCCTTTCTTAATAACGGCACACGACGAGCGCCGACGCTGCGGAGAGCCAAAACACCTCGAAGCCAGCTAGGATGTTATTAGGTGTCTTAGTATGAATTAAATGATGCAAATCGTTTTTGAGTAGCTCCAGATGTACTCTGCGTACAGGCACGGACAAAAGAAACGAAGACCAATTAGATGATCATAAAAAATTTAACCCCAACGATAAAGCAGCTTTGTTGATGCCTTAGCTGTTATACTTCTTGAGGCTTTTCAGAGGTCCACTTATGTGTCATGAAAATTGAAGATGGTTTGCAGTAAACCCAGCCTCATAAGTGAACAAGATGCATTCTAAGAAATTCATGAATATAGCACAATTTTGTAACATGTGATATATGTAATCCCTGCGCCATCTTACGTGATGCGGGTGGGGAAAATTTTCATACAAAATTATCTAGATTAAATATGTGACTTTGTTTACTGCAATCCACCTTGTCCTATCCGATAAACCTGCGTCTACATCACGAAAAACTCCTTCACGATCAGTGCTTCTTCCCTCTCTTGGTTTCTCAACACCTGAAATAATAAGCTCTCAAATGAGCCACTCTCTGACAAGTGTTAGTTAATTTGTGAGAATGTTTGTAAGCATAAGCTCTCCGAGCTCGTGGTGCAGTCCCATCAACGGAGCCATACCTGTAATGGATATAGATGTGTTCGCCCACAAAATCCATTTTCTTCTGGCTTTTGTACTCTAAAACAACCTAAGAAAAGCAGTTGAACTATCGACGAACATTAGTGTAATTCAGCGATTTTTATTAATACATTTTACATTGGTAATGGATTCTACCGAGAGAAAATTCTTTAGTATCTGACAAACCTTCCGTAATGTTTGACATCAACATTTACTGCATATTCGTAAATATTTACTTTATTTCTGATTAAACTCTCTTTGCTGATGAATGAATTCCCGGGGAATTTCGAAGCTTCTCTCACAGTGCAAGTAAAGCATAAAGCAAAAATACGAGTATGTAGTACAGCGTCGTTTGATGAATAAAGGAAAAGAGCTACAAACAGAACTCCCGCGATCAATTTTGATAATATTAGTATGTTACCAAACCCTACTGTCCATCTATTATAATACAGGTCATCTGCCTATAATATGACTGTCGTAATGGAACAGCTGAGTTACCACATACACTAAAAGAGAATTGGTTGTCCATAGGACGTAAGGAGAGTTGTAGAAAAACTACTACAACAAGGAAAAAAGTGATTTGGCTCCTTATTTATATTACATGTGGTTTGTATTCCCCGCATACGGAAAACTTACCTCTAAAAGTTTGACATAAAGGTTTTGTATTGTACTGAGCACGAATAATAAAAGCATAGTGTAGTTTTAAATTGAGACAACACTTTGAAACCCTCCGGGGTCTAGTGTTCAAAATTCTGGCTACTTAAACCAAGAGATCACAAGTGTGATTTAAGAGAGGAGGTAAGAATTTGCTACACTAAGATGATTTTCTACCTTTTGCAGAATCAGGAAATTATTAGAGGAGTGAATGTACTTCATTATAAAATCATTAAAATTATTAACACAATTATTAACACTATGTAATTGTTTCTGGCCAAAGACGTAATTGCGCCTGAAGACATTAAAAGGAGCTGTAGAAATGCTGAGACAGAGAGGGAGAGAGAAAGCGAGGAATAGAGGTAGGAAACCTTTAGATGTGCAATTTTATCTAAGAAGAGTGTTAAAATTCATTATTTATAATAAAACTTCCAACACTTTCTATAGGACCAAAGCTGGCTGCATCAAAGCCGGCTACAACAAGCAGAGCAAGTATGATTAAAGAAATTATACTGCCTAATCCAAAGGATATAAATGTAATCCTATAATAATTAATGTGCAACTTTATATTCAATTATTGTATAGAAATTAATTTATTTTGGCTCACTGTAAAAACCTCAATTATTTTAATAAAATAACCTTTCAAATTCATCAACTTGTGTAGAAATTATAGGGAGAAATTACCAGAAACGCAATGCTTATTAAAAATTTAAGTTATAAGAAGTGTTTTATTTACACTGGGAAATTTCATTTTCATTTCAGTTCCAAGGTAAATGCACACTACGAATACGAGATGTACGAGTACATAAAAACATGCACCTGGGAGAATTCGTCATGCTAGTGGTACTGCAGGTATGTATATTCTGATGAAACATTTTAAATCATACATATTTTAACTATATATGTGTAAAGAAATAATAACAATGCGTTATAAATACCATAAAAGTAAGTGAATCAGAAGGTCGGAAAATATATAGGAAATAATAAAGGAAACCAGTCTAAACCTTTATATACTGGTGTCGAACTTGTATATTCCTTCCATCATCTCACGAGAAAACGATTATCACAAAATTAAATCACAAAATAATTGAAAATATTTGCAACAGATATCTCAGAACTGACCAAGTTTCAATAATTTTTCAACTGATGGTACGTTAACAAGTTCTACATTTTTGTAACAAAGTTTTGTCTAACTCTTACGTTTATCAGTTATGCAAATATGATCAAAATTGATGGATAGAGTCAACATGAAAAATTCAATGCCATGGCCGGGATTTGAACCACGGATCTCCTGGTTTCCGTCCAGTCGCTCTTAACCTTTGAGCTACCATGGCCAACGTGCCTTCCTGACATTGAATTCTCCAGTTGACTCGTATATTTCCCCGGTAGACCACTAGGGGCTCTCGCATCCGAGATACACCGTTTGTGGCGACTTACTATTGTAAGTACTTAAGTCCCAGGCTTCATCATTTAACTCATATTATTTTAGTTAATTGATGGAAATTAATCATTTCTCCACACTAGCCGTCTATAGGCTAAGATATTTGATGGATAGAGTCAACATGAAAAATTCAATGCGGATGCGAGAGCCCCTAGTGGTCTACCGGGGAAATATACGAGTCAACTGGAGAATTCAATGTCAGGAAGGCACGTTGGCCATGGTAGCTCAAAGGTTAAGAGCGACTGGACGGAAACCAGGAGATCCGTGGTTCAAATCCCGGCCATGGCATTGAATTTTTCATGTTGACTCTATCCATCAAATATCTTAGCCTATAGACGGCTAGTGTGGAGAAATGATTAATTTCCATCAATTAACTAAAATAATATGAGTTAAATGATGAAGCCTGGGACTTAAGTACTTACAATAGTAAGTCGCCACAAACGGTGTATCTCGGATGCGAGAGCCCCTAGTGGTCTACCGGGGAAATATACGAGTCAACTGGAGAATTCAATGTCAGGAAGGCACGTTGGCCATGGTAGCTCAAAGGTTAAGAGCGACTGGACGGAAACCAGGAGATCCGTGGTTCAAATCCCGGCCATGGCATTGAATTTTTCATGTTGACTCTATCCATCAAATATCTTAGCCTATAGACGGCTAGTGTGGAGAAATGATTAATTTCCATCAATTAACTAAAATAATATGAGTTAAATGATGAAGCCTGGGACTTAAGTACTTACAATAGTAAGTCGCCACAAACGGTGTATCTCGGATGCGAGAGCCCCTAGTGGTCTACCGGGGAAATATACGAGTCAACTGGAGAAATCAATGTCAGGAAGGCACGTTGGCCATGGTAGCTCAAAGGTTAAGAGCGACTGGACGGAAACCAGGAGATCCGTGGTTCAAATCCCGGCCATGGCATTGAATTTTTCATGTTGACTCTATCCATCAAATATCTTAGCCTATAGACGGCTAGTGTGGAGAAATGATTAATTTCCATCAATTAACTAAAATAATATGAGTTAAATGATGAAGCCTGGGACTTAAGTACTTACAATAGTAAGTCGCCACAAACGGTGTATCTCGGATGCGAGAGCCCCTAGTGGTCTACCGGGGAAATATACGAGTCAACTGGAGAATTCAATGTCAGGAAGGCACGTTGGCCATGGTAGCTCAAAGGTTAAGAGCGACTGGACGGAAACCAGGAGATCCGTGGTTCAAATCCCGGCCATGGCATTGAATTTTTCATGTTGACTCTATCCATCAAATATCTTAGCCTATAGACGGCTAGTGTGGAGAAATGATTAATTTCCATCAATTAACTAAAATAATATGAGTTAAATGATGAAGCCTGGGACTTAAGTACTTACAATAGTAAGTCGCCACAAACGGTGTATCTCGGATGCGAGAGCCCCTAGTGGTCTACCGGGGAAATATACGAGTCAACTGGAGAATTCAATGTCAGGAAGGCACGTTGGCCATGGTAGCTCAAAGGTTAAGAGCGACTGGACGGAAACCAGGAGATCCGTGGTTCAAATCCCGGCCATGGCATTGAATTTTTCATGTTGACTCTATCCATCAAATATCTTAGCCTATAGACGGCTAGTGTGGAGAAATGATTAATTTCCATCAATTAACTAAAATAATATGAGTTAAATGATGAAGCCTGGGACTTAAGTACTTACAATAGTAAGTCGCCACAAACGGTGTATCTCGGATGCGAGAGCCCCTAGTGGTCTACCGGGGAAATATACGAGTCAACTGGAGAATTCAATGTCAGGAAGGCACGTTGGCCATGGTAGCTCAAAGGTTAAGAGCGACTGGACGGAAACCAGGAGATCCGTGGTTCAAATCCCGGCCATGGCATTGAATTTTTCATGTTGACTCTATCCATCAAATATCTTAGCCTATAGACGGCTAGTGTGGAGAAATGATTAATTTCCATCAATTAACTAAAATGATCAAAATTTCTTCGATATGAAAGAATTTAAAACACTATTTCCAGAAAGTGGAGGACTTGCGGTTTTTAATGATATAAAATATCTTTAAAACATGCTACTTCAATCAAAATGTTTGGCCACAGTCAAGCTATAGTGACACCCACCTACACGCAGACACACAAATTAATACAAAAATTTTTCGTACAAATTCTTTATTGAGATACCTCAAAACTTGTCTGTTCGGTTAGCTATTATAAAGATCTACTAGAGAAAGAAATGGAATGAGTCTTCAAACCTCGTTTATGCGCTTATTGTCTCGATATCGCACACCCGGTTATTTTAACGTCGCCAGAACTGCCTAAAATAAAAAGAAACATATCTAAGCATTTTATCTAGAATGACGGTTTCTATTTTGAGCACATTTAAAATACATATAAGTCAGAGCAAGCATTCAGATAAGAATATATTTCACTAGAAACTCTAAGATTTATTGACAGAAGGACTTTTAAACTTTTAATGTTTTGTACAGCTTTTCTTTCTGAAAGGACTCTGCTATTATTTATAGTAGAAAAAAGACATGTAACGATAGTCAAAGTATTTTCTTAGTATTTTGAGGGAAGAGATGAAAGCGTAGATAACATTGGTAAGTCGAAATTCTAAGGAGCACACAGAGCACTACAGTTTTATTCTTACAAAAAACCTGTTACAGGTAACTGGCATATCAGTCAGTTTTCTGAAAGATACACTTTAACTTCATTGCTCACTATAAATTATGAAACAAAACGTGTTTGTAAACCGTGCTAACTGCGGTAAGCTGAAAGGAAACTTGGTATTGCATTTGGCACGCGACTGCAATCGTTTTAACATGGCAGAGGTCGGTGAACACAGTTTCATGCGAATACTCTTGCAGTCTGTTGGTCTAGACGAGAGTGGCGGCAATCAGTACAGAAATTCGTGAGAGTGACTGTTGATTTCGGAGAATACGTTCGAGGTTACCTTCACTAACATGCAATTAATTGACTTGTCTTTCCTCACGAAGTCCTTCCCGTAGTTCCTGAGAGCGCTGGGTGTTTTTTTTCTCAATTTTGGACGACAGAATTAGAATATGTTAATTATATATTAAATGTACATGACGCAATCACTCATAAAAGATGATTTTATAAAAACATTAAAAATAGAAACGCAACTAGTGTACACTTGAGTTAGAATTCACAGTTAAATGCTATGTGGTGTGTTATGTAGATGATATTGTAGATAATATAGAGTTAAACGAAAACTTAGAAATGCTGTTCTGAAATTTTACAAAATAACTCAAATATTTCCACAAGGAAGGGAAATATAATGGCACACCCTGTGATGTTGTTAGTGAGCACATTAACCTGTATTGCATATAACAGGTCGTACACTTTAATTATTTTATGTGGACACACATTACAATATATACATTGTCGCCAGGCATTGTTTTGATAATGACTACCTGAAAGCATGCGAACGCCGAGGGAGAGAAGCGGGGAAAGAAAGAGACAGAAAGTACTCCAAGCAGTGCCCACGCGAGCGCTAGCCGAAAGTTCCATTGCGATCTCGGTACGTCACTAAAGATCGTGTCACTTTGACACATTTCGAGAAACTTTGGCAGCCCTGGTATAAATGCGGCGGTGTGAGCTTTCGTCAGCAGTGTTAATGGAGTTGTGAACTGACTGTGCAGCTGTGTGGACGTGTGGCAAATGACCATGAAATTTGTGTTTGTGTTACGTAATTCTGCTGTTGCAAAGGGCTGCATAAGCCGTCTTTTTATTTGAAATAAAGAGCATTATAAATTTCTGCAAACAAGACTTTTAATTCTACGAGCCCACAAAGTCACGATTGGTACCAGGAGCTGAACACGACGATGGAAGCTGTATTAACACATATTTTAGAGAAGATGGAAGACATGTAGACAGCGAATGATACCCTCGCTGCCATGTTAACCACGGAAATGAAAGGGGCGAACGACAGCCTGGCCAGAGAAATGAGCAGCGATAAACAGCCGGGCTACAGAAATGAAGGCCGAATTAACCGAAATGAAGGTTTCGAACGAGGCACTGGCCGCTAAATTTGAAGAGCAGTTGGCCGGCGTGAAGGAGGACTTTATGGAGCTGGGCAATCGGATGGGCCGTAGACCTGGCGAACCGCGTTAACGACCGAGAGGGAAAGGCCGACAGCAACACCAAGTCCCAGATCACTTTGGTGGAGGACATCGTCGGCAGATGGTTGAAGGATTTGAAGGCGGACGTACCGGAACGCGACATAACATCTGCGCACGTCAAACCACCGAAATACCATGGCACGTCAATTTTCGAATTCTTCCGGCGTCAATTCGTCACAGTGGCAAAGCACAAGTAGTCACCAGAAGAACAGGCCGCACAGCTAATAGCCAACCTCTAGGGAAAGGCCGCAGAGGTCCTGAACGTGGTCCAGTAAGTGGTGGCGCCCAAGGACATCTGGGAGGCCCTGGAAAACCGCTACGGCAACCACCGCATAGCCGCAGCCTACCGCAGTCAGCTGAACTCTATGTCACCGCAGCTAGGGGAGACGCTGCAGAAGTTTACCTTGGCAATCGAACAGCTGGCCAGCAGAGCCTTAGTCGACCTTCCATCCAAGTTCATATCCCAAGAGGCCGCCTACACATTCGTCGACGGGGTACGAGACGCCCAGATACGTCAGAGCCTAATACTCGACTACTACAAGACCATCCATGACGCATCCAGGTCGCGCTAAAGCTAGCATAAAGGATGGAGGTAACCAAGGCTACCCCGACTTCGAGAAAAAGGAGTATCCGCTACAATGGTGACCGAAGACCAGCCGAGCGACGCCGGCGAAGAACTAGCGGCTTGTGTTGGGGGTGTGGCCAGCCGGGACACCTGGAAAGAGACTGCCCACACCAGTAAGAGCAGCCGGTAAACGAGTAAGACCCAACTAGGAGCACGTCGGCGCCATCAACACCATCCTCTCTAATGACACTACGCGCCGCACCGGCGTATGGCTGACAGCCTCATTGTGGACGTCATCGCCGTGCCGCGTGCCTGTAGACACCGGGGCCGCCGTGACCTTCAGACCTGACATGGACAGGGGTTTGCCGTTGAGAAAAAGAGCTAGTTACGGCATTGAGTGACACCTTGCGTGTGGAGAAGGAGGCCCTGCTTCAGATGACCTTGGGACGGAGTGCTGTGGGTGATCGTATGGAGGTAGCTGAGGCGGTGATACTGGGATAGGATGCCCTCAGGAGCCACCAGGCGACGGCCGACGTCGGCAGGAAGGTTCTTCGGGTCAATGGAGAAGAGGTGATACTCCGACACCCCGAAGAACGTCTGCTGCATATGGCTGCAGACCTGCTCTGACGACTGATTAAAATAAAATATTTTAGAAAGTTAAGAGGTAAGGGGTGTCTCTTAAATTTTTTTGACAACATCCCGTAAGCTTTATTTTGAACTAGATAATTTTGTACCAAATGTATAATAAGGCACCGTAGGCCTCAAAGGACAGATACAGAAATATGTTAATCTCTTCAAAGCGAAGTTTCCACTTCTAACTTTTGTGGCATCAGCCACATCTGGCGAGTTCATGCAGAGTTATTGCATTTCCTGACCAGTACATCAGATTTGTATACATGAATACATACAAATGCAACAGTTAAATGCTATATAAGTATCACTGAGATACTTGAAAATAGTAGCTTTTCATATGTAGATTTTTTCGGAGGGCGTATTGGTACTAATTCAGTGATTAGCACACTATAAAATTAATTTTACGAGGGGAGTTCAATAAGTAATGCAATATATGATTTCTCTCGGCCAATTTTGGTTGAAAAAAAAAATTTGAAATTTCTTGTGGAGCATTTTCAAACATTCCCGCTTCGTCTCGTAAAGTTTCATTGGCTTCCGATAGGTGATAGCGCTATACCGAGCTTCTAAAATGGCGTCTGTAACAGAGGTGCGTTCCAAACAACGGGCAATGATTGAGTTTCTTTGGCGGAAAACCAGGGCATCTGAGATATTCATAGGCACTTCCAGAATGTCTACGGTGCTCGACAGTGGACAAAAGCACGGCGAGTCGTTGGGCAAAGCGTGTGTCAACATCGCCGCAAGGTGAAGCAGAGCTGATCTCCCGCGTGCTGGGCGGCCTTGCACAGCTGTGACTCCTGCAACGTTGGAGCGTGCGAACACTCTCATTCGAGATGATCGCCGGCTCTCGATCAAATGCCTCAGTGCTCAACTTGACGTCTGTGTTGGTAGTGCTGTCACAATTGTTCACAGTTGGGATATTCAAAGGTATGTTCCCGCTGGGTCCCTCGATGTCTAACCGAAGACCATAAAGAATAAAGGAGAACCATTTGTGCAGAAGTACTTGCTCGTCATGTGGCTGATGGTGACAGTTTTTAGTCAAACATTGTTATCGGTGATGAAACATGGGTTCATCACTTCGAATCCGAAACAAATCGGAAATCAGTGGAGTGGCGCCGCACCCACTCCCCTATCAAGAAAAAGCTTAAAGCCATACCCTTAGCCGATAAAGTCACGGCTACAGTCTTCTGGGATGCTGAAGGGGTTATTCTGTGTGATGTCCTTCCCCATGGTCAAACGATCAACACTGAAGTGTATTGCGCTGCTCTTTGAAAATTAAAGAACTGACTTCAGCGTGTTCCTAGGCACAAAAATCCGAACGAACTTCTTTTTCTCCATGACAACGCAGGACCTCACACATGTCTTCGCACCCAAGTAGAGTTACAAAACTTTGGTGGACTATTCTGCTGCATCCTCCTTACAGCCCCGATCTAGTACCGTCGGTTTTCCATATGTTTGGCCCAATTAAGGGCGCAATCCGTGGGATGCACTACGTGGATGATGAAGTTATTAATGCAGTATTACGTCGGCTCCGACATCGACCAGTGGAATGGTAACGTGCAGGCATACAAGCCCTCATTTCAAGGTGGCGTATAGCCGTAGCATTGAACAGAGACTACGTTGAAAAATTATGTTGTATACCTAAAAGATTATGGAATAACATGGTGTATTTTAATACTGAATAATGCAACCCCTGTTCCAGAAGAAAAATGTGTGGCATTAGTTACTGAACCACCCTCGTGCTTTATACAGTTTGTGATAGCACCTCAAATAATCGGTGTTACTGCGTCAGAGTGTTACCGGTTTAAATTACATTTTCAGTAATAATTTTCATGTGTTATTATACTTAATATTTTATTTTATATTTTAAATATGTATGATGCATCGAAATAAATTTCATTGCCTATTCTTCAACAAATATTTTTTTACAAAAGCTTAATGTTTTCTGTGCTTCACATTCATTTAGATATACGCTTCTGAAATTATATTAATTTGGTTTTAAGCAAAAGAGGAATACAATAGGCTTAAGCGGTAATGAATTACAATTATTTTACAACGTGTTTGCTATGTGAGGGCTTTGAAATACGTTCTGTTTCAAGACCAGAAGAAAACAAATGGAATGTGGTACACTGATATGACTTTCTATGCATATTCTACAAATTATACTTTAAAAATCTTATCCCATGTAATTCATGTTGATAAGAGACGAGCATTTGCATAACTTGTACCATAACTGTAGATATAGTACACTGGTCTTAAATTAGTTCATTATTTTAAGAGCTTGCGGCTATGAGATCGCTTTAAAATTGCGTTCTCTTTGAATCATGAGAAAAAAAGTATATGAGGAATTCTCATTGGAAAACAAGCATAAATACAGTCTAAATGGTGTACACGTGACAGAAATAGTAAATACTTTAGATTTTAATATGGAATATTTATACCCTGAATTACACGTTACATTAATATGCGCACATATCAAGGCAAAGTTAAAAACCTAAGAAAAAGTAACAAACTTTTTGAAACTTTCAACAAAATAACTTACATGTAATATCAGTGTGCTCCAATGCGTTTCAATTCATTTCCATTTTACTGTTGGAAATTCAGCATACCTTTACATTACTAATGGATTCGAAAGACTTAATAAAGAAGGAAAAAGTAACAAACTTAGACTTTTAATGAATTTTCTTCTTTGTGTTCCTTCTTGCTTCGTTGTAACGGTTTTAAAACGAGGGCCATGCTTTACATCGCAGATTTTATAAGGAACTTCGAGCTGCTTATAATCAAAATTTTGCATATTCGTTTCTATCTTATACTGTTCTCTTAGAGATATTTATAAATCGACCTTTCTTAATAGAAATCTTGGCTCACAGCGAATATTGTAATAGTGTCCTATGAATTTGATGATACTTGTCTATAATGCTAACTGCCGTAGTTACTGAGTTAGTTTAACCTATGGGGATGAATTCTATAACTATTACTTATGTTACTGTTTTATCATGTTCAGCGCTTAGACATTTTTGTGATGCCTTTTCCTAAGAAGGTTTCTAAATATTATTATATTGACGACTTAAGGAGATATATAGGCCCCTTCTGCTTAATCATAAACCTGCTCTCTTAGAAACAAATCAATTCATGCCAGAGCATCTACTCCCATTAGTCCTGGACCCCTAGGACCCGTAGGACCATGGACCCGGGCCTCCTTCTACCAGGGAGTCACCGAGCTGTCCCGAAAGGGCGCCCGGCGCCTCCGAGGCTCTTCCCAAAGGGCAAGACCTAGAGACTAACAACGCCCCCCCAACCTGGTCTTGTGGACTCAAGCGGAATGGAAGTGGATACGCCACTTACGCGCGCCAACTCCAAAGTGGGAAGGCTACCGATATGACCTCGGTGGGGCCGCCTGGTGATCTAGCACGCCTTCTACTAGCTATGCTGGCTAGTACGTCTCCCTGTCCGGAGACGTACCCGATCTCCCACGGATATCGGGAACCACTGCCCCCTCGAGTCCAATTCAATCCAAACAACTCCCTATCAGGGAGGGGCTCGAATGTTCGTCCCGAGGTTCCTCTAGTGACGTCAGAGGTACCACGAGTGCTAGGGGTCCGCAGCACCCGCACCACGGCAGCTGAAGGGGACGGATCCCCTACCCTACGGGAGCTATCTTAGAAACAGTTTGAAATATCATACGGATAAATTTGCTTTTCGAAGCATGGGTTTTAAGCTCACTGAATTAATGAGAGGCCGTAGGCTTTCACGGCCGGAGTCAGTATTAAGTGGAAGTTATTTCCGGGCCCTGGTCTACTGGAGACAAGTATTCCATGCTAGTCATGCGAGTGCAATATAACAGACCCTTTTCATATTAGCCAACCACATTATTAATATTAACGTAACTAAGCAACAGAACTTGGGGGACATCTTATCACCCTACTGTATAACTTAGAAACTTCTTCATTTTCCGAGAAATCTGCTAATTACTGCCAGAAACGTTGATCCACACAAAGGTCATTTAAAGGAAAAAATTAATAAAAAGTAAGCACACAAAGTCACCTACATTTGCTATGAGAGAAACCATTTGGTTTCAGCGGATAGAATATGTCATTTAACATAAGTACACCAACGAAGATGGCTTCCCAGTAAAGTGCGAAGCTCGCATTCGGTAAGTCCTAGGTTCAACTCCATTGACCACCAAAAATTACCTTGCGTATTTCGTGGATTTTCCTGGTCTGGGGTTAAATGCAGGACTGGTTTCTTCTCCCCCACCATTTCCTTTCCATATTTCTCTGTCATTCTACTTTCTTCTCACATTTCAGATGTGCTCCTAGGCACTGCTTTTTTCTGTGAAAAAGTTTACTAGAACTGTCTCACTCGATCATATTATACAACAAAACTAAAAATCTAAAACCTATCAAACTCTACTCTCGGAAAATGACAGTATTGCACTATATTAAAGCAGACGCACAGAAGGGGACTGCATCTTACCACAGTCTGCTTGTTTTACCCTTGCAATGCCGTTTGCGCAGGTATAGGCTGCACTCTCTAATCTACTAATTGTAAGGAACGAAAATGGTGCGATAGGTTAAATTTTAGGAGCAAGTTTAGGTTAAAGAACAAATGACAGCACTCAACGCCGTTTGCTTAAGAATTTCTTCTGCATCAACAATGATGACAGAATGTCAACTCTTGCACTCAATATGGGTGGTAATTTCAGTATTAAATTTCATGGAGTTTGTCAAAGTTTACCGGAACGCATTGGATGCGCTCCGACTGAAAAAAGCCCATCTTCTAGACATCTAAAGGAGGTCCCATTGCCTATAACTATACTTATTATAGTTATTATTATAGTAAATAATAGTTATTCGGGTTATAGTTATTCTATATATTCTTATTATAGTTATTCTGTACTTATTATAGTTACCTTACAAGTAACTCCAGCATTGGGACAGGTCTCCGAGCCTGAAAATGTAACGACTTTCGCGTCTGTTAGTTGTCTGCCTGCCACCTGGAGCCCCTGTCAGTAGGCTAAATAAGAGTGATCCAGCACAGACCGAAAAGAGCAAGATGGCGGCAGTGCGCAATCTATGTATTTAAAGGATTTATCATCACATTTAGTTAATTTTTTGCTGTATGTAAAGGCTTTTTGGGCGTATTTAGAGGCTTTTGCGACGTATTTACTGGCTTTTTTGGTGTAATTTACAGGTTTTGGAGACGTATTTACAGACATTTGGGACGTATTTACTGGATTTTTAAAGTATATAGGGCTTCTTAAGGTGTATTTAGTCACTTTCTGGTGTATTTTGGGGCTTTTGGAGCGTATTTGCAGGCTTTGGTTTTAGTAATTTAGAGGTTTTGGGGATGTATGTAGAGACTTTTTGGCGTACTTAGGGGCTTTTGGGACGTATTTACTGGCCTTTTGAAGTATATAGGGCTTCTTCGGTGCATCTGTTCCCTTTTTGGGGTATTTAGTGGCGTTTGGAACGTATTTACTGGCTTTCTGTGTAATTAATAACCTTTGGAGATGTATTTAGAGGCTTTTGAGGCTTTTGGGGCGTATTTAGAGGCTTTTGCGACATATTTACTGGCTTTTTGGTGTAATTTATAGGTTTCGGAGACTATGTAGAGGCTTTTGGGACACATTTACTAGCTTTTTGAAGTATATAGGGCTTCTTGGTGTGCATTTAGTCCTTTTTGGTGTATTTAGGGGCTTTTGGAACGTATTTATTGGATTTTTGTGTAATTAAGAGACTTTGAAAATGTATTTAGAGGCTTAAAGGGCGTATTTAGAGCCTTTTTCGACATATTTACTGGCTTTTTGTTGTAATTGAGAGGTTTTGGAGACGTATTTAATACTTTTTGGACGCAATTGCTGGCTTTTTCATGTATTACGGCTTCTTGAGATGTATTTAGTCCCTTTTCGGTGTATTTAGGAACTTTTGAGGTGTATTTACTGCCATTTAGCTGTACTTAGAGCCTTTTATCATGTAACCAGGGACGTTGGGGGCGTATTTAGCATTTTTTGAAGTATTTAGAGTCTTTTTTGCGTATCTAGGGGCTTTTGGGACGTATTTACTGGCTTTTTGAAGTATATAGGGCTTTAAGGGATATATTTAGTCTCCTTTTGTGTATTTAGCAACTTTTGGGACGCATTTGCGAGCTTTTTGATGTATTACGGCTTCTTGTGGTGCATTTAGTCCCTTTTTGGTGTATTTAAGAGCCAGTAGATACGTCCCAAAAGCCTCTAAATAAGTCTCCAAAACCTCTAAATTACACCAAAAAACCAGTAAATATGTCGGAAAAACATCTAAATACGCCCTTAAAACCCCTAAATACGCCAAAAGGTTCTAAATACGCCTCAAAAGCCTCTAAATACATCTCCAGAGCCTCTTAATTACACAAAAAGCCTGTAAATACGTTCCAAAATCCCCTGAATACCCTATAATTGGACTAAATGCACCCCAAGAAGCCGTATGAACTTCAAAAGGCCAGTTAATATATCCCAAAGCCGCTAAATACGTTAAAAACGTCTAACTACGCCTCAAAAGTCTCTAAATACACCCCTAAATCCTCTAAATTACTATAAAAGCTTGCAAATGCGTTCCAAAAGTCTCAAAATACACCAGAAAGGGATGAAATACACCTCAGAGGTCTTCAAAAAGCTAGTAAATACGTCCCAAAGGCATGTAAATACGTCGCAAAAGCCTCTAAATTCGCCAAAAAGCCTTTACAACCAGCAAAAAATAAACTAAATATGAAGATATATACTTTAAATACACAGATTGCGCACAGCCGCCATATTGCTCTTTTGGGTCTATGCTGGATTACTCTTATTTAACCTACCTCTGTGGTTCCAATACCCCTTTCTCCTGGGGATGATAGAATTAATATTTTGTTTGCTGTCAATACTGTCAATTACTAGAACTATGTAAGTGCCGTCGATGTGTTGGCATTTCATCCCGCAGCAGTTCTTTTACATGCCAGTGAAACTAACATAGGACTATCGCCTTTAAGTAAAGTTATACTCCTAAACCATCGGTCTTACTTGTATTTGAACCCGCGATCAGTGAGCCAGAAGTCATTAACTGAGCCACTCGACCGATCTGGGGATGATAGTCAAATTTAGGTACATAGACCGCAATTTCCAAGACTCCCTCTCCATTATATATTGCTTATAAGTAACATTTTGTAAATAAAAACGTTCCTTAAAATAGAGCTAACGCCACTTTTTTCCAAAATTACTTCCCAAAATTATTAAAAGTTTTACAAAATACGCCACTCATTTTTTCCGAAATGGGAAGAAGTTGGGATTTCTTTTTCTGCGATGTATACAGAATTAACTGTATAAAATGAATGATGCAGCACCATTTTTAAAATCCAAGCTGTAAGAAATATATGAATATATATCAATAGAATATATATTGATATAAATATATCATTAGAAATATATCAATATGTAAATCAGTTTACATTAATATTTGGCACATTTTCGGACTTAAAATTGCTCTTATTATGAGCAATGTGTTTCAGGTTGCTTAGTACTTCCAAGTAGGAGTAGCGCAGACAGGCCATTCATGTCTATTTTCTACCGAGTGGGCAGGCTTCTCGGTAATTAATGTTGTATGAACTGATTCCAGCTATCTCGGACAGTAGTGGTGTGCTGTAGGTGTGAAAGCAAAGTTGATAGTCTATTCTAAAATGAGATTTTCACTTCGTGGTGCAGTAACGACCACGCAAAAATATATTAGATAGTAAACGATGATATTGGTTTGTAGGTTTACCGCTAGGCGGAATAAAAGTAACACACCTAAGCGGGTACATTTAAGATGCCACATATAAAACTTCCTGCACAATACCGTAACACCCTGAGCATTTCAGATTAAAGAATGAAAGCCAATTAATAAGAGCACGCCAAAAAATCCAATAAGAATATGATTAGACAACTTTCGCACAGGCTCCCTTTTAAGGTTCTTTCAGCTGACAGACATTTGCTTATAAAGGCTCATAAGATATGCAACTTACGTAGAAAGATAATGTAAGTTTAGTTGAGAAAAATCAGCTCACATGTCAAAGGAATTTTTTTTCTTTTCTTTCTTTCTTTTTTCATTTGCACGAGAAAGGGCAGTTATCCTGCTGTTATACAAAAGGCTTTATGTAATAGCAGTTAGGTGACTTTTCCTTTTCAGTATAACCTTCAGTAAAGTGATCTAACCTCCCCTAATGGCTATTCGCAGCAGGAGCTGCTGAGAGGAGATATTTACCGAATCTATCCATTACCATGGTACAACTACAAGGAACTTGCTTAGATACATCGTAGTGCAGAACACTGCAAAGCAGAAACTATTTCGATTGCTTCTCCTTGAAAAATAGCTTTGCTTTTATAACACAGCATTAAGGATCGGATGTGTAACACTTATAACTTTCTCTTCCCACCCTTTTTAAAGTACTCATATAAAAGCTTATTGGTCTTGAAACTTAACGATTTTAGTAGTATTGCAGACCACAAACATACCAGTTCGATAATCGATATTACCGTTGAAATTTACTTTTTGAAATCTTTTTCGATTAAGAAGAATTTGTTGATTGAATAAAATATACTGTGCCATTGCTGTCTACTTCTTGATTATCCAGATTAACTTCAGTAAGATACAGGAAAAGCAAATAAATTATTAAAACCCTAAGTTTTCTTTCATGAGGTTTCGTCTTGAAGGGACCAAGATGGCATATTTCTGTTAAATTCACAGTTACTTTGCTCCTTTACTCGTACTTTCTAACTCCATGGATTTAAAGAACAGTTTTCATTCTTCTTTCCAATCGTGGATCTCTTGACCTGGAAGTTAGCATACTAACACAGAGATAGTCCTTGTCATGACTTAATTCCATGCTCTTTGCTTGAACTTTCCATTTAGAGAAAATATCGGGAATTTAAAAGTCAAACCAATAAATAAAAATATCTCGGAAGCGGCCAAAAATATGATAAGCACCCCAATATTTTGCTTTAATCTTTCTTTTTATAGTAATATTTCACTTGGATCCTCGTCTGAGGTCCTCGTCATGCGGAATGAATTTTTTGCAATTTTGTATATTTCATAAACTGTAAGATATAGAAAAGAAAGTAATGTACAAGCAACATACATCTCTATTTAGAAAAGCAATGCATTTTAAGTAAGTGACTATTTCATAGTATCAGCCATTTTTAAGATATTGGTTTTGTTATTTAAATAATAAATGTCATAAAAAATAAAATTTCAAGACCTGAATATGGTAGAAAGCTCTTAAAAATTCGAGTGTGTATATAAAATGTGTCCCTTTGCTCGTTAAACCTTTGCACCAGAATTATTGAAGTAAGCACTTAACTATCTCAATTTTTGTGCCAGTTAATTTGAGGCAGAGAGTTGACTAGGGTTTAAAAGAAAGATGTATAGATCGTATATAAAAATAAACGATTATGTCCGGAGGAAGAGATGTGAATATAAACATAATGCTTTTTAATAATAGTTCTTAATGTTTCTGCCACAAATTTTCTGATAAGCATCTCCATTTAGTGAATAGCCTTAAAAGTATACTATGCTGCAAGCCGGAAGATAGAAAAATATGATGTATTCAAATTATTTTTAAAAATAAAACAAAATTCTGTATCTTTTCAAATGGAAGTGCACTATGTAATATATCAAAAACATTTACGGGAAAATGTTCATGAACCTTTCATGTTGAGTAACTAGGGCAGAGGTACAAACACGTATCCGAAACATGGGTTGCATTCAACATGATGAAATATAACTTCCAAAAATATAATTTAAAGTATACCAAATGTGTATAAAAATTAAAACTACGATTATTTTATGAAAATGTAACTGCTTTATCTGATAAGTTTTTTTGCTTAGAGTTCAGCAAAATAGTAACATGTAAAAAAACTACGTAATCTGACTGAAAATATATCTGCTTTAATTTAAACGTAATAGTTTGTCCAGGATAATTTAAAAGTATATTTGGTAATATATTTACATAATACTCATACAGAAAGTTTGTTTATAATTCAATATAATATGGCAATGGTTTCACTAATGACAAATTATTTTTAAGGTACTACTTAGGACAGCTAGCCTTGCGTTCGTTTCTTTGCGGCAATGACGAATCTAGAGTGTAATATCTAGCCGGGTACATGGCAAACACGATAGCAGTGAGTGCCATTAAACCACATGCTTAGCTAAGTGTTCCCAGTAATAAAGTAATACGCCTTAAACAGAGTTATAATTCAAAAATGAAATAAAATAAATGGATGGGTATTAGTTTTCAGATATCCGTGGAGCGTTTTGAACATTCGACAGAATCACAAACAGGAAAACTGAAAAAGGTTGACATTCATTTCAGTTTGGAGGGAAAATTTAAACGATCACGTGGTGTCTTATCTTAGGAAGTGAAGATGTTGTAAGTGCGATGCCTGAATATTTAGATATACAAAGAACATACAACTTCACGGCTTTTAGCGATTATTGCACCAAATGTCATTCTTGCATTGGTCATCCTCGGTTTTAGTGTTCTGATACATGCAGGAAATGGATAATTGGTGATAGTTTGGGATTTTGAGGTTCGCAGAACTAAAAAGTGGTAGGAAATAAATTTTATGCAAGGAAAAGCTAAGAAGAGTACAGCTATAATTTGTTTCAGGATTTCAAACCTTTTAGCAACTCGCATAAAACCACTTTTATGAAATCTTAAACCTAACCGACGGTTCCAACATCCTGATAAAGCATTAGGCTTTGTGATCCATTCAGTTTTGAGAAGAGGAGCTGAATACCATCTTCAAATGAATCCACCAGTACAAATTAATTCCTTAGTTAAGCATTTTCAGTGTGTTATATTTTTAGAAACGTTTCACAAAATGTGGCTCTACTGATTCATATCGTTGTAATTATGTCATTTTTGCTTTCATCAAGTTAGCCACTTGGAAAGACTAGAACATGCTCTAAAACGACATTTGGTTTCAGCATGATGGACATCCTTAAACATTTTAGCAGAGATATAACAAAATGGCATATCCTGATAGATGGATTGGGGGAATGGCCGAGTGAATATATTGTCACCCAATTATCGGAAAGCACGACCAACTGACAGCTGAGTAGGGGACCGGGGGCATTCGGCACACGCCTACCCATTTATCTCGGTCACTAACTGAGGGGATGATTAGGGAAGTGTCACTGGTCGCTGGCTGCCTCTTCCCCCTCCCTCTGCCGTCTGGAACCTTCGCGGTGATTCACTGAAACGCGAGAGTTCGAGAAACAGCGATATCCCTATAAAAAGGGGGCTGCAGTTGGCGAGTTCAGTTCAGTTCTTGGCGAGCAACAGAGGAGCGCCCAATGAGGGGACGGACTGCGTACGTGCATCGGAGGAGTGTACGTAATTGCGAGTGCAAGTGGAACTGTAACGGACGAACTGGTGAATTGCAATTGTGTGCCTTACGTAATTCTGTGATATTGGCAAGTGTTCAGCTCTAATTCGGTGGAAATAAAGAGCATCTTGAGTTTGTGCAATTGAACTTTTAATTTCACGAACCCGCAAAGTCACAATATAGATACTAGGCCGTTCTCCCCTAGGTTTCTTATCTGATTTAATCTCTCTGATAATTATCAGTACATACCAACAACTGACAAGCCTAGCAAACTAGGACTATAAGTAGGGTAGCTAATGACCATAACACTTCTAATCCCTGACTAACAGGTCATCAAGGCCTGAGCTTTAGCATTACAATACAGATAGGCTAAGCATTAGCTCTATACTCTTAATACTGACTGACAGGTCTACCCGCCCTGAGCCATGGATATACAATCTAATTACGCATTATTAACACTTGGTGGTGCCCAGGTTTCATGGTCACCACCAAGAAGCAACGTTGACGCTCTCGCATGCAACGCATGCCAGCTTAGTAGATTGCACATACTAACCGGGGTGCTATGCGGGACCCGACTAAGAAGCATGATAATAAATGCACGTAAACTAATCTAAGATACAAGAAACTAACACGTGGAAGGTTTTTTAGTGAGTATGCCTGGCCCCCTCAGGGCACAGGGACCCTCACACTGTCGGCCATCGCACGTGGGCCGTCGCCTGTAACTGGGTTTTTCCCCATCCACGGTATAAAAAAAAAGTTGACACACAGAATTAAATGGAGATGCATTTTTTTCTGTTGTATTAACTTCTGCTTACAATTTTTAAGTGCAGTGGTTAAATGTGGGCGCATTTTAAACACATTTGCAGTAATCTTTTGAAAACATTTACTGAAAAAAGCATTTTAGTTTGTGTTATTAAGGCTTCACAGGACACATATTTCGAGGAACTCTAACTTAAAAGATTAAGAATATATATTATAAGAATATATATGCACTATCTTAGAAAAGGCTAATATATCTAAAACGTGAGATTATATTATATGAGAGACATAGCATAATAACTCGAAAACGAAAATTCCAATAAATACAAAATACTATGCATAAGTTAATATGTTTTGAGAACTAATGGCGAGGAGCCTTAAGGTATTTTGCCAAACCAATTAAATACCATGTAGGATTAATAACATGTTATCTTGTCAGTACTGATACTAAAAATTGTGATTAAACTGCCATGGATCTGGAAAGTGCCAGGCAGGATTGTGAATATGTTTACAGAAAAATCCCTTACAAATTTTATTTTATTTCATTTCATTTCTAGACTTGACATTTGTGTATACTGTTTGTTTACAATCGTTTCATGCCTACTGGAGTAATATACTAATTTCCTATAACAAACTTCGTTTAATGAGAACTTTTGTCGTGTTTTTTGTTGGTCCAATGTAACTGTATTATCTTTGTTATTATGAATTATTTATACCTATTTTATCCATAGTACTGCAATTAACCTTCAATGTCTGAGTCACTGAGGCACTGTTTATTACATGCTTAAGAAAGCTCGTAATACCGACATTTCTTACCTAATGTAGTACTTGTCTATTAGCAGAATAAACAATAGGGTAAATTCCATTGTGTAAGGAAAGAAAGTCGACAAGAGTCGACAACAGCTGTTGATGTTAGGAAGATCCTAACGAAACGCGTTCTAGGTAAATACTGGCAATAAGAGGAGCATTGAGTAATTCGTTCGACTCAAAATTATATTAATACGGTAAATGTTCATCTAGAATTTATAAAAGTTATTGCTTTATGACAGGAAAGTGGATAATTTAGTATTAACTCGTCGTTACTATTGTTATATCATAAAAGAGCGCAATACCGAAACTAAAACAACATAAGCTTATTTCAAACAATGGCCTATTTAACAATAATGCATAATAGGCTGAAAACTAATTCCAAATAGAGTGGGAGTACGAAACAAATTCAAGAAAGAAATTACATATAACCAGAAAACAGAATTTCTTAATATTAAATATTTCTCACACAAGGGTGTAAATATAAAGAAACAGTATTTAGAATTTTCTTTAATTAAGAAAAGAGTGGATTTATTAAATTTAAATGTCGTATGTGGGATATGGCTATTAGATTTTTCTACAGCGTTCTTCCATCTGTTTTAATTAGAAAATGCATAACTGGTGGTACATATATAGCAGTGTGGACTTTGAACTTATATTGCCTCTCTGTGTAATATGTCTTAGTTTCTATTGCCTTCATCGCTGTGTTGTGTTCTATCCAAGGGATCGATACGGAGATTTCACCGGAAACATTTGTTTTCAGACTCTGAATACCATATCCTATATAACATTGAAAAAGAAAGATTTTCTAGAAAATCATGTATTTTTGGATGTCCTTAAATAGCATACTCCAAAAGGAACAGTCGTTTAAATATCGAATAGTTAAGCATCTTCCAATAATACGACACGAAGATTTTCAAAGAAAGCCTCACCTCGAATTACGCTTAGGTGAAACGTCTTTCAAACTGTTTAACTTTAACTTTAAATGACTCAAAAGATTTTGTTTAAAACATTAACTAAAATATATTTTCATAAATCTGTATAGTACATATGTTTTATGAATAACCTCTGAGTTCCTATTAACTCTGAACGACTTTTGCATCGATAGTAAACCCTAAGAGATGACAGAAGTTTACTCCACAGAAAGTATATATTATCGGTAAATGAAATAATTTGTACTAATTAACCTTGTGCACTTCCATTTCTGAAAAATTCGTTATATTTTTTCGCAAATGCGAAGTAGTTAGTTGCTTCCTCCCCCGCCCATGGTAGTACAAAGAAAACGGGTTTCAAACGCATCACATTAAGTGAACCGGTCTAAAAACTGTGTACTGCCACTTAATCCTTTTATATATCAATACGTTTTTATTTAATTAAATTTACTAAAAATATAAAAATGCAACTTGGCTGAATTTTAGCAATCTATTTTAATTTTTATTATATTGATTTAGCCATAAGTACATTTAATTTTTAGCAAATGGTAGGTTATTAGTACTATTACTACTATTATGCATAGACATATTAAGCATTTGACTTCTGTATTAAAATAATGTAAAATGAAGAATATAAACAAGGAATATGGCTGATTATTTAGTTATCTGACAACTTCACGGGACATTTTTGGCTATTTTTCATTCATTTTTCAACTCTCATTGCATAAAGTTAATCAATAGTTCTAATTCATTTTCTTTCTGCCCTGTCTTAAATGCTCAGAATTTATACATCAGATTTTTTATTCATTAATAATTATATTATTATTCATTCTATTATTATTATTAATTATCATCATTATTATCATAATCATTATCGTCACTATCGCTAATATTATAGTTATTAAAATTAGTAGAAGTAGTAGTAGTAGTAGTAGTAGTAGTAGTAGTAGTAGTAGCAGCAGCAGCAGCAGTAGTAGTAGTAATAGTAGTAGCAGCAGTAGTAGTAGCAGCAGCAGCAGCAGCAGCAGCAGCAGCAGCAGCAGTAGTAGTAGTAGTAGTAGTAGTAGTAGTAGTAGTAGTAGTAGTAGTAGTAGTAGTAGTAGTAGTAGTAGTAGTAGTAGTAGTAGTAGTAGTAGTAGTAGCAGCAGCAGCAGTTAATAAGTTTATTGCTATTATGATTACTATTTTGTTCTTTTTCACAGAGTTGTCATTCTTCAGTCAAGATGAGATGGACTGCACCTTTGCTGTTTATGACCCTGTACCATTGTTGCTGCGCTATTGAAGGTGCTTTGTTGTGTCCTTCGTCCTGCCAATGCAGAGAGTATTCCGTGAATTGCTCCAATTCACTACAGAATATGCCGAATGTTTTGGACACTGCCATTTTAGAGCTAGATCTCTCTGATAACAATCTAACGGAGCTGGATCCTCAAGTTTTTCGAGGACTTGTGAAACTCCAAGACATCAATATCAGCTTCAATAAGTTTGTGTTCCTGCCTATTGATATATTTAGTAACATGAACCTATACACCCTAAATATAAGTCATTGTCAATTGGAAGGCATAAACCCAAAAATGCTCAGGAATCTGCCTTACTTGTTCAAACTAGACATTGGAACCAATAAGATTGCAAGATTTCATGCTGAAACTTTTGCGAGAAATGTTGAACTCACATATCTTGATAGTTCCAATAATGTGCTTAACGAAATTAATTATAAAACCTTTCACTTTAACACGAAGTTGAGCACATTAGATTTAAGCAGAAATTTGTTGTCGTATATCCATCCAGAAACATTTAGCATGCAGAGAAATCTTCGTGTTTTGAACTTATCCCAGAATCTAATCGCTTCCCTCGATAAAGATCTGTTTCATAACATGTCACATTTAATGAAATTTGATACCAGCAACAATCTGATTACACATATACATTCAGATACTTTTAAGCTCACTTCTCAGCTACTCGAATTCCGAATAAGGAACAACAAATTAAAAGAAATTGCTTCAAGGACATTTAGATACAATGAAAGACTTTCAATCATAGATATGAGCAGTAATAGAATAGAAGCTCTGAAAGATGGAACGTTTGTTGGAAATCCTTCCCTTACAGAAGTAAATCTCAGTGGAAATTTAATTGCGACAATATTTGTAAATGCTTTCCCAGCAGCTAGTAATATCCAACGAGTCGATCTCTCCAACAATAAGATCACCATCATACATCCCGATGTCTTTGTTCGCATTCCACTTAAACATTTAAGTCTTAGATACAACCCTTTGCGTATTTTGAAAGGCGGTCTTCAATTTCTACGTGCTTATCATTTGGAAACACTAAATTTAGAGCACTGCAATATTACACACTTGCCTTCAAGTATGTTCGGTAACATGGTTACTCTAAGGGAATTAAATTTAGCAAACAACCGGTTAACGAGGATTTCGACTAATCTTTTCGAAGATCTTCAAGGGTTAGTCAAATTAGATCTTTCCAAAAATCTTTTGAAAGTGTTGCAAAAAGAAACCTTTGAAAGTCTGAACAGCTTGAGGTTGCTGAATGTCTCTCACAATCCATTGAAGTGTTACAGCTGTTTTACGCAAGAATTCTTGCTGTGGTCCCTTAATTCCAGTGCTGTAACTGTCAATATAGCTTGCAAAATTAATACGTCGAATCCAGAATCGGTTAATTGTAGTAGCGAGGTAACGGACGAGGAAGATGAAAATTTTGACTCCTCTAAGGTGACTCCAAATAAGGTTTCTCATTTGGGCAGTGAAATGTTGTTAGAAAACCAAGGAGAGCATCAGAAAGCCATGATCCATCCGAAACGTGAAGATATAGACACAACTACAGAATTAACTGCTGTTGCCATCAAAGATATGTCAATGGTGTTGTACATCTCCCTGGCAATATGCTCTCTTCTAGTGCTGAACATCATTGCACTTTTGTTTGTTCTAATTAGAAAACGACGTTGCTTTAAGTAAACTGTTGGTAACCATTCAATAACTGAGTCATCCTGCAGTGCAGTTGGTAACTGACAATTTCTATG
Organism: Mantis religiosa; assembly: GCA_030765055.1. Taxonomy (NCBI): domain Eukaryota; kingdom Metazoa; phylum Arthropoda; class Insecta; order Mantodea; family Mantidae; genus Mantis; species Mantis religiosa. Next base: position 136,747,307 of record CM060951.1, read on the forward strand.
TTTACTGGAAAATGTCTTCTGCAGAAATGTTGATGCAGGTATCGTCTAGCATGCTTGAAGGAGCTTAGATTGCATTATCTGTAAACGTGACCTATATGTTTCTCAGTCTGAAGACCTGACAGTTATGTACCATTATTTATTTAGAACGCTAACGCTTCAGTTGTTACCCGTCCAAAGCCCAATCTGATGTGATACTAATTTACTTAGAAGCGGTGAATATATAATGCAAAGACTGTATAATATAGGAAGTACAGAATGAACATTTCCATTTACCGGCAACCGTAATAATAATTTCGTTTTCCAATGCGTTTTTTTTGGGAGGGGTACGTTGTGCCCTTATGAAGCACAACGGTGATGGTTGGAAGTGCACCGCGGGAAAACAGCTCCAAAATTCATTTTAGGCCTAAGCACTGTATATGCTAATAGGCACACCATCTTAGCCCGCTGCTCGAGAAACCTTCATAAAATCCTTAAAACAAGTACAGTGTTAATGACTGCACACGAAAATAGTGCAGTCATTTTGTTATGCTTTCCTTCTTCTTTGAAAAAATATCTTCTTTGAAACGTTCCGTTTCTCTCTTAGCAGTGTGCGATTTGCTGCTTTTCAGTGTTTCTTACTCGGTGTGTGGGTGATAAGAGACAGAGCGCGGAAATTGGGGCGTACACTACCCTCAACAGGATCACTGGCATAACACTGACTCACCATTATAAAATGGTTATATCAGAACTAATTTTGAAGGTACGCAATATATTGCCAGATCTTTCAATCCATACGTAATATAGCTGCAATATATTTATGTCAATTAGCCTCGGAACAAGTTTATTTTGGCCTAAACATAAAAATAGAAGAAGAGCAAGACAAAATATTAAAATGCCCATTTTTCATAAAATGTTCAACCATCTCTTTGTAATGTGAACTCTCTAATAGTTCGCAGATAGGTGCTTCGGGTAGATACACAGCAGTAGGTCTTGTGGCCACACCTCCCGAACGAATATTTGTGCCCAAGTGCAGTATATAGTTCTGTGGAAGATATAGGCCGAAGCCGGATACCTGTGTGGCACTTGCTCCTTTATTTATTTCTACAATACTAAGCAGATTACATCAGAACTGTATTATTTGCATACCAGTGCTACTATAAAGCAGCCGCGATACGGAGACAACACATTAGTTGATATTATGCCGTTAATGTTTGGAATGCAAGGTTTTATTATCCCAGTGGGATTACTGGGGAATTGTGGTCGACTGCATGCACCATGTTCGGCGACTACACTTAAGACAAAAACAGCGGTTGAGAGAAGCTTTTGGTTCTAATCCTAATACAAACTGCAGAGTTATTGCACACTAGCATGATGGATATTATGATATTTTTCAATACATTACAATTGAAACCCCTGCAGTGGCCGGAAAATAGGCCACCCAATATATTGCTCAGTATCCAACAAAATCACTCAGCACTGGATCTCTTACAGAAGACAAAAAGCCATATCTTGCCTGTGTTAACATTGTAAACTTCATGCACCTGTACCAGGAGTTATTTACAAATCAAACTTAAACTTTTATTTGATGTAGATGTATGTCTTAAAGGTTCACTGATACATGTTCCAAAATGTGGTAAAATATTTCTTTTAACGACGCAATATTGTTATTAACATTTTTTCACCAATTACTTATTAAAACATTACGAAAGTAGGTCATTATCAAACCCCAACTATACACATATAGTCATCTTCAGTGGCTGAAAAGACTCATAAATACTGTGACTTTGTGGATTCGTGGAATCAAAGGTTCAACTCGCAGAGATTCAAATCGTACTTTCTTTCCGCAGAAACACGCTCCGTACACCTCTGATAACATGTACGTAATCTGCCAGTTCATCTGCACGTTGTTCACTAGCACTACGCTCTTCACGACTACCTGCCAAGAACTGATTCCTCTAGCACAATGCATCACTTATATACACAACAATTGCAGATCTAGAAGCTTCTCGACTCAGCGAAGCATCATGGTTTTTCCAGACGCAGGAGGAGGGGAAAGAGACCGTACAGTGACTTGTGGTTACTTCTATCCCCTACCCCTCAGCGAGTGCCAACCAGCCACATGTATAGGAGAGGCCTGAACGCTGTCCGTCTCCCACCCTTTCTGCCAGCTGGTTCTGTCGTGTTTTCCGACAATCGGGTTTTTGACACTGCTCTCCCCTCAAAGCTAGTTGTCCCGAACAGCACCATCGTAGCGGGCCAGGCGATCCAGTTCTACCACCAACATCTTTGCTCGAGGCACCTTCTGGATGCGTCAGACCACGTCGTTAATCCTCTTCACTACCCGGTACGGTCCTTGCCATGGCTGCTGAAACTTCGGGCAGCGTCCCTTGTTCCGGGTAGGGTGGTACAACCAGACCAGGTCACCTTGCTGGAAACCTTGGCTGTTGGCTTGCCTGCCGTATCGGGTCTTCATGTGGTCACTCGCCCTCTGGATGTTCTAACGAGCCATCTCATGCATGTCGTGGAGATGGTCCACCAGGTTCTCCACTTACTCGGTTGCTGGCTGTTTGGCGTCCGGGGTCTCACAAGGAAGGTGTAACTCTCGGCCGAACATTAAGCTGGCTGGCGTCATCCCAGTCACTGGTGTCGTGTGTTGACAAGCGGTAGGCAAGCAAGAACAGTAGCACCTTTACATCCCAGCTACGCTGATGGCTGGCCACGACCTTCCTCAGGTGTCCTTCTAAGGTATTGATATAGCTTTCGACCATGCCATCGGAATGTGGATGTAGGGGTGTTGTGCGGATCTTGTTCACCCCAAGTCTCTCCAAGACTTAAAATTGGTACCCTGGCTGCTGTGGAGCTCTAACGGCACCCTTAATCGGCGAAATACTTGCTCCACGAGGAAGTCTGTGATTGTCTTTGCCTCCTGGTTCGCGATGGCATACACCTCCGGCCACTTGGTGAAGTAGTCCACGACCACCATCAGGTACTTCTTGCCTCGGTCGGACACTGGAAATATCGACGGCGATCTTTTCGACTGGCGCTCCAACGTTGTACTGTTGCATGCGACCCCGGCTCCTGGTCTGGGGGCCGCGACTCGCCGAGCACACGTGACACTGACGGCACCACCTCTCAGCCTCTGCTCGGAGCCTCAGGCAGTATTAGCGTTGTCGGAATTTGTCAATTGTTCGGTTTACTCCTAGGTGTTCTTCTGAAGTATAGCGGCCGCGAAGCGGCTCAGTGGTTAGACCGCTTGGCTCTTACCAAGGCGGCCCGGGTTCGATCCCATGCGACCGCAAAGTGAGATTTGTGGTGGACAACACGGCGCTGGGGCGGGTTTTCTCCGGAACCTCCAGTTTCCCCCGCAATCTCGTTCATCCGGTGCTCTATCTTCATCTTATGTATCATCAGTGGCACCGCCTTCGGTGCCGTATGTAGTAAAAGCGGGCGTTAAACACTACACATTGGACTTGGGATAGGACACCACCAATACAGTGGTCACTGGCGTAGGTGTCCACAATGAAAGCCCCACCTGGTTCTGGAAATCCCAGAATAGGAGCACTGCAAAGTGCCTTTTTCAGGAGCTGGAAAACGCCTTCGGCGTCCTCCGTTGACACAAGGTTGGTGTTCCTAAGTCAGGCGGGTGAGGGCTTATGAGCGGCGGTAATAACTGCACAGTCCCAGGAAACTGCGCAATTCCCACCTATCCTTCAGCTGAGGCCAATCTCTCACAGCCTGTGTCTTCGTCGGGTTTGTGGCCACACCGTTTGGTGAGACTACGTGGCCCAAGTAGTTGACTTCCTTGCGGAAGGTCTGGCAATTCTTTGAGTTTAGCTTCAGGCTGGTCGCCTGCAGTCCCTGTAGCACCTTGCTCAGGTTTTCCAGATGTCTTCGAAGGTCTTACCGACGACGATGATGTAGTTCCGGTATAGCAGGCAGGCGTCATTGCTCAATCCTCTCATTACTAATTCCATGAGACCTTGGAATGTGGCTGGTGCGTTGCAGAGACCAAAGGGCATAACAGTGAACTGCCTAAGCCCTTGGTCTGTCGAGAAAGCGGTCTTTTCCTTGTCTCTTGGGTCCAGAGCTACATGCCAGTAACCCGACTTCAGGTCCAGGTTCGAGAACCACAGTGCATCAGCTAGCGTGTCCAGAGCGTCGTCAATCCGGGATAATGGGAAGCAATCCTTCCTAGTGACAGCGTTCAACTTCCTATAGTCCACGCAGAAGCTCACCGTTCTTTGTTACCAAACTATAGAGGAACACTAGGGGCTTTTAGACTGCTCCATTACTCCCCTGAATCTGATGTCATCCAACATGTCTCGTACCGCCGCTTGTTTTGCCAGCGGAACGCGTCTAGGTGGCTGCCGAATAGGCCGGGTGTCGATGAGGTGAAGCACTTTATCCATGCGGCCGTAGTTGCTGTCACCTTGGCTGAAGACGCGCTGGTATCGTCTCAGCAGTTGCCAAAACTTCTCCAGCTGTTCTACGGTCAAGTGGTCGGCCGCCCTCCTCAGTAAGCCTTCCAACCGGGGCCCCAGGTGCTGCGTCGACACCGGTTCCTCGGTCTTGACGATTGCTGTCACGCTGACCACGGGCTCGTACGCCCCAACTCCGTCCCGGCCTGGATGACGTTATCGGTGTCTGTCAGATTGAGCAGCCTCACTGGTACCTTCTCTCTGCACTGCAACAATGTTCTGGCTACACACAGTCCGTGCATAGACGTCTTCTGATCCAGCATCATGTTCCTGGTTCGCTGGCCCTCCCGTCGTGCCGTCACCACCACATTGCTTCTCGCTTCTCTCGTCTTCCTTCACGACGACCCTGAAAATTCCAAAGCGCTCTTCAGGTTGCCAGAGTATCATCTGTTCTCCGTTAAGCCGCAGGATCTTCCAGCTGACGTGGACCGTCGCCTCGAGGCTCCTGAGGGCATCCAGTCCCAGTATCACCTCATCAGCCACATTTGCGCCGAACACCCAAAGACGCACGGCACTCCGTCCCAAGGTCAGCTTCAGCAGAGCGTCCTTCTCCACATGCAAGGTGTCGCCCGATGCCGTCATTAGCTGGTATGGTCGGCTTGGTTTCCTGGACGGCAAACCCTTGGCTATGTCAGGTCTGATGACGGTCACGGCTGCCACGATGTACACCAACACGCGGCACGGCTTTCTTCTTACCCAACCATCCGCGATGAGACTGTCATCCATCCGTCGTCTGATGGCGCGCAATGTCAATGGAGGGGATGGTGATGTCACTGCCGACAAACCCCTCGCCTTGCCGGGCCTTACTCGTTCTTCCGGCTTCTGTTCCTGGTGTAGGCAATCTTTCTTTAGGTGTCCCGGCTCTCTACAACTCCAGCACACGCCATTAGGTCTTCGCCGTCGTACCTCGGTTGGCTTTCCGTCTCCAGTGTAGCGGACACTCCTCGTTTTCGGTGTCGGGGCAGCTGTCACCTTAGCCACCTCCATCCTTAATGCTACCGTTAGCACTCATGAATTGTCTTGTAATCACCGAGCATTAGGCGCTTACGTATCTCGGTGTCTCGTACGCCGTCAACAAATTGTATGCGGCTTCCCGGCATACGAACTCTGGTGGGAGGTCAACTAGGGCTTTGCTAGCCAGCTGCTTAATTGACAGGGCGAACTCCTGCAGCGTCTCCCTGGCTGCTGCGACCTTTACTTTAGCAGGCTGCGGTACGCTGCGGCTAGGCGATGGTTCCCAAAACGGTTCTCCGGGGCCTCCCAGATATCCTTGGGAGCCGCCGCTCTCTGGATCGCGTTTAGGACTTCTGCGGACCATCCCTGGAGACTGGCCATTAGTTGTGCGGCTTCTTCCTCCGGTGTCTACCCACCGTGTCGAATTGGCGGTGGAAGACTTCGAAAGTTGACGCACCGTCGTATTTGGGAGGTTTGACGCGCGCAGATTTTGAGTCACGTCCTGGCGCGCTGACCTTCAAATCCTTCATTTTCCTGCCGACGACGTGCTCCACCATGGCGTTCAGGAACTTGACGCTGCTGTCGGCCTTTCCTTCCGGTTCATTAACGCTTCTCGCCAGGTTTTCGACGCGCTCCTCCACTTGATCCACCCGGTTGCCCAGCGCCGTGACGTCCTCCTTCATGCCGGTCAACTGCTCTTCAAACGTTTCGGCGAGGACCTCATTCACCGCTTTCATTTCCGTGGTCAATTCGGTCATCTTCGCGGTCATTGTCGCGGCCAAGCTGTCGTTTGCAGCTTCCGTCTTCGCAACGAGGGTGCTATTTGACGTTTTTATTTCCCTGAGCTCGACGGCTAGGTTGTCGTTAGCCGTCTTCATTTCTTCCATTGTCTGTAAAATCTTTTCCAATGCCACGTCCATTGCCGAATGTTTCACTTCCTGATACCAATTGTGACTTTGTGGGTTCGTGGAAACAGAGGTCCAACTCGCAGACATTCAAATCGTTCTTTCTTTCCGCAGATATAAGCTTCGTACACCTCTCATAACACGTACGTAATCTTGCAGTCCGTCTACACGCTGTTCACTACCACTGCACTCTTCAGGTCTACCTGCCAAGAACTGATACCTTTAGACCAATGCATCACCTATATAGACAACAATTGCAGATCTAGAAGCTTCCCGAGTCAACGAAGCATCATGGTCTTTCCAGACGCAGGAGGGGAAAGAGACTGTACAGTGACTTGTGGTTACCTCTATCCCCACCCCCTCAGCGAGTGCCAACCAGCCACATGAATAGGCGTGGCCTCAACGCTGTCCGTCTCCCAACCTTCCTGCCAGTTGGTTCTTTCGTGCCTTCCGACAATTAAGTTCGCGACAATACCTATCAGATAATCCCATTCAAATGAGGGATGAAAGCCAAACAAAGATAAAATTCCATTGGTTGGACATATAGTGGTAGTGCTAATGTGGTAATGACAACGCCCAGCTGTAACAAACTCACTTGTTTTTGTCACTGGAGTCATCAGCCCAATGATAACTTACGACCACTTTCACTTGTTGCAAGTACACATGCACACATATCAAACAAGACAAGCTAATGTTTTTTTATGTCTCTGTTGCACGCAGCAACTTGCGTTCTAGCTGTTAACACTCAGTGCCAGTCGACGAATATCAACCCATTTTTAAGCTGTTCTGCTTGCCGACTCTAACAATTTTCGAAAAACTCCGTTCATTACCCTAGGTGGTCGACTAATTCACTTTTCCAAAATCATTGGCCAACTCATAACTAAGAACTGCTCAACGCTTTGTTTTGCACCTCCTTTTAATTCTTCTGTGACCGTGCCGATCACGTAAGAAATGTTTCACCAATCGAAATCTCTCTAATAGAAGGAAAAGAAAATTATCAAAACGGAATCTTCTACATCCACCAAAATCGAACGGTCTGGAACATGCAGCGCGGTACAACAATGAGGCACATACATCCAGTGGTTGTGTTCGTATGTTTTTATTTTTTTATTTGTAAATTTATTTTTGCTTCTTTCGCGGCATGCTACGGACATTTACAGCGCTGTTTTGCGTTAATGAACTATGTATTAGCTGGCTGCGATATGAGTGCACAACGAGAAGCGCATTACTGTTTTGTTGGCAGTGCATAACGTGCATAATTACTCAGTAACCACAGAGAAGTTCCGGTCCAGGTGATAATAGAAATGTTTATTACTCAATAAAAATATATATTTTTATTTATATATCATGGACCTCTACTGTACCTATAGGGAGGAAAAACGCAATAAATATTCCTGTTCTAAAAAAGACAAAGCGCCTGACAAAACAAATAATTACAGACCAATTTCCTTAAAAAGTGTCATTGCGAAAGCAGCAGAACGTATGATTTCAGCAAGGCTAAATTGGTTCTTAGAAAATAATAACATATTAGCAACTGCTCAAACAGGATTCAGACAACACTTATCTACTAAAGAAACTAGAGTTCAACTATTCCAAGATATCAAAGAATCCTTCAAAAAAAATCAAGATACGCTATCAGTTTTAATTGATTTTAAAAAAGCATACGATTCACTATGAAGGCATAAACTTCTTGAGAAACCCTCAATACTAGGCATTCAAGATATGTTAAATTTGATCACTCAATTTCTCTCTCAACGTTTCTGTGCTACAAAATACAATGACAGTACATCCAAATTCCGACAGATAAAAATGGGCCTACCACAAGGTGCAGTACTGAGTACAACCTTGTTCAACATCTACACCAATGATCTTCCCGCGGCTGTATCAAACGCAGTTATAAAGACAGCTCTTTTTGCAGATGACATGATCATGTAGACATTTTCCCCACAAATAGAGAAATCCAAAACCTCAATCGAAAAGGCTCTGATACTATTGGAAAAGTGGACTGACAACAATTTGATGAAACAACATTCCAAATATTTAGCTTAAAAAAGAAAATCTCTAAACTAAATCTGTTGTTGAAAGAAAACAACCTGAAACAAACATATGAAACAAAATATTTAGGAACAAATTTTGATTCAAAATTATATTGGAGACATCACATTGAAGCAGTAGTAAATAAATCAACAACAAAAAATTCAATTTTGGAAAGATTAGCTGGAGTCAAGTGGGGCAGTAGTCGGGAGACACAGAACACCACATACAAAACATTCATCAAGCCAATACTTCTTTATAATGCAGAGGTAATAATTACAGCAAACACCTAGAAGTATGCCAAAATCAGGCCCTGCGACTAATAACCGGTGCAGCAAAATCAACTACAATGCAAGCCTTAACTCGGAACTATCCAATACATCTAACTTTAGAGGAGCAGGCACTAATACAACATAAAAAAATGTCGCGGTTAAAAACAACAAAATGGGAGGAAAGAGATTACTACAACCAATCAAGATGAAAACACAAACAAGTTTCTTACACAAAGTTATGGAATTAAGGACATATCTGAATCTTCCTAATTCTAAAGAAAACATTTTAATCAAAGTAAACGCACTGACTTTTGAACCAATTGATATTGAATTAGATTTATAACTAATAGTTAAAAAATCAGAAACTTCCAAACCTGTACTAAAAGCACTAGCATTAGAAACTGTGAACATAGATACACCGTAAACAAGATACCCACCTGAAGAATGGTTACATATCTACACTGATGGATCTAACTTGGACAACAACTCAGGAGCAGGAATTAAGTGTGCATTGTTCTCATTCTATCAACCAGCAGGATACCACACAACAAATTTTGATGCAGAAGTAACAGCTATTCACATTTCACTCCAACACCTTCTATACAGTATAGATAAATTAAAATATGCTGTCATACTTTCTGATTCTAAAGCAGCATGTTGTGCAATAATTTCATATAAAATGAGGTCAATTCAAATTAAAGAATATCACAAAATGATCCAATAACTTTAAAAACTACAGAAAAGAATTATATTACAGTGGATACTGCACATTGTGGTATTGCGCGAAATGAATCAGCTGATTTTCTTGCCAAGAAAGGTGCAAATTTAATTCAGAACAAAAGTAAAAGCTTACCCTTTACATCCATAAAAAGATTAATCAAAAGGAAATATAAAAACAAACAAAGCCAAAGATAAGAAATGGAACATTTTAACTAAAAATCTAGAGATTATTCCAGCAATCCCACGTAAAGCTGTACTAGCAAATTTTAATTTACTTACGGAACATGATTATTTGGCCAAACACTTACACAGAATAGGAATTTATACAAGCCCAAATTGTCCTCTGTGCCACAAAGAAGAGGAAATGATTGAAGAACATCATTTAACCAGTGAAGCCCTACCTGCCGGACCCACTACACAGAAATATTGGAGTGCAAGAGAGCTAATGGCTTCATTGACAAAGCCTAGCATTTGAAAACAACAACTTATTCAATAAAAATAGCTCTAGATCTAAAGGCGTCTTCTTAACTGAAAATAAAAATGGAATCCCCAGATGTTTTCTTTACTTGACTGTATTTCCGCAATCAAACCTCCCAATTTGCTTGACCGATATAAAGGATTTTCTAATTTCTTGCTGATATCTACAAATGTTACTTCATTTCTTTCCCTTCCTCTACCTAATTTTCACCCTAATTTTCGTGTAAATACCACATCCCGTCTTTTTGAGGTTAAGCTCTTTCCAAGGCAGTTGCACGTTTGACACACCTCGGGCTGTTCCTCAGCCTGCCAAATCTCCTTTGCGTTTTCTGATATGTGTTTAGATTTTGGTTGATGCAGCAATACTGTCATTCAGTATAATTATGAGGGAGTATCTGGCTATAGATGCATGCTAAAATACATTATTTCGTTCTAAATAAAAGAATAATATTGCTAAATGATTTGAGAATTAATTCTGAGACAAAAACAGCTTTTTATGTTGTAGGTACTCCTTACGCCTGTACATGTTCCAAATGATTCCTTCTGTTCAGTAGAGCCCAATTATGACATTCTTCATAAAAAAAAAGATTGCTTGACTATATCAACAGTCTCGTTTTCGGTATAATTCCTCTTTGTTAACCCAGAATGTTGCTCTGTTCCAATGTTGCTACCTCATACTGGTTCTGTGATATTGTCCTTAATGGTGGTGATGTTCCAACTTCATCCCTAAACCTTTGTTGAGCCTCAACAGTTTCCACTTTGCGTAATATTTTATAATCAGCTTACGTGCATCGAACAATAAATGCGCCACTGTTAAGAAATGGTTCCTTAAAGAGTGTATAGGTCAATTTGAGCCACTTTGCAGTTCATTATGTTTTTTGGAATCAATTATCGACAGAGCAAGTAACATAACACCTTCACTCCCCGCAGAAGCATGTAGTGCATGCCTTTCAGGTTGCAGAATAGCGATTTCCCAACGTACTTTTTTAATGCTGTGTGTTACTTGTTTACTGCCGTGAACAGTCTGCTCTAGCGGTGCGCCAAGGGTAGCATTATAACTCGTTCAACCTTCCAAAAGCGCAGGTAGAAGAGCCAGGTGCGCGTTAACTCACTGTGGTTAGGCTGTTGATTCTTCTACATTCAGGCACATTCCAAATCTTTCTTCTTTTTGTGGCCTTTCGTATAGTAGTCCGGATCTACTTGTTACATAAGAGACTTGTATTAATATAAGCAGGAAAGATCATTTGTCCATTAAAACTGGAATTCATCACCAGAAAATATAACTTACTTATTTAATAAACTTCTTCATCTTTCTCTACTTACCCTCCTCATACGGAGGACTTAACACCCCAAGTCAACTTCTGAGCTTAAATGGTTGTCGAAGATCAGACAGACCCTGCATTGGAGAGTATCCAAGATGGAAGATCAAGCGGATATCTGGTATTAGACTGAGGAAGGAGATAATATATATGATGGTGAGACAGATAGAAGGAAAGGTAATTATGGAGCAGTTGGTGAAATGTATGGCGAGGGAAATCGGAGAACACCACCCAGACGTTCCTTTGACCTGCATCAATGCACATTCACTTTGTTGAGAGGCGAGGGTGTACATGTAGGATAAAAAACCGGAGATATTTGCAGCAATGAGATTTGAAACAAATATGTTAGGTCAGTTCAGCACTTCGGAATATTAATTTGGCTTTAATTACATATTGGATGTCTTCCTCATAAGCAAATGAAACATGCTCCATAGGACGTGAGCCCTCTTTCTTTCAAAACTTATACTTCGCGGTTCTCAACTCATCCTCGATCCGGGTACCTTGGGATTGATTTATTAATTTTGCTAGGTATAGCTTGCACCAATCACAACATGAGTTGCACTGAGAAAATATTATATATTCATGCCGTATGGATATAACATACTCATATCAACATGATCCAAAATCAATGTGGCAGGCTTGATCAATAGAAATTGTTTGTTCTCTTCTGAGGGATAAGTTCAGGTGCTGTGCTTACTACGGTGCATCTGAAACAAAGCTGAGATCAAATCTGTACACCTCATAGCGCATGCTATCCTAAGTGCACATAGTTTTAGTATCTAAACAAAATGTAAATATACCTACTGTTTTGTGTAACGGAGATTTTTGTACTTGTATGCTTTGTGTCATTGCTTTCAAGTTCGTATCTGTCTTTACTGTCTCTTAGCAGTTTGTGTAACAGGCTGTCTTCTGTACGTTTAAGTTATATGAATCTCAATGTAAATAAACTAAGGTAATAAAATTTAGTTTTTCCTTTCGAATTTATAAGGGAAGGGAATTGTGAAGGGAATTGTGGTATATCTAAGAATTAATGTAAAAGAAACACTGCATTAGTGTTCAGTACCTCAGCTATTGTGTTCAGAGCAAAGAGGCTAAGGTAAGACAGGTTGAATCAAAAACAAAAAATGCTTTATGCAGAAAATGCTTAATTAAATATATTAAACAATTTCCTATTTGATTAAATTGTCCATAAAAACCGCTAACATCCCCTAATAGAAAATAACATTTACATCAACAGGCCTTCTATAATATACACGTATAATTTAAACTTCAATGTTCTTGGCGTAAGTTCTAAAATTATTATACTGTATAAGGTATGAAGCTCTGTTAATAAAACGTTTTACAAGTTCTTTTGAAACAAATATATGAAACAAATACAACATACGTATAACAAGTTGTTTTAAGAAGTGTGTAGTGTTTAACGCCCGCTTTTACTACATACGGCACCACAGGCGGTGACACTGATGATACATGAGATGAAGAAGGAGCACCGGTGGAATGAGATGGCGGAGGAAACCGGAGGTGCCGGAGAAAGCCCGCCCCAGCGCCGTGTTGTCCACCACAAATCTCACTTTTCGGTCGCCTGGGATCGAACCCGGGCCGCCTTTGTGAGAGCCAAGCGGTCTAACCACTGAGCCACGGCGTGGCCGAAGTTGTTTTAAGCCATTTGTATACATTTATAGTCTTTTCAATCACATGTAAGCAAAAATGAAGCACATATGCAATACCTCCTTCGAGGTATATGCGATTGTTCAACAGTGCCTTTGCATAGTATTTTCTTTGTATCTTTTTCTTTTCAGGATGATTCGAGTGTATTATGGGTAAGTATTTATATTCAGGGTTACAAAGCTTTGCAAGCTGACGATTTAGCTGCTGCTTCTGCTCTTCTTTGTTTTTATTTTATAACATTCTCTATCATTTAGATACTATTGTGAATAATATTATGAATAATATTAAGATGTAGAATGTTTTATACATTACGAGTATTAAGCATAAGGATATTCCTGTAAAAAAAAGTTCTTCCAAAACAAACTGGTAGCATTGAAACAATATTTTGAATACAATTTCATTGTTACCTTTGCTTTTTAATTGTATTATAGCCTGTCAAGTAGGTATATTTATGCATGTAGAACTCTTCAAGTAAACTTGCTTTTATATTCCGCATAAACATTAAGTTGACTCACTGAACAAACGCACCCATGTGTCATATATTGTGTACACTAGGTTCAAAGATTTTTCCCCGTCCACCATTCAATGTGCTACGCACACGGTTCACGAAAACTAGACAAAGGAAAGTATTATTTCCGATAGAATGCGCGCAAAGCAGAGAGCTAATTAAAACACACTCTGGAAGCGGTTGTATCCTTATGCGAGACAGAAAACATTACTAATTTCTGCTGTAATTTTAATACAGATGAGTTGTGTTTCTAATGCTCTTCGGAGGAGTCTTCTTTGAACACGACAAGGCTCGAAATGGTTTGAGGTCACTTCACTAACAAGCTTAAAAGAATACTTTAGGAAGAAGCTCCTTTGTAGGCTTTCATTCTATCAATCAAGAGCATGTTCTTAGATTAACAGCTCTTTAAGGTTGTTACCAATCGAGAAGTTGCATCACATTCAGTCGTTGAGTCCAAGTACATACTCACACAACTTCGTAGTTGAGAGTTCTTTAAAGGTTAAGAACACAAGTGAAACGTTGTACACATAATAACGGATGCGTTAGATTCACATGACATTTTCCACTTCATCTTCTATAAGCTTATTCTTCCGTACACTTCTTGTTAGTCGAGATAAACTTTCCTTTACTGTTTACATTTCGTTTAGTTATAAAAAGGGATAGATGAGTTAAATTGATAGCTCCTTAACCAATATGGCTCTTATATGTACTTTCATTCCACATTGAGCGTGAAAGATCTCTTAAGTTTGCTCACAGACCTCTGCCTAGGTTCGGGGTTCTCTTTTACGCCCTAGATCTAGATCCGAACATCTGCACCACATACTTTTCGAGAAAACCTATGTTGAACATTTATACTCCAGAAAAAAAAAACGTCATTTCCCTCCACTATATACGAATCCGCATGTTACTCCTAGACCATAATACGATAGAAATAGAATAGGCTAAAGGGATAGTAAGTTTTCTAAAAGTAGTAAGATTATCTTAAACTCTTACAGTTTACCTATTGTAAAACATTTATTCAGAATAATGATAACTTCATCAGAAATTTTCAAAAGGGTTCAAGATATACAATTTATTTCAAGAAATTTCTTCAAAATACTGTACTTAAAATCTTTAGAGCCATTTTGGAGAAAAAAAAATCGTTCTATTTAAAAGTAGTCTTCTGAGAATCTTCAGATGGTATCCGACACGGCTGACTAAAATTAATAAGTTTGGTACTTAAGCAAAGTTTTAATGCACACAGAAGAGTCACACACAGAAAGAGAGAGAGAGAGAGAGAGAGAGAGAGAGAGAGAGAGAGAGAGAGAGAGAGAGAGAGAGAGAGAGAGAGAGAGAGAGAGAGAGAGAGAGAGAGAGAGAGAGAGAGTGGACTCACCTAATATAGCACGCACGCTGTTCCTAAATACAGTTTTAAGGGACGTAAAATACTTCTGTCATATCAGTTATTTTCTATGTCACGTGAAATCAAATATTAAGAATATGAATACAAGAACATTAAACAGCTAAACAAGAAATTATGATAAATTACCTGCACTCAAATAAATTCATTGTATTTAGAAATAAGAGATTTGGGAACAATAGAAATAGCAAATGAGGATCTAGTTAGGCAATTCACAATGCAAGAGGTGTACCAACAATTAAAATCTATAAAAGAGGAGAAGGCAGTAGGACTCGATGGTACACCAGGGGAATTCTGGAAAGTCTATGGGGAAACAATAAATCGTTTAGAATTAATGACAAAGGTGCTAAACAAGATAAAAGAAAGTGATGAAAGAATTCTGGAAAATAAGCATGATTGTACCTATTTATAAGAAGGGAAGTGCAAATAAACCAGAAAAATACAGGGGAATAAGTCTGTTATCTATATTATGAAAAATATGCTCATGTATATTATCAGAAGGGCTTAGAATATGGGCAGAACAAGAAAGGAAGCTGCTGAATTTCAAGCAGGTTTTAGGAAAGAAAAACGGAAAATAGATAATCTGTTCATAGTAAAGACCCTAACAGACAAATACCTCAGGAAGAAGAGAGGAAGGGTATATATGTTCTTTGCGGATTTTCAGAAGTCTTTGATACCATAATCAGAAAAGCGTTAGTTTGGAAATTGAGGCTGAAAGGGGTAAGTGGAAAATATATAAACGAACTAGAGAAAACTTATGAAGGGGTGAAGTTTTGCATAAGGTGGGGAAAAATGTAATTTCGGAGATAACAGAACAAAAAATAGGTCTAAGACAAGGATGCAAAATGAGTCCAGTTTTATTTAACTTATTTATAGATGAGATAATGGATCAGGTTAAAGAAGGTACTAGCAAACAAAGAAATTCCTGGACTGCTATATGCGGATGACTTAATGGTAGGATCTATAACAGTAGTAGGATTGCAGAAAGCAATGAATGAAATCCAGAAATTCTGTGAAGAGTAGGGTATAAATATTATAAATAAGTCGAAAGTTATGGTCTTCCAAATATGTGTAGTGTTTAACGACCGCTTTTACTACATACGGCACCGCAGGTGGTGACACTGATGATACATGATATGAAGATGGAGCACCGGTGGAATGAGATGGCGGGGGAAACCGGAGGTCCCGGAGAAAACCCACCCCAGCGCCGTGTCCACCACAAATCTCACTTTGCGGTCGCCTGGGATCGAACCCGGGCCGACTTGGTGAGAGCCAAGCGGTCTAGCCACTGAGCCACAGCGCTGCCATGGTCTTCAAGAAGGGGGTTAAACTAAATAGGGATGAAAAGTGGGTATTAAATGGCAAAAGGGTAGAAGCGGTCAATGAATTTGAATAACAATGCAAAGTGGGGAGCACACAGGAAAATAAATGGAAGGAAAGGGAAGGGCGACAATGAATGGGATAAGAATATGCAGATATAAGCTAGAAATAACAACCAAGTGTTTAGAAAGAATGTATGAGGCACTAGTTGAACCCAAAGTGTACGCAATGGAAATCTGAGGGAGGGCACAGAGGTTAAGAAAACGATGGACCAAAACTACAGAAGCCTTACCAAGATCAGCACCTAGGGAAGTAGCTTTAGTAGAATTAGGAAAGACATGAAGAAATGGAATAATAATGGAAAGAATAATAAAATGTTGGTAAAGGTGTTTGGCCAAAGAAGAAGGGGAAATTATGTAATTATGTATGAGTCAGCAAAAAAAGATTAGTGAGCTCCAATAGTTGGTGGGCAGAGATAGGAGCAATTATGGAAAATATGGTTGGGAGATATATGGGGATTAGAGTGAGTGAATGTGGTGTTTAAGGGCCCGTCGACAACAAGGTCATTTGGACCCCTGGTGATTAGAGGAAAGGAATACAAACGATGTGGGTAAATTCGTAAAATGCAAAATAGAAGATATAGAAAGACAGGAAGTATGGGGAAGTCTAGAAAATATGAAGTCATTACAATGTTACAAGCAAATAAAGAGAAATTGGGGACGAGAAGCATATGTAGATTACTGCAATAGACAAGACAGAGAAGGGTTAGCTTGGATGAGAACAGGAACAATATTTCTAAGAGGGATAAGAGGTAGGAAAAAGGGAATTTGTGAATTGAGTGGGGGAAAAGAAAGCATAGAACACGATGTAACAGAATGCGAGGAGGTTCAATGTGGAGAAAAAAGGTTTGGGAGGAAAACTGGAAGAAAGTAGAGAAGAAGATAGTAGCTATAAAAATGTTAACGGGAAGGGAGGAAAAGAAGGTAAGTAGGATTTTTGAGTTACTTCAGAAAGTAAAAGAAAAATGGTCCAGAAATGTAAAGAATATAAGAAAGGAAGATGAGGGGAAAGAATGGGCTATTTAAGTAACAAGGAGGTATGGAGGTTAAGAGCTATCTGGCAGTGCAGAAGACCAGGGTGTCATGTAAGCCATAGCAACAAGGTAAACACAAATAAATGTAGCCAAAAGTTGTAAATTGTAAAATTTTGGAATATGCACAATAAATAATCTAAATAAACAGTCAAAAAAGTCAGTGTATCTTAAACCCTTATATTAGTTAACTTCTCCGCTAGCAGTAGATTGCCAATCGCTGGTCGTTAAAGAGGCTTCTTTTCTAATGTACTAAAAACTCAACAAAAACAAAATTAAAAATAATACCCATACTACTCAAGAGCTACGATTCTGTCCTGCTAGTATGCAATAAATCTGTCCTGGTCATTAGGAACATATTGTCCTTTCTCATGTGCAATAGATCTGCCCTCGCTATACTTTTCACATGCAACATTTTTGTCCTTTTCATATGCAGCATCACTCATTTTCATCTGCAACATTCCACTCCTCTGCAACCGCTCTGCCGTGGTCGTGTGCAACATCTGATCCTTTCTTATGCAATATCACTGCCATTTTCATGTGCAACGTTACTCCTGGTCGTGTGAAACATCTGTCCTTTACTTATGCAATATCACTGCCATTTTAATGTACAACATCTCTCTCCTTCTCGCATGGAACATCTCTGCGTTTCTCATATGCAGCATAACTGCCATTTTAATGTGCAACATCTCTGCCCTTGTTGCACTACATCCTTGTTACATCTCTGCCCTGCCCGTGTGCAATAGTTCTGCTATGCTGACATGCATAAGCTGTGACCTTGTCCTGTACAACTCTGTCCTGCTCATTTTATCGTCTGTGGTCCTGATGTGCAACAACATTTTCCTGCTCGTGTGTAACAGCTCCGCCAGTCACGTGCAGCAGTTAATACCATCTCATACGCGCTGCAGTTAGTTTTTCGCGACAACTGTTCTCTTAAACGTCTCAAAGGTTCTATTATCGCAAGGTTTATGGGTTACTTGACGCTTGAAGGCGACCACGATTCCTAATTCTTCTTCCAATTCATGGAAACAAATCCAGTCGTATAAGCGGAAACTATTGCTATAAAAGATTCGAGGTTGTCTGCCATTACAACTGGACCCTAATAACAGAAATTATTCGTGGTTTCCTTAGTGTGGCAGCTACGTGATAATTAATACTCCTAAAAGGTAATCACAGAAGCGGAGCGCATATACACACACCAAGTAGTAACTCCTTCGAAGGATATAAACTTCCTGCAAAAGGAGAAATATCTATCTGTACCACTCAATATACGAATGATTTGGTACATTGAGTGGCACTAGGCACCCATTCACAAATTATGAGTGGTTGCTACAAAGACTATATTGCTTCGTATAATAACTCTTGCCATATGCAGTATAAAAAAGTTACACATATTACAGCACAAATAGAAGTCAAGAATATAAGCCAAAAAAGTAGGAAGGAATAAAGAAATAATACAATGCTTAGGTGATGTATGAACTTCAACCCAAAAAAAAATCTAAATTCACATCAACATTTCTGAAATGACTTATGGTTTTAAATTATCAACATGATATCAGCGTTTGCCAGTAACTTTTTGTTTTTCAATTCTACATATGAAATTCAATTAAGAGGACAGCATTAGCTATTTGCCTAAGTTAGGAACCTAAATTGTATCTTTCATGGTTACACACGAATTTGCTAATTTGCTGCATATGAATTTGCTTAAAATCTTCCCTTTTAAGACATCTACATTTAAATAAGAATTTTGTGTCAATTGATATTTTGGTGCTTTTCCTTTCTGAGTTACGTTTGAAGCAGAGAAACATTTTTTTAAATTAATCTTTCAGACCTTTTAAGCCGAAAAAAAGGAGATTCAACGAATCTTGATGTCGCGTACTTAAATTTTGTGCAGTATTTTTATTAATATTTTCATTCTGTCAAAGATAAATAGACGAGGTAGCACCCATTGTACAAACAAAGCACCACATTCTGGATGCAATATGTGGAACTGTGTTTGCAGTTTGTTGTTTTGCTAAACGATTTAAGTAGCTTTTCATCATTATGTGGTTACCTATAGTATTATCCATTTGTTTCCGAGACATCTTTCCGCCATATTTTCTGAAGAGGCTTCTTTTGTAATCTTTATTTCGGCAGTTTTGTCTGAGTCATGATGTCTGTCGACCATCTCTAAAACACGCATTACGTATTCAGAAGACGTATTCTGAAAATCTCCTACCATAAACGTTACGGTTCCGTAGCCCACTCTATTGATTCCTGCCCTTACACGATAAGGTCCTTGTTCCTATGGCTGGGGACACGCATAAAAATTTCAGTTCTTCAATTTGATTGTCGATAGAAAAGAGCACGATGAAGTGCAAAGAGAAGATTTGTCGCTGTTCGCAGCTTTACATCGGTGAAAGCAAGAGATGACCAAAACCTCAATTTTCTGAGAAAGTGCCCGAATTTTTAAGGTTATGTATACATTGCTGCTAATCTGGGATAATAACTAAGAGATTCTAACTCTTAGCAATTAGTAAAACAAGGTATTGTGACATACGCCTACAAGTTAAAGTAGCAAATTAGTGTGATTAAAAAATAAAAGGTGAAAATTCTAAACAGTATATGAAATTTTAATATAGAAATCAATATGCCATGTTTAATACGTACCTTCACTAGTTTCACGTATAGTTTTAAATTTAGATTGAAAGTCTTTTGAAAATTCTGATTTCGTCGAAAATGACATCAAAGATTTTGATTAAAATACTATAAGTTTGAAATATTTTCATGACAAATGAAATGTAATCTTAAACTTGCTGGAAATTACCGCATTAGTTCGAGACATTCCTTGTTTGTATGATTTGTCCAATACTTTTCTAAAATAGAAATACGTTTTTCGCCTTTTTAATATGTTTTTCATACAAGGATAACGGAATTTTATACCCACACATGTCGCTGAGCTCTTAAAATATCTCTCTCTTAAAACTAATGTATTCCTACATTCCCGCTGCTCCTACTAGAAAATTAGTAGTAAGATGGTGTTTACAAATTTGTATCTAGAAGTAGAGTGATGATAAAGATTCCTAAGAATAGTTAGTAGAAGGTAAGGGAAGTAATATGGGTCAATATATCAACTTCTTTACTAGTTTATAGTAAGCTAGAATTAGAAGCAAACATTTGAATCCCTACATGTTTTTGAATGGTTCTATGTCCACAGGAGATACATAGATCTAATGAAGAAGATAATTTTCAATATTTACTAACCTAAAATTTCAAGTAAAGAACTTTTTCAATGTCGGACAAATTTTCAGAGAAAAAAATTCTCTTTCTCTGTCTTACTAATTCAATTACGTGAACTGTGTTATTAAAATTTATGAATGAACTTCCAGTGATATGGTGTAAATGATACCGTAGCAACTGAGCTTTAGCACTTCCGCGGTATTTTCAACGGCTAAGGAGATTCAAACAAATATACCGCAAGTGAAGTCCTTATTTTGAGCGCAGTACATAGTAACTGGAGTTAAACATAAAGAAAATACCGACGATCAGAAATTGCAACGCGACCTGCAGAGTTACACACGCAGCTGTTGCAAATTTTCTGAATGTGACTCATACTCGTAATTACATTCAAAGCATCAATGGTACAAAATTGCGGAGTATTCTACAAATTTTTTTGCAGATATTCAACATTGGTTCCATAACCTTTAGGACGTGTGTTGCTATTGTGACTTTGTGGGTTCGTAGAATTAAAAGGCCGAGTTGCAGAAATTAAAAATCTTCTTTATTTTCGTAGAAATACTCTTATAGATTACAGCAGTATTACGTTACATACACCATCAGTCTACCAAGATCGATCACAATAACAAACAGTAACAGCAGATTCCATCCTTAGCTCTCGTTACAACACAGCTGGCTATCTCTCATATCACAACACTGTTTCACAACTTCAAATCTGACTCTCGTTTTACACACAACTGACTCATCACTAGCCATGACTTATTTTTTATACACACATTCATGAATTCCAGACTGTTCTCTACAATCACTAGATGTTTCTCGAATCAACCAGGCATCTAATGACGTAATCCAAATACTCTATCACCTTCCGGAAACGTCTGGGCCGGCAAGTCTTTTATCTCGGCTATCGGTTTACACTAGCCGCGCTATCGTTAACTACTTACGCAAGCTCTTCATTACAGTGAAGCAATATCCGCCGTCTGTTTTCTATTTGTGCCGAAACTTTATTGCCTGTTGCCGCGACAGTATCAATACAAGACAGTAGTATAGATTTGGGAGAATCAGCACAGTGTAGATAAGATGCTGAACTCTCCTCTGTGTTAATATATGAGTGATGTAGAATGCTCATTGATTTAGAACTCTCCTATATGAAAATCGAGTTGTAAAAGAAGGGGAGTGTTGGCGTAGTGCCGTTCTCCCCTGTGCAGTGAGATGTTTTTGAGGGTTGGGATGATGATGATGATGATGATGATTGTGTGTGTGTGTGTGTGTGTGTGTGTGTGTGTGTGTGTGGTAACGGGGGTTCCGGGGATGTTTGAATTAAATGTGAATTCTTTTCGATGTGTGTGTGCTTGAACTCTCATGTATTCTTTTCGATGTGTGTGTGCTTGAACTCTCATGTATGAATATCGAGTCTAGGGTTCGATATTTGTGATGGGGTGGGGTGGGTAACGGGGGGGTTCCGGGGATGTTTGAATTAAATGTATTGATAGTAATTCTTCGATGTCTGTGCTTGAACTCTCATGTATGAATATCGAGTCTAGGGTTTGATATCTATTACGTTCAGTGCTTCGATGTCTGTGCTTAAACTCTCATGTATGAATATCGAGTGTAGGGTTTGATATCTATTACGTTTAGTGTATGATATATGATGTAGTATCGTTAATCATTAGATAAAAGAATATCGAGAGAAAGATTAGGTATGTTTACTGGGAGAGATTTATGAAAATAAATGTAATAAGACATTCTGGTAAGGGGTGTTCCCGATGCAGAATCTCTCCTTGATCTATTGTATCCAAGAGCGATGTAAAGGTTAAGAAAAGGTTAAATTCCATTCCCACATCGAGGTACGAGAAAATATAAAATCTGTTCAACAATGAAGTATAAGAATGGATATGTAAATCTATGTGAGAGGGTCGCATGACAAAGAAATGTCCCCTCTAAGCATGATAAAAGTGGTACATAGCAAGTGTATATAAAATAAAAGCACTAGCCATCTCTTTAAGAATGATAAAAAATATTGAGAGAAAAGTATAAGAATGCAAATGTAAATCTGTTTGAAAGGGTATTCATGATAAAGGAACGCACCCTCTAAGCACGATAACCTAAAAAGAATATTCCCTCTAAGCATGATAAAAGTGGAACATAACATCGAAAATAAAATAAAAGCACTTACCATCTATTTAAAAATGATTAAGATAACGAGAGAAAAGTATCTCATCTTAAATATATATGAGTAATACAAAACTGATCAATCAATACGATAATATATATACGCAAGTAGGGATCTATAGTGTAGATATCCTAACTATCCATGGCAAGATATCACCCTCCATATAAAAAAATTGTCTAGAAAATCTCCCCTCAGTATTACGAATACTCCACTGAACTACATCCCCCTTGGTATGTAGGACAGAGAAAAAAAAGAGTTAATCTCTCCAGACTGGTGACAGGGGTGTTCAAAACATTCTTATTGCTGTAGCGAAGTCTAATTTTGTCAAATAACGTTAGAAAAAACAAGAATATATTTTAAAATTAAACGAATGAATCTATATATTTGTATGAATGATGAAACAATACTATGAATGTGTTAGTATACCAAATGTAAAAAAAAAATCAAATGTTCAGAAAAATATATTTTGTACAAGTATGTATGTGTGTAAAGAAATGTGTAACTATATCACCCTCCCCTCCAAGATGTAGGGAACGAATCACAGTTAGTGTGCGCACGCAACATGGTGTTTGGGAAGGAGAGATACGGTTGGAGGGGGTGTAAAAAATGATGAACCTATATAAAGTTTAAACTATGATAATAAAGTTACTAGTAATACCTTCGAACTTATAACGTCACAACTACTTTAAACATATAGCGTAATATGTAGACAGTAACACCTCTCCCGGACGGAGGGGGGGAGCGGAGCATCTGTTAATAAATACCGCAGTACGGATGTGTGAGGAGGCAGTCGATTCTCTGGAAATATGGATCCTACAGGTAAGATAGAAAAGTTGTATACTGTAATTCATTTTTTATCTCTGTTTACGAAGAATGTTGAAGTAATACTGATTCGTGTGTGCTTATATGTATGTTTCAGATCATGAGATGCTACAGCTAAATCAACTAGCTGAAGGTGGAACACATCTTCCCACAAAGAAACTACGTGAATTAGATCAGTCCGTTCAACACATCATTCGATCCGTCAAAACCGTGAAGACCAGATATGGTGAACGGGTCGTCGTCGAAACATCAGATTTCCAAGTCTTCCTCCCGGAGAGATTCAAACACATGACCGCAGCGCAGAAAGATCTACTAAATCGTGGTGACTGCATACTCCAATACCATGGCGAGGAAACACTAGAAAGTGGTTTCAAACGACATAAATTGTCTTTTTTAAGCAGCCCGTAATGTCGTCAAAAGGTGAGTATAATTATTGAATAAAATTTCATAAAAAAGTGATAATGTAGTTACTTGCATGTAAATGTGAAATCGTACATGTTGTATTAGAACTTAAAATGTTAATTATCGCACGTCATGTAGTATTAGTAATTGAATGTAGTTACTTGCACGTAAATGTGAAATCGTACATGTTGTATTAGAACTTAAAGTGTTAATTATCGCACGTCATGTAGTATTAGTAATTGAGAGTGAACGTTGTAGGGTTAATTTTCATGTGTAATAATTACGTACATGTGAATATCGTAGTTCAGTTACGTTATTTCACATGCATGTTAGTTACGTTTGTTTGTTACACGTAAAAGTAACGTTGTAGGTGAAAAAAAAAGAACGTTAATTTATATGTGTAAAACGTACATGTGAATATCGTAGTTCAGTTACGGTATTTTACATGTATATGGTTTACGTTGTGTGTTTTATCATTTATGTAAGGGAGAGAGCATTACGTAAAACAGTTACATACTATCTGAATATTGTAGTTACGTGATGATAGCAATAATTGAAATCTCTGTGTAAAATACATAATCATCGTGTAACTATTTTCATATGTAAAAGTTACATGCATGTTACGTTCTACGTAAAGTATAGAGTTTACGTAAAATTGAGATTCATACATGTAAAAGTTATTAACATGTATGTTATTTCTGTTACCACCTTACATACATGTAAATCAATGTTCCCGTATGTAAAGTTAATCGAATGTTGTAATTGCTTTTTTCAGAAACGACGACAAGATGCTCCGATACTGCCACTGGACAACCCTCGATTCAGCAAGATGAAACCTGTTCGAACGTGACCCAGGCTGAACGATTACGATGTATTCACAGTGAGTCTGCTTTCAAAAAACGATTATCTACCTACGAAATTCACAACTGTGTTAATATACTTGACCCCGTCATATTCTTAGCAGAATGCAAACCTTTAATTTTGAATGAAATTGATAAGGGCTTAAACATGTATAAATCAGGTCTTAAGATAGGATCCTGTTTATCCTGCCAATATGTCATAATATCACAAGAGAGCGATAATATTCATACATTTAACTTTAACAGTAAACTTGAGGTGATATTGCAATCTACAGATAAATCTATATGGTATGAAGAGAAGATTGTACAACCTATACTAGATCATATGGATAATTTTGAATCGCGTACCAGTTCAAAAGCTTTATACAGTATTGAGAAATTAACAATATATGTGACACAATACGATTCATTGAATGCAGGGATGTATACTGAATTACCCGACTTTATAAAATCGAAGAGAGCTGTTATTAACATTCGTAATACTGATAAATATTGCTTTGCATACTGTCTGTTAGCATCCAAATACCCAGTAGAACGTAACAAGAATCGACCCACCTCCTATAAAAGATATGATTTTCGTAACGAATTTAACTTTGAGAATATAACATTCCCCGTATCATTGAAAGATGTAGAAAAATTCGAGAATCAAAATTCAAATATTTCAATAACGATATACGGTGTTGAAAATAAATCGATTATTCTCTTATATCAACCAAGAGAGATAAAATCACATCATGTTAATCTTTTAATGTATAAAAGACATTATTGTCTGATAACAGACTTGTCACGTTTGCTAGGAAAGCAGCTAACTAAACATAATGGGCGAAAATGGTTATGTAACAATTGTAACTTGTATTTCACATCAGAATCACGTTTAAATAGCCATAAAAAGAGGTGTATGATGAATCAAATTATCAGAATGCCCGAGGCTGGTAAAACTGATCTCGTTGAATTTAACGCATATTCGAAATGTCTAAAAGTTCCATTCGTGGTTTATGCAGACATAGAATGTATCTTACGTAAGGTAGATTCGTGTCAAGATGTATCGAGTAAAAGCTGGACACGTACCATTCATAAACATGAGGCGTATGCAATTGCATTACATTTGGTCTGTAGTTATGATAAAAATTTAACACGTTTCAAATCATTTGAAGGTCCATATGCAATTGAAAATTTTCTTAAAGAATTAACGTTAATTGCAAATCAGGTCATTAATATATATGCTAATAAAATTGAAATAAGTATGAGAGATGTGGATGAGCTAGAATATCAAAATGCAACACGATGTCACATATGCAAACGTGAATTTCTTAACTCGTGTATAAAGGTTCGTGATCATTGTCATTTGACTGGAAGTTACGTTGGCCCAGCTCATAAGCACTGCAATTTAAATAGGAAAATGCCAGGATTCATACCAATATTCTTTCATTGCTTGTCAAAATACGATGCTCATTTCATAGTAAAGAAACTAGGTTACGATACGGAACCTATCAACTGTATTGCACAAACTTCTGAAAATTACTTATCCTTTAGCAAAAGATATACAAATTCGAATGGAATGAGTATATATCTAAGATTTCTGGATAGCTATCGTTTTTTGGATTCAAAACTTAGTAACCTTTCGGATATGTTAGAAGCAGATGATTTTCATTATACCAATAATATGTACACGAATCCTTTGCATAGACAACTGATGAAACGTAAAGGTGTCTTCCCGTACACGTGTGTGGATTCTATAGAAAAATTATACGAGAATAGTCTACCATCCAAACATCAGTTTGATCATGTAAGCGATGAGGATTATAGTCATGCTAGAACGGTATGGAATGAATTCAATGTTAAAAATATGGGTGAATATTTAAATATATATCTTAAGTGCGATACATTAATACTAACGGACGTGTTTGAACGCTTCCGTGAATTAAGTATCGGTTTGTACGGACTCGACCCGTGTCAGTATTACACACTTCCCGGGTTAGCCTATGATGCAATGTTAAGAACGACTGGTGTACAGATTTCATTATTAACAGATAAGACTATGCTAGATTTCTTCGAAAAAGGAATACGAGGTGGAATTTGCACTGTGTCCAAACGGTATGCAAAGGCGAATAACAGATACATGACTAGCTATGATAACACTCAACCAACTAATTATTTAATGTACGTTGACTGCAATTCTCTATATAGTTATACAATGGAAAATAATAGCTTACCATACACTGATATAAGGTGGCTAACTGATGCTGAAATTAAATCAATAGATTTTATGTCTATTACAAGTGATTCTGACGTGGGATATGTGTTGGAAGTAGACTTTAAATATCCACAGGAACTTCATGATATACAAAATGATTTGCCATTATGCCCTTTGAATGAAATCGCGCCACGTGATAAGTATACAAAATTGCTAACAACATTGAATGATAAAAATAAATACGTATTACATTATCTCAATTTTCAACAATGTGTTAAACTTGGTTTGATTCCATCGCGTATACATAGAGTAATAGGTTACAAACAATCTAACTGGATAAATCCTTACATTGAACTCAACGTTCGTAAACGTATTGAAGATAAGACGAAATTTGGTCAAAATCTATGGAAGTTAATGAATAATTGTGTTTATGGAAAATTTATAGAGAATGTAAAACGTTATAATTCATTTCATTTAGCTACTAGCTGGAAACGAGCGCGTAAATTGTTAGCTCGACAGACATGTATAAGGTACGTGATTTTTGATGAAAATTTAATAGGTATAGAATTGGTCAGAGATGAAATATTGATGAATAAGCCAATATACATAGGACAAGCAATCCTGGATCTATCCAAACATAAAATGTATGATTTTTATTATGAAATTCTGAAGAAAAAATTGAAAGATGTAACTTTAATCTATACGGACACGTATGCTTTTCTCTTTGAATCTAGCTGCGATATATATGAATTTATTAAAACCAATATACATTTATTCGATACATCGAATTATCCAATGGATAATGTGTATGGTATTCCGTTAGCAAATAAGAAAATTTCAGGATTATTCAAGGATGAGCTAGCCGGTAGAGTGATGACTGAATATGTAGGGTTGAAATCAAAATTATATAGTTATCGATATGATACTGAAGTGATTAAAAAATCAAAAGGTGTAACAAAAGATTCGATGAGATTCATAACCTTTGAACAATATCTCTCATGTATTACACATCCTGACACGATACATCGAAGCATGCAGACATGTTTCAGAAGTTATAAACATGATGTTCATACCATTGAGTCTAATAAGATAGCTTTAAGTGGTATCGATACAAAACGATACATTCCCAATAATTCATTTTCAACATTAGCATGGGGACATTATGCTATAGAAAATTGTCAAGTGTAAATTTCTTTTTCTTTTCTCAATAAAGCATAGATTCAACTGAGTTAAAAGGTATTACTAGGCCACGATAATAACATATTACTGTATTTCAAAAAATAAAATAATTGAGTTTCAAGTATAATTGTAAAGTGTGTTACAACTGAGTTAAAAGGTATTACTAGGCACATGATAATAACATATTACTGTATTTCAAAAAACGAAATAATTGAGTTTCAAGTATATTTGTAAAGTGTGTTACTAATTACATGATAATAACATATTTACATCATTTTAAAATATATTTACTAATTATATCAAAATGTTATTATCATATCTCCGTTAAGGGGTGAGGGGGGGATTTATATATAATCAATGTGAACTATGCATGTACAAAGGCTCTTATTTCAGCTATAATCATGTATGATGTTTGTTTATCGTATATTACTAATTACTTCAAATTGTAATTATCATGTTTACGTTAAGGGTAGGTGAATTTATATATACTCAATGTGAACTAGCATGTACGTTATGTTAAAATCTCTACAATTAAATGTTAATTCAACTATAATCATGTATGATTTTTTTTCTTAAAAAGTATAAAAATGTTATTATCATGTTTAAGTTAAGGAGATGTGAATTAGCAGTTACAGAAGATGTCAGGAATCAATGTGAACAAAAAAATCAAACACAATATATCATTAAAATTATATTTCTTTATTGAGTTGTGTGTTTTTTTATTTATACAATGTCCACCTCATTAATCCATTCACGGGTAGGAAATCCTAACCATTTCACCAGAATCCTATCACCACGACGTCTGATGATCCTTTCAACTAAATACGTGTCTGGATATTGAGTTTTCTGTAATTCATAACCGTAGAATGCTCCTTCAATCAGTTTACCCTCCAGATCCTCGATGAGATAGGTCAATGGATGTGTCCTTTGCACTGTACGTATCCTAGACTTCAACACTCCAATTTGGTAGATAACCTTTCTCCATAACACCTTTATGCTTAGAAATCCTCACGTAGTCACCAACACGATGAAGCCTAGATCTTCGCTTCTCACGCAGACTTCTATCATATTTGTAGACGCTGAGCAGGAGAGAATTATCACGAACTTCTACAGGCTTCATACGAATCGTTCGATGGTAAGTATTATTGTATGTATGAATAATTCTAGGTAGTATGTTTATCCATTGATATGAGCCTTGAACAATAAATTCCTTATGCAAAATCAGTTTGATCGTTCTTATTAAACGTTCCACTGCAGCAGCCTTAACGTGAGTGAATGTACTGTAATGATTAATATTATTACGATTCATTAGTTCGCGGAAATGTTTATTGTAAAACTCCCTTCCTTTATCAGATTGAACATTCTTCGGAAACGATTCCATTTCATTCAATATCTCCTCCATAGCAGTCGAAACGTTAATACCACTTTTATCACGTAATGGTCGTGCATAAGCCATCTTGGAATAAAAATTGCATGCAAGAAGAATATACTTATAATTCCTATTGTCTCTTGCATAATTAGACATGTCCATAAGATCTATTTGTACTAAATCGTTCATTCCTTTGCTTATGATCTTACGACGTAAAAATCGTCTTCTAGCTGGTGCATGTAACTCGGTTGCAATGCGACGTTTTATCATGCTATAATTTTTGATGTTTTAAGTTCTGTAATAATTTCTTATATCTCGGGTGAGTGATTCAAATTACCTGCATCCCTCGACGCAACTAATAATCTTAATCTGTTTATTATTTCATTCGGATCGTTCCAGTAGATGTAATCTAAGTTTCTCTGCGGTACATGTTCTTTCCAACGTAAACCAAATCCAGTTCGATTACTAACAAGGTCACGAATGATATGACGATACTTGAACCCTCGATTTGCTCTTAAACGTCCATCTCTTGAATAACCGTGTCTGTAAACTTGAGTATTCTGTAAGATTTGTGAATACACGTCTAAATCATCACCTGTGTACGATGTCTTGCGAGGTAAACGTTTAAATAATAATTCATATAAGCCTGCTGTGGGTTCATACGTTTCTGTTCCTATCTGAACACCATCAGATTTAAACACAACTGTCTTGTTACCCAATTTATACTCATTATCCTCGTAACGTATGCCGTAAGTATTGTCCATGTCACTCGAACTGGCAGTTCGAACCTTGTGTAGATACTTTGACACGAGATCAGATCCGTTAGCATCATCTGTAGTTTCGTCGTCGTCGTTGTTGTCTTGGTGTGCTTTCGCTATTACTTTCAATGGTTCGGTTATAGGTTGAAGAACTTCAGACATGACTCGTTGCGTTTCGAATTTCATTCCTTTGAGAGAACGTAACTTTTCTCTTATTGCCCTACTGTGACGGGCAATGGATTCCTTAAGTCTTATAGCTTCAACATCCATATCGAAATGAATGTATAATTAATCAGCTACTGCTAATTTATATGAAACTATCAGTTCTATACTTAATATATGACCATCTTTAGCACGTCCGACTGGTGCTGTAAACGATAGAATATCGCCAGTTTCAACTCTTACAGGATATCTTTCAACTAATCTTCCGTTTATTGCAAACAATGTATCATTTACAGCATGCGGATGTACCGATGATACGATGGAACACGAGAGTACACTTCCATTTCCAGGAACTTTATAGTATTCGAGTCCCGATGTTAACGTATACCTTAAAGAGGGACCTCGAAACGGACGTGTTTATAATGAAATTATGAGTTGTGCTTTCAATTGTTGTAACATAGTGTTTACAACATTTCTCATTCGTGTTTTCATAGTATGAATATCATTATTTATAGTGATTAGTTTATTATCAAGTTCCGTTTGTCGTGCGGTTAGTTCTTTCACTTCTTTTTCTACAGCTGTAGTAATAGTCTCGCTAGCGGAGGTGATTGTTCTAGTTAACTGACTTTGTAATTCATTCTGTTTCCGTGTAATAGTATCGACAATGTTTGTTATAGTCTCAGTTAAACCCGTTTGCAATTCATTATGCTTCTGTATAAAGAAATGATTAACATAACTCATGGTGACTGCATCACTATCATCTATCGGGTCGGCTAAATCCTTCAATCTCTTCATTCGAAATGATAGAGTTTCATTAGAGTCGTGAATTGGAATCCTATCATCTACATATTTTTTATTAGGAACGTCGTGTTCGTGAAGGGGGTCCAACAGCGTTTTCATTCTTATACCATCTATAATGACATTATTTTCGGAATCACGTTTAAATGCATATTTACTTAAGTACTCCATTAAATTGTTGTATTGGATGTCGAGCGATTTTTGTATGTGATCCCTAAGCATAGCTTCAAACTCGCCCATACGCTGATACGAGGTCTGCTCGCTGAAGATCTGCATTCGATTCTCGACGTCAGCCGTATGCGTATCCACATAACGTTTAGTCGATGCATCGTCACCTTCTTCAGGGTCGTGAATATTGCACAACCGCTTTCCCTTGAATCGATAGTTTCCCGATCCATCTCTAGTTATGATATATCGATTGAACACACCCCTAGAGGGTATGATTCTTCGGGATCCGAACCTGTCGATACTCATTGCTTAAGTGATGGATTATTCTATTTATTCATTCTGATAAAGCGATCAAAACCGTGACGGTAGCGTCCCTCGTTCAGTGGATATTCTGGTACTATAACAACAAAGGATCGTTCATCACTCTCCCATATATGTTTACACATATTCTTAAATTCATCATAGGACATATCGGTATTTACATAATCTTCGTATATATGTTTTAAATTGAGATTATCCTGTCTAAAGAATATAATCATATTTGCATTATCTCTAATTAAATGTTTAGGTACTTTAGCATATGATTGTGCTAAATATATAGCATCGACATTACGATGTCTACCCATACTGTAATATGAAGCTATCTTACCCTGTTTTTCATTTATCACATCATCAAATACGAATATCGAATTTTCTCTAGCATCCGACGTTTGAATTACTTTATCACCATCATCGAACGTAAATACACCTATATCGGGTATAGTTTTCAGTAACCTGAGTAAATATCGATATTTAGGTTGTTGCAACGATTTCGAGTATATGTAGAGGTTTTCGAATCTCAGACCATTCTCGTGAATAAGCAGGTTGAGTAAAACGTTCGTTTTTCCAGCATTTGAACTGCCAAGTATGAGCGCTCTAACGTTACTCGGAAACAACGTACCGTGTCGTCCTTTGCGAATGTCGTCCTCGAAATCTAACACCTGTATGGGTAGCGTACACTTTTGCTTTACTATCTCCATATCGCGACTAATACTTATAAAGCATAAGTTTTGTCTTTTATTTCGTTCGTGATAAGGGCAATCTATGTCTTTACTGAATTTAGCCAATCGTCATAGGAATCGTATACTTATAAAGCGCACGTTTTGCATTTTTTATTTCATAGTGAGACATGCGCTCTACACGTGCACGCAAAGGTTCGGGAATTCTTAATTCCTTGATTAATTCATTACCATTTGAGGCACATTTACCGGGTTATCGTTTCTGCGGTCCCGGAACGAAACTACATAAACGCTTGCAGAGAGGTGACTTACCGGTGAACGGGTTAGATTCAGCGTGTCTCGATCACGATCGGGCTTACGCAGAGGATACTGATACAGAATCTCGTCGTCTAGCCGATAAGGTGTTGGTAGAGAAAGCTTGGAGACGTGTAAAGTCTGCCGACGCTTCTTTGGGCGAACGACTTGCAGCTCGACTTGTGACTACACTTATGAAGGGTAAATTGGCAGCAGGCGCTGGCATGCGTAAACGTCGCAACAAGAGAGGTGGTTTCTTACCTTTGCTACCACTTTTAGCAGCTCTAGGTGCAGCAGGTGGTCTAGCTGGAGGTGCTGCTCAGATTGCTACGGCTGTCAATAAGAAACGTTCGGATGCAAAACAACTTGCGGAATTAACACGTCACAACGAGCGCATGGAATCTTTGGCTCAGGGCAAAGGTCTTCGCCGTAAGAGACGTCGTAAGGGTAGAGGATTATATCTTCGATCAAAAAACTCGGGGCGAGGCCTATATTTATCCCGGAAAAAGCCCTGAGTGCTAACGAGATCGATTCGTATGCACGACGTCTACACATTCCACATTTTAGAGGTGTCTACATGATCGATAAACTACCTCCACATCCTCGATACTATGAGAGAATAGTAGTGAATCTGGATACATCAAATAACCCTGGTACACATTGGGTTGCTGTACGTAAGGATGGTGACGTTGCCTACTACTTTGACAGTTTCGGCGATCTGAGACCTCCGGAAGAGATAGAAACGTACCTTTCGGGTGCCAAGCTCCTATATAATACGACGAGATTTCAAGAATTCGATTCTGTGATTTGCGGTCACTTGTGCCTTCAGTTTCTCCTCGATGAGTTACACGATCACCGTGAGTGGTAGTGATACCAGCTTCTCTACATTTCTAAATCCACCATTACATCTGGATCCTAACGGACATTACGAGATAGCTCTATTGAATTTTGAGACTTTTTACTCGATTCCGAATGTGGACGAGAGTAATAATCTATTCCATTACGTTCGCGATGGAAAAGTCGAACGTATAGTAATTCCACCGGGTACTTATGAATTGGATGATATCGCCAGATTGATCAAGGATACTCTCGACATCGGTGACGAGTTTATTCTACGTGCTAATAATAACACCATGAAATCAGAAATTCAATCTCCCTATATTATCGACTTTAGTCGTGAGAGATCTATTGCTTCTCTTCTCGGTTTCACCTCTAAACAGAGGGTACCGGCAAACGTGCTGACCGAGTCTAATGATTTGTTTAACATATTCAAAGTCAGCATCATACGTATCGAGTGTAGTCTTGCAACGGGATCTTTCATCAATGGTAAAAGTGGTCATTCTCTGTATGAATTTTTCCCATCGGTACCTCCAGGCTATCATAGCTCGCAGGAACCATCAAGTCCTATATATTTACCAATCATCGATACGAATCTCATTGATCATCTCGACATTAGAGTGGTAGACCAGAACGGCGATAAGTTAGATTTCAGGAACGAAACCATCACTGTACGATTGCACATACGTCGTAATGGGTATAAGTTTTAAGAGACGATGCTATATTAAAAACATCTCTCGAGATTGACCTCTACTCGATCATCGACCCGCAAGCTAATCACATCGTCTAATCGAAAATTTCTCGCTAACTTAGGCTTCAAGGTTCTATGATGGATGTGTTGGACGTGACCGGGATTCCGACCTTTGATGATAAGATCAGTAAGGAGGAAGAACACGTATTCCTACCGTACAATACGTCAGCTCTCGATGTGAACGATGAAATTAGAATTCCATGTCAAGCTGAAGATTTGTACACGCTTCCTAGTAGAAGTTATCTCTACATTGAGGGGACTCTCACTAAACCCGACGGCACCGTTGCCACATCGAAATTGAGTAACAATGCTATGGCATTCCTGTTCGATGAGATTCGTCTGGATATGAATGGAACGACTATTGATAGAACTAGGAATCCGGGCATTTCATCAACGATGCGTAACTATGCTGCACTGAATGAACTGGAATCGAATCGTTTACTAAATGCTGGATGGATCTATCCTGGAGGTGTGGTAGACATCGTGAATACATCGAATGGTATCTTCAATGCTATCGTTCCTCTTTCGATGTTGCTGGGTTTCGCCGACGATCACAAGGAGGTCATACTTAATAGCAAGTTTGAACTTATTCTCATTAGATCTAAGGATTCTAATAATTGTATCATTGGAAACGATCCTACAACCATACAACTAACTAGACTCGAATGGAGGATGCCTGTACTTCGACTTTCAGATTCTGAACGAGTTGATAAACTTAAACTCGTCAAATCGGATAAACCTCTACACGTCGCATTTCGAACCTTGGACCTTCACACTCAACCTGCTGTACCTCAAACTAAAGCGTTCACATGGAACATTGCAACCACGACTAAACTTGAAAAACCACGTTTCGTCATAGTCGGTGCACAAGTGGATAGATTGAATCATCTCGCTAAGGATGCTTCTCTATTTGATAATTGTAATATCACCAATCTGAAACTTTATCTCAACAGTGAATCTTACCCCTATCACGATATGAATTTGGATTTCGCCAATTCGAAATTTGCATCTCTGTATGATCAATATTCCAAATTTCAATCATCCTACTATGGAAAGGAGAATTACCCTCTTTTGAAAAGGAACGACTTTCTGAAATATGCACCGCTATTCGTCATCGATTGCTCTCATCAACCTGAGGATACTGTGACGGGGGCAGTGAATGTCAGATTGGAAGTTCAAGCATCGTCAAATTTTCCTGCACAAACTTCATTATTCTGTTTAATTATTCATGATAAATTATTCACTTATAAACCATTAACTCATGTTGTACAATCTATCATA
This sequence comes from Mantis religiosa, assembly GCA_030765055.1. Taxonomy (NCBI): domain Eukaryota; kingdom Metazoa; phylum Arthropoda; class Insecta; order Mantodea; family Mantidae; genus Mantis; species Mantis religiosa. Next base: position 136,782,692 of record CM060951.1, read on the forward strand.
TAGGTGTAATAAATAAAACATTACAAATTCAAATTAGCTTTTTATTGACTTTAACATACATCTCCAATATCCTCTTCCTTGCACTCCTGCTTTTTGCATCATATGAACATAATGATTTATGAATATCATACAACTGATATAAATTTCTTTCAATATATGGAATTAGTCTTTTAAGTCCATTGAATGCAGTACTATTCAGATTTATACTGCCCACATTTAAACATGTATTCACAAACGTCATTTCTTGCATCTTATTCATGCATAACATTATATTAAATGCATATATTATATTTTCACTGTACGGTGCACATGGATGCTTACCATCTTTCAGATACGTATCCAAAACACACAAATTTGACATTATTACCTCCCAATCCTCTTTTGTAATATACACAAACGTATCGTCATGTGTGGCTTTAATGTAAAGTGATGGGAGTTCATTGTATAATCCTATGTTCACACGAAAGTCAATGCTGATGGAGATGTCGTTATCGTTCATGCACACACTATTTACCATCACTCGCAACTTCCTCCTCTACTTCTTCTGCGAAGGGTGTGAAGGGTTCGAACATCATTATGATGAAACTGTCTTGATCGAACGTCTTCTTGGCTTTGACGATTCTCGGTTTGCAGTTCGTCTTCTTCTTTTTCTTGTCTCCTTTCTTACTGGATCTGCGGACATACACGAACTATGTCTCAACATCGTGAATATTTAATACACTTGTTAACGTAAAACTCTTATTATTTTATACTCACTTTTCTATGACTTCCTCCTCGGGTTTCGATGTACCGATATCCTTAAACGGACGATCATTGTACGGACCGCACACATCTTCACCTTGATCCTGTTCGGACTGGCATGCCACATCTTCACTTTGGGCTTTACTGAAATAAACACATTTATCATTAGTTATCTAACACATAACAACACTTTCACGTTAACACACAATTATAATTCTACTTACCCGAGGTACACTTTACAATTCTTTCCGCATTGAGCATAAGATGTGATCGAATCATGATGGGAAGGATTCTTGCAAATCACTTGATGCATCTTTCCATCACACGTTTCATCGTGGTGCTCAACCCAATGCTTTTGCAAATCTTCGAAATTGCGTAGATTCTCCCAGAATCTGGTATCACTTTCAATGATAGGTGTTGTTGTTCCACTAATCTTGACGTTGCGATGTGAAGTGAGAATGCATTCGTTCCCTAGTGAGCAGATGGGTGATGAAACGTGATCATACCTGTCTCCCCCCTCCCCATCCTATCGTCGATTGTACTTAACGTACGGAGGGTTTGTGTGAAGTGAGGACACGTTCGTTCCCGAGCTGGCGGGACAGGGTGAGACCTGTTAATTCGAATTTACTATATTACCGTTTTATCACGTTCCCCCCTTCCACCTTCTCGTCGCTTGTACTGGAGGAGGACTAGTGTTTATCCTATCGTGCATGAATGGGTATTGAACCGAGGACTCTATGTTCATATATATGAATCCTCCCGAGAACTCGATATTCATAGATGAATATTTATACGCCCACACATATACACATATGCACAAATCTTGAGGAATGACAACACGTCATCACCCTTATACTTCAATGTGGAATAGATTTATATTTTCTCGTACCTCGATGTGGGAATGGAATTTAACCTTTTCTTAACCTTTACATCGCTCTTGGATACAATAGCACAAGGAGAGATTCTGCATAGGGAACACCCCTTACCAGAATGTCTTATTACATTTATTTTCATAAATCTCTCCCAGTAAACATACCTAATCATTCTCTCGATATTCTTTTATCTAAAGATTAACGATACTGCATCATATATCATACACTAAACGTAATAGATATCAAACCCTACACTCGATATTCATACATGAGAGTTCAAGCACAGACATCGAAGCACTGAACGTAATAGATATCAAACCCTAGACTCGATATTCATACATGAGAGTTCAAGCACAGTCATCGAAGAATTACTATCAATACATTTAATTCAAACATCCCCGGAACCCCCGTTACCCACCCCGCCCCATCACAATATCGACCCTAGACTTCGATATTCATACATGAGAGTTCAAGCACACACACATTGAAAAGAATTCACATTTAATTCAAACATCCCCGGAACCCCCGTTACCCATCCCACCCATCACACATTACACATCACACACACACACACACACACACACAATCATAATCATAATCATCATCATCATCATCATCATCATCATCATCATCATCATCATCCCAACCCTCAAAAACATCTCACTGCACAGGGGAGAACGGCACTACGCCAACACTCCCCTTCTTTTACAACTCGATTTTCATATAGGAGAGTTCTAAATCAATGAGCATTCTACATCACTCATATATTAACACAGAGGAGAGTTCAGCATCTTATCTACACTGTGCTGATTCTCCCAAATCTATACTACTCAAGACTTTTTGAACACCTTCATTAGAACATGTTCCGCATGCTGTACAGTGTTCCACATTAGAAGAGTAGTGCTCTGAAGCATATTATTACAATTAAAAAGGAAAATAAGAGAACACCTAAAACTCAAAAGTGTAAACCCTATCGTGGGACACTGTGGTATCTGAACAAAATAGGTAGTTCTGGATTATAAGACAAAATATCTTACACCATATAAAATAAATATTTTAGACAACACCCATTTCTTGCCAAACATTTTTTGTTTTTCTCTACAAAACAGAACAGTTTGTGATTTAAGCCACTAGAAGAAATATTTTGCTTAAATCCGACGCCTACGCCGCAGTAAAATGTCACGTAGGGTCTACTTTTTTAATATTACGTGGTATAATCCAAAACCGTCACCACCCTATGGCTGTTACAAAGGTATAACAGAAAATAGAAGGGATTTGGTAAATGAAGCTATTACAATTCAGAGACAGCGTCAGTACTGAGTATGGTTTTTCAAAAGAAAATCGGTACGTTTCGAATAATGGTGGCCACTGGAATCTAATATCAGTTTAAAAGCATTTGACCCTTCCTTATGCAGACGCGTCACAGCGTGCATAATAATATTAGGTATTATTTTCTTTATATTAACTTCCTTTAGGGCGGAAGAGTACATAGACCTTCAGAAACAAAACAAAGTCGTGCGTTTTCTACCGCCGAGGTTTTCCAAAGCTGATTAACCCATGTGTAATTGCATGCTATGTGTTCTACAGTAAAACAACCAAAATGGTATTGACACGAAAATAAAATATATTAATCAGAGTGGTCAATGTGGTGGTTCCGCTACCAAAATTAACATTGGTGGCGAACTGGTGATCGTTATACATAACTCATTGTTCTCCAGTAACCAATACCTTGTAGCTGATACGCTCATTTTAATGACAAGGCGTCATAATGCAAGCAAATATTAGGAAATAAAAAGGAAGTAAAACACAAGTAGGTCGTCTAACTTTTGAAATATCGATACGGTATAAATTTTTGTGTAATAACAATGAAAAGTGTAAGTTGCCACGAGTTGTTGAGATTTTAACAGCAAAATCCCATTTCGACTACCGCCAAGTACTTCACGACCATGCTGGTCTTTAGGAACTATACTGCCGACAATCCATCAGCCTAAACCCTTCTGTAATGCGACAGATTTTAAGATTGTACAATTATAAGATATTAGCTACTTCATTACCACACCAATAACAACAGAGTTACTATATTACATGGAAGTAAAATGCAGTCCTAAAATTTAATGCTCAGTAGTGGTAAACGTGCTTTTCATGCAACACGGTGTTTTGTGAAGGTGCTGTTTTAACTATCCCAGTCTTAAACTGGTAGAGTTTTTTAGTTGCTGTACTGGCATAACCAATTGATTTTTCTCAACACTTACATTGTCTAGATGATGACTTCTTATCGCCTGGTGAACCCGTAACCTGTGTTTATTACATTATGCACAGAGCTCCTCAGGCTTTTAAACAATGTCTGTTACATATGCAGATGAGCAGTATTGTTGCGAATTAGAACACAGTTATTACTAATCACACTTTGTCTTGTAAGTGATTACCAAAGTGTTATTTTACTCACACTCACAACAAACAACTGATCCATAGCGGTTAGCGTAATGCTATTATTTTGTCACTGTGGCAAATATGACAAAATACAACATCAATGGAGTCGTAGGTATTACATCTGAACTTTCACTCCTGTATCACAACTCACAGTACATTGCAATAGGCGCTCTTTAGTGCACGTCACTGAACCTATTCACCACGCGGTAGGTCCTTGTCACGGTTGCCGAAGGAGGGGGCTAATGCCGCTTAGTATTAAGTGCAGGGCTATACAGTCCACCATCTCATCCTACTAGAAACTGTGGTTTCTGTCTATACTAGATCTGGGATATTACACTTTCAATACCATTGTCGCTGGCGTCAGGTTCTGAGATGAAAGTGCCACCCAGTTGAACAAACCTAACATAGATAGACTGCAGTGTGCTGCCTTAAGTCCCTAAAATGCGCCCTCGGCTTCTTCCATCCACATGTAAGGCTAGTTTTCTTCCCTCTTACGAGTTAAAAGCTTCGCGATGTTCAGAAGACCCTGGCGAAGCTTTTAAACATAAACATAAAAACTGCACAATTCTCGTTTATCCTATATACGAGGACAATCCTTCACAATGAAGCCTTCGGCGCTGTAACGATTCCAGCTGTTCAGACAAGTACTGAACCTTTCTTGCATTTCTTCGGTTTGCTGCCTATAGCTTCTGTAATATTTCTCAAGTTCAAGAAAGGCTCAGGTTCTCCGAAGATTCTGTCAATCACAGAAATGTCATCGAGGTATAGCACGCAGGAGTCGTAAGTCACCTCCCTTTTCAGTGATCTAATTAGGCACTGGAAGGTAAATGGCCCGTTACAAAGGCTAAAAGGTATAACGTGGATTGTCAAAGATCTTAGCTTTTCGATAAATACTGTTTTCTATACCAATGGAATCTAAAACCACGTGCCAGTGTTCCAATTTCAGGCCTAAAACCAGTGGGCACGAGGAAGAGTGTTCACCGAGAAGCGAAGATTGCAGTATTCCTTATGAAGGAACGTAAGATGACCAACATGGGTTAGATTTCTTACCAAGCAATGTATCCCATTACTCTTCTTCAACAGAGCTCTTGATGATTGCGGCATAGTACGCTTCGCTCTCGATGTGTTGGAGGACTAACCAGTAATATACAAATACGTATCTGACTCTGAGAGGTCGTTAGATCTTCGGCCAACATCTTCAATAAGTCTTACAACTGGGATCATAGTTATCATGCGATGGCTCTACGTGTACCTCGCAAAACATTCACTGTCGCAGCTGACTCGCAATTCCTCTGCTTCGCTCCGCATTCGGCATGTTACGATCCTTATCCGATCAGCGCACGCACACGCACACGCACCCCACAGTTGTTGCAACGGTTCTAAGAATGTTGAAACCCTAACGTTAGCTTGGATACATTTGTTAGGCGCTGCGCGCAACCTAAAGCTTATTTCTATTGTTAAAATTATAGCGCAATACGCATGTTAAATGTATCTCTTTTTATGAACATTACTTAACATGAGGTCAATGTGAGTTAACCCCCAAATTTTACACACTTAAAATGCTTCCTTTTCTATTGTTTCGTGCATATCACTATTGTCGTTAGTTTCTGTACCACTATGTTGAATAAGAATTATTACTGCATTCTGTCATTTTCAAAACAGACATTTTTAATTTTTTCAACATTTCGGAATACAGTTTCCAATTCTGGCCTTGCGAATTCTGCAAATGGATGTCGACACCAACCCCATATGCTTCAGCTTAAAAGTTATATTTGTGCCAGCCACACATTTTTTTATATCAGCAACGATTAATTCAATTGAATTTAGATATGTTGGCAGCTAAGTACGTTATGCGTATGTTGTGTTAATAGCTGGTCCAATATATATGATTTCCGAACTGTTTTTTAGGCTGTAGTTAAGTTATACAGTTTTCAATTATTTCAGAAAAAGCTACATTATATTTTAGTTACTAGGCTCTTATATCGCTTTCAAAGATTTGATGTAGGTGGCTTATCCGACCGACTGTTATAATAAATATTATCGATAGCCAGAACGGAATTAACAGGCCTATTACATATCAACATGGTTTTGATCCATGTTATTAACTTTCAAAATTTAAGTGCCCAGGTCCAATTTATATCATAATAATCGTATCAAATTGCCATTTGATACGATTTTAAATCCTAGATCTTTAATAATTAATAATTAATTCTTTTTAATTATTAGAACTCTTTTGGCGCCACCGGAAAATTTTAATATATCAGTAATCTGCTTATTGTTAGAACAGCTTTTCCTTTAAGATAGAAACTTTCTTTCTGTGCTGCATAACTAATTTACAGAAATCGCCTTGTTTTTGTTTTGCTGTTGGAGATTTCTGCTTCTTCCCAGCTGTGTGAAATGCAACTGCTTTATCCCCATGCAATTACTCATCTCGGAGGAATCTAGAAATGGAACATAAGAAAAACACAGTTGCTTTGGTTATCCTTTCATTTACTCTGTTCAGGCCTTTTTGTGTCCCAAGTGAGAGCCTTTCTCCAACTTAATGAAGTCGTGAACATTTCTAACAACCTCTCTGCTCTGCTTATGCAGCTCCCCTCAGTTGCTCGTTTGGGCTCCAAACGGTCACCTCGTCTCGACCGGGACATCAAGCCCTTCGGCTGATTTCAAACTTGAGTCGAGGCATCCACTTCCAATATTACTTCCTCAGTTACCCTCATAGCACCAGAGATTTACAACGCACCGCCTCAAGGACACCTCCAATAATGTATCCTTTTTCACAGACGAAGTGTGGCCTGACTGCATTCCCAGCTGCTGTAGCAAATTGGGTTTCTTTGACGGCAACCCTTTCGTCAAGTCATGTCTTATTACAGCCAGGTCTTACCGGCTCAGCCTCACCCGTACCCATACGTGTGAGAGGAGGCTAGCATTCATCCTTCTTCATAAAGCCTCGCGCAGAGGAGTTAGCGATAATGACCACGACGTGTCCTTCGCACACGCAGCTTCTCGCCTATGTTTCGGGCGAGTATGGAAAGGCCTTCACTTAGTGGCTGCCTGGACACACTCATTGGAAATTCCCCTAACACGTTCACCGGACCCAAAAGGTGCGCGATGTCTGTCCGAAATTTAAAACTGCCCCTCTAAATCCCAGGGAGCCGCAGCATAAAACTCCGAAGAGACTTCCACTATAGCAATACCTTGTGTCTAAAACGCCCTACCTTTCTGTTGGATGTAGATGGAGCATTTACGCGCGTCAACCCTTCGGGAAAGATTGCTGAAAACCCCGTTGGGTTTGCCAATGGTCTAGCACAATGTGCAACTAGCTTTCTAGGTTAGTAATGGGGAACGTTTAAGGCGGCCCTCAAACTCGTCTGGGCGACAATCAGCCACACATTCCCAATACACATGGATGAAAGGGAACCAATTTCACGTTTATACGAACTGTATCTTAATTTCCCTACGGGATGGGGTCGTATGTTCCGCAGACATTATTTCTGGTAACGTCAGAATGACCACGAGTGCTGGGAATTCACAGCGCTTGCACCCAAGCAGTTGAAACAGTCGGAGCCACTCCCCTGTGGAATGATGGAATGATCCACTGAAAAGGTACCACGAGACCTAGGGTTCCACAGCAATCATACCACAGTAGATAAAAGGGTCGGAACCGCTACTTATTTAGAAGTTGAGGAGATCCTCCTCTGTCTCGGATACTCCTCGACTTCTAGGTGGAGGAAGCTTTTGTTCATCTTCTCTATCGTTAATGTGGGTATCACCACCTCGTGGATATTGTTGCTCTCGCCTAGCTTTATGCACCATCATATACTGGAGTCATGCTCCCCGTCGACGGAGGAGTAGGTAGCTTCATGGAGACATGAATAATTGGAATATTTACTAGAGCTCTATTCATAATTGTTGAATTGCCAGGGCAAACAGCTCAGCGTCTTCCCTGGCGTCTTCCCTGAAGTCATACTCGACTTCAACTATCTACTCTAGGGGTAATTAGCCTCTGATTCGTGATATCGCGAGTTTAAATCCAGAGGTGGGCCATGGAATTTTTTGGCCGTAAACATCATTTCTATGGCTTCCTTCATAACGAAGGTGAAGCTAGTGGTACCACATCACATATTTACGGCACGTAAAAGAACCTCAGGCCTGATAAAGTGGCCTCTGGGTAAATTCAATGATGATTTTTAAGCTCAGTGTAGAATAAGACACCGAGAATTTCAGCATTTAAAAAGCGTCTCTAATTAAAGAAGGAATAGGAGCTGGCTACAATAGCCTACGGACAGTTCCGAATCGGTTTTCAGGAGATTTCCAGATGTCTGTGGCCGCGGTCAACTTGGATACGTGTTCAGAGCTGCTGCCACCGTCCCAAGAGGGAGCCTATCTTTTTACATCTGCTGGCCATCGGTTGTGAGGTCACGAGGCGAATTATCCGTGAAAGAATTCAAAGTTTGGCGTCCCGTCGTACCTAGGTGGTGAGATATGTCGACCAGGCACAAAGTCAAGTTTTATCAATAAGCATTCCATCAGAGGTTCAGTTCCATGAGCCTAACATGTTGGTCAAGGTCGTCCTGTTTTCTTTTGAGCTCTTCTAAGTTTATGTTCACTCTGGCCAGTTACTTGTCAATTTTGGTTGATATTATGAACTTTTCTCTGTCTTCATTTCTTATTTAATGCTATTCTTTTAGGCTTCATCTTCTTCATTACTAAATTACTATATGTCGTTATTTCACTTGCCATTTTATCCATGGCGGATTCGATTTTCGTCTCCATCTTGTCCTTCCTGACTTCAATTCGGATGTCACTACTTTGTTTCCATTCCGGACTCCAATTCTGATTTTATTTCCGTCTCCCTCGTTTTTGATTTGGTCAATAATAATTTTTCGACCATTGCCTTACATTATAGCTTTCTGAGTCTACTTCTGTTACACACAAGTGTAACATACGATAAAACCAGTTCCTGCTAATCACACTTTATTTGCTTTTTTAAGTATTTAGCATGACACTAATTTTACCATGAATTCACCCCTGCAGTATATCTGAACAGACTCAGCTAAATCGTAGCGCTAACGCTTCATTCACTGTTGGACACACTCAGAACAAACACAGCTGAACCGTCAAGTCATATCACAACTCTATTGTTGTACATTGTACTCGGTGTTGTTCATTGTCACTTCACTAAAGTCGTCGTTCATGTTTTACTGTCCCAGCGGGCATTCAACAGTACCTTACGCAGGTTTCGCACAAAATGAGAATTGTCCTGGAAATAACATATTTCTCAAGTGGGATTATTCCCGAGTGACACAAAACTAAAGGCTCTGGAGCCATCAAATGATACACATTAGCGATTTTTTTCGTATTACATATTCTTCTGTTAAGGGGATGTGTTTTTCTAGCAGGTATGCGCTCCGGTATAGGTAATGAGTCGCTGCTGCTGTAACGATATCAATAATTATTCAGGAGTGCATAAACATAGAACGGCAGAATCAGGAATTGGCTTTCATAGGAGTTTAAAATTAAGAATATTTACTCTAAATGGATTATTAATATAAGCGTATATACCTTGAAATTAAAACCGGTGAAACCTAAAATAAAATAAAAAACTAAGCAATATATTTTCCATTGGTGAAAAGAGTTACATATCGGCACTGCAAATTTTATAAAGCAGAAATTAAATACACTTAAATTAAATGGTGCACATGAAGATACTAAGTAAGTTCTTTCGTCATAAGAACATAAAGAAATATATACATACGATATCTGTGGTCTTACCGTAGTGAAATATCTCTAATAGTTATGTCATTGTAAATGAAATGGTATGGCGTATTTAACGAAATTAAAAGGCGCAGGAGTGCCAAGATTGATGAAGCCTTTCAAAGGCATTTGAAAGGCATTTAGAGAATTAAAATGAGTGCTTGAAATATATATCTATTAGAACACTCTGACATTAGACAGCTTTAAAAAGTTGAAAAATAAAACGAGAAGAGCGGGAGATTTAGAATTGATTGGTAAACCCTGAAAATGGTCCTCATTAAAATATGCAAGTAGGTATGGGGAAGAGAGGGGAAACGAAAACCGGAGAGATGATAATTTGGAATGGCGTGCTAAAGGAAGCCATTAAAAACTAGAAGATGTATGCGTATAGCAGTTATGTTCTTTTAAAATATGACTGTGTGCAATAAACATAAAAGTTCAATTGTCCATAAATATCAGGACAAACAAATGATTGGCTGCTCCTTACTTTTCACTGGAGAACCTGACTATTGAACGAAAAGTGATGTTTGGGATTCCGGAATATTTTCTACTTAAGATTATTCCTTATAATAATTTCCACATTCTGGAAATATAAATGATCCACAAAGCAAATGAAAAGAAAAACCCTGTAAACGTGAAGCGTTTGACTTCAATTATGTACACTCAAACCCGAAGTGGAAAAGCAACAGATTAAAAAGGCAAACAAATAAAATATGGAATTAAAAAGTTATTAAATTTAACATACTTCCACCAAAAGCAGCAGCGAAGGGTCACTGAGAGGATAAATGATTTTAGACATGAGGATCGCTTTTGAGATTTTGTTAATCTACTTACTGACCTTAAAACATTTCCATTAAAGTTTAAATTTTTTTCCTAAACATAAAAACATATATTACATATCTGCTTATTTAAATGTGTAGTTTAATATCTCATTTTTGACAGTGGCTTACTTCGAACTTTTATTTTTTCAGCTCTTGATGTATTGTTTTCAATACATTCCAGAAATGTATACACGATGTTAATGAACTACACCGAAATACGTTCAGCGAAAGTTGAGTAATTTGAGAGAGGAGGCTTACGGTTTGTTACTTAAAATGTGGAAGCTACGGCCATAATTTTCTAAAGTGCCAGTACAGCACTGTTAATTATGATGCTACCTGAGTACACATCACACGAAAATGAAAAGGACGAATGGTTATGAAAGGTGTTCGAATCACCTTCACCTTTTTGCCATTTTTTATCTTTTGTTTGTTTGGTAGTTTTTAAATATTTTTCTAAGATTTTAATTCTTGTATAAATGTATGCATTTTACCGAGCAATTTGACTATATCATAGCACAAATATAGCACGTAGCACAAACAATTTATTATGAAGTTAGTTTGGCTTTAATTTTGTTATATTTTATTTTTTAGTTAGAAGGTATTCATTACTTGATTTTTTATTATTATCAAATGGGAATTTGCTTTTTATTTTTATGTTTACCTTTATGTAATGTTTGGTTTGTTTCTTGTCTTAATTAAATACAATTCTTTCTATCAAGGATTGAATACAGCTTAATACGTTCACATACTGTACGTCTAAATGCGAGGTGGTTTAAAGAGTGAACGAACTTTCATAAAATAAAAGGTAAGCGCAACTTTTTACGTCAGGTTTAGGGGAACTGGTCGAAATGGTGACCTGCGGCGAAAGTTGACACCGGCGAAGGAACGACTGTCGTACTCTGTCCAAAATTCCTTTTGTGTCGAATAATTGCACATGCTACTATTATTCGGGTTGTTAGGTCCTCTTTTGAGATACGTATTAAAAAGTCTAAGAAAATAAATTAACTACAGGACAGGAACCGAAACACCAGTTTTCGGCGTTGAACTGGATAACCAGAATACAGCTAGAGTGGACTACATTATACAATAAGACGTTAATCGCTGTTCAGTGTTGCAGTGGCAAGTGATAAGTTCAAGATTTGAAGGATCTTTGATGCATTAAATCTTGAGAGCACCATAACGAACTAGCAAGCAGTGATATTTCTACACTTGGGAACCAGTTTTAAAGATACTCTAATCCAATATTTCCATCCACCTTGTTTAAATACCAACTTATCAACGTCAGATATCAATTAGGTTTAACACAATTAACGGCGAAATGTTTAGCCGCAGTCACATCTACAGTCGCTGAAATTAGTTCGGTGTAGTTCATTTTAGGTATGTTGTTTGTGATGTATTTATACCGGAATTATTGACTGCTAAGATTAATCATGTTGTAAAATGATAGAAAGATATAAAAATACAAAAATTCCAATAAATAATGCGCATATGCTAGAATCAAGGAATGAAACAAGGAGTCAGCAAAGAAACCGTTCAATTTTCTAACCTCAAGCAGTAGGCAACTCGCTTCAAGTGGCTCATTTATTACTTTCCATTAATGCATTTCCCAAACAAGTGATGTGGATTCTTATATCCATATATACATCATAAGAAATAGTTCAACAAATTTGCAACTGTAGTAACCGGCAAGGGATCCTCGCAATAATTATTAATGGAGTCGTCATAAAAATATCTTACAGGAAGGAGAACAATATCAGCATATATCAGCATATGTATACGTTTAGTTGGTGCAATTCGAAATATAAAATGATACATCTAATTTTCGAATTGCTAAATAGGTTGCATTTTATGGGAAGTGATAGTAAAGCTTTATAAAAATACGAATTTTTAAAAAAGTAGATAGGAAGTTTCGGGAATATATGGATGTAGTACTAAATTATTTGTCCTCCAGCTTCCTTCAATAGTCAGCAATCTGCCGCTAACGTACGTTACCAATTTAATAAACCAAGTCAGCGATGTCTGATTCCGTACTTGCTGGAGCCCTTACCTAAATTATTCGTGTCATTTGAAAAGGTAAAGCCAGATAGGTAACGTAAAATTAATGACTTGAGTAGGAACGACGTTAGCAGCTGCTGTAGTTACGGAACCGAGTCTTGAATTTCAGTTATAATTAACGATAAATTCGGAATCCAGTCAATACACATGAACTTCTCAAAAATCCATAACAGGAAAATGATTATTGAAAAACACGTCCTTCTTGAAAGGAAAACCTGAAAAGAGAATATCCAAGAATTTACTGCATTATCAATGACATAATATTATCAAATCATGCAGATATAATTAATGATATATTGCAATGTATTTGGAATGTGAGTATAACTGTAGGTATTTGTATTGGTGATGACGGTGTAATGGATATTATATCAATATTTGGTTCATTTGTAGACTAATAAATCTAGCTAATATGTAATATGTAGTAATATATTTCCAGTTATTGAGTATCTCCAAGTATTTGTGGCACATTCAAGCCGTAGTTTTTATTTTATGCGACAGCGCGGGACAGGTTGTTGGTAGAGATACAGCAGCGAGGACAATCTCGCGTAATGCATGTCTAACCATTTTCAAGAAACTAATAACAAATGGAGAAATCGGACCACCTGTTACACACTCAATTGTGTCTAATATTCATAACTTACATCGTTAGAAACACACGAGAAAGGATTTAAGGATTTTTTCGCATCTGTAGCGTGGTGGTAGCTTTTATGCCTCATATTCAGTAAGTCCTGAGTTCTAATCTCGTTCTATAGCGAGATTAGAGGGAGTTATCTTAATAAGGCTCTTCCGGGATTTTCCCTTATCTTGAAGAATAAATGAGAATACCCATAAGTCCTGCAGTTCGCCCATCCCTCACCTGCAGAAGTACAACCGCCGCCGCCGGATGATGTAACTGATCAGCGGCTTTCCTACGCCGCTGCAGCACAACAGACACCACCACGAACGTTGCATTCGTCACCAGTGCCAGCCACGTACACAGAACCCTGCACCGTGGTCATCAGCGTGGTACCTCGTGATCTCTCGTGCATATTTATTCCCTCCGCCGCGCAACAGAGGTGGCCCTCTGCTTGGAGAGCCAACCGAATTATGACGAGAGTGGGCACCACCACGCTAGTGCGTTTGTACCTGGCCGACAGCTCGGAAAGGATGTTGCCTTAAGGGGGGGACTGCCCTTATTAGGGCGCTGTGTCAGGATTGAGGCAAGCAAATTTGAGCGACACCTCCCCTGTCGGCGCTGTTTTAACTGCACCGCTCCTACTAGATGCCACTACTGTGGGACACAGTGCCTCACCGCCGAATACAATTTATATAATACGCAAGGTATTCTCCACCGACGCCGATACTGCGCCACCTGCAATGGTCTAGGCCATTTCACAGGTCAGGCGCAGTGCCCACGCTACCCCAGAACGATGCTTCAAGTACAGCGCAGCACACCCAATGGCCAGGGAGGACGACCTTCAACGTTCAGCACCTATAGCTGCCTTCAGCGTAATAGCACCTGCCTCCTTTCCCAGAGAAGACCCAAGGGAAGCCCTGCTGGATCTTCGGAGGGAGGTACAGACCATTGGTCCCATCTTGCCTCACTTGAGGAAGCTCTCGCAGCCACACAGTCCTCCAGAGAGGATATACATGACCTCCACTCTGAGATGCCAAACATAGCTCCACGTCTGGGTCAAATAGAAAAAACGATCAACACAAGTATCGCAGGACACCACAGAGACATGCACGACCAACTTGCGAGACTAACAATCGCCCAACGCTCTGCCGACAGCGCAACTGATCTCCAGACCCGGTTAGGCATTCTTCAACAACAGCTTCAAAAATTCATCAATAATGACCAGACATCCTCTGTGAAGCGCAAACTTGCACGTCTGGAGGACACACGCACTCACGCACGCACCCACTCACTTATTCACGCACGCCAAATTCGATCAGCTCCTACACCTCAACCAACTGCTCAACAGCATAGTGGAACAGCACATTCAAGCGCATGGGGACATCTCCACTGACTCCCTAGGCGAACGCGTACGAAGACTACACAATAGAAGCCCCACGGGCACAGCAGCAACTCTCAATAATAATCACTGTACGCCCACTTCCCATCTTGCCATGTTTAGGGACTCGGTCATGTTCATGGCTAAGGAATCCAACTTTTACCCGCTCCTGCATATTGTGTGGCAGCTCACAATGTCATTAATAACGGAGGTGCTCAAGCCGAACCCCGCAAATGTAGGAGCATAACTGCCATCCCAAAATCCCAAATACATTTTCTCCTTCCAATTCCTTGTTATTGTTAACATAAAAAGTAAAAAAGGAAAGTTGACTAAAAAAAATCTTTAAGTCCTATGAACCCATGCCTAACTTCAGGATAATTTCCGCCAATCGTCCAATATGATATACGTTCGTGGATGCCAATTAAAATATGACAAAGTTAAGTACTAGTTTAAGTACTAGTTTCACCTATCCTTGCTTCCTAATGTATTAGTTGCTTATTTTAAGGTATGGCCGAGTCTGAATACTTTCTGCAAACTAATGACTCCAGCCTATCTGGGTCAGCAAGTCAGATATTGAAGTGGGAACAGTGCAAACAAAACGGATGGTCGGTACTGATGAGTGTTATTCATGTCGTGGCTCAGTTATGGAAATGCAGAAGCATCAGATAATAAATTATGACATTTTTTGTTGGATAAGTTGTTTGAGAAGGAGAAACGAAACTAATATTAAAGTATATGCAATAATTAGTATATAGTATAAGGTGCGTTCAAAAAGAAATGAGCGGGAGACATAATTATAGCAACTAGTACCTGTATGTTGGAAGTACTGGTCCCGGCTGTTGAGGCACTTGTCCCACTGGGACACAAGGCCGTGAATTGCTGTCTCATAAAAGTTCCGGGGCTGCGATGTGAGCCAGATCCGCATGTACAGCTGGACGTAGTCGTCCGAGGTGAATCGTTTACCCCTCAGAGCCTTTTAAGGGGACCAAAAATGGCGTAATCACAGGGAGATAGGTTTGCACTGTATGGAGGGTGGTCGAAAACCTCCCATTTGAATTTCTGCAGGAGTGCCACGACTGTGTTGGCCGTATGAGGCTTTGCACTGTCGGGGAACAGAAGGACCCCACGGGTGATATTGCCTGTTCGTTTTGATTTGATCGCTTGCCTAAGGTTGGTAAAAGATTGCGAGTAACGCTGGGCATTCACTGTGATCCCGTGCTGCAGGAACTGTATCAGAAGGTGGCCTTCTTGATCAAAGAAGAACATCGGCATAAACTTTCCTGCACTTGTGTGGATGGGCTTGGTTTTTTATGGTGGTGACCTTGGATGCTTCCACTGGAGACTTTGTCCTTTTGATTCTGGTTCGAAATGATTACACCATGACCCATCTCCAGCCACCACTCGTACCAGGAACTCATTCGCTTCCGGAGCACAGCGCTGCAGATGATCAAGACAATGGGCCATTCTACTTGCTTCCTGGTGTGGTTGAAGACAGTAAGGTACCCATTGGGCACACACTTTGCGCAAGAGCAGTCGTTCCTTCATGATGGAGTGAACATTTCCGACGCTCAATCCGACCTCGGCGGCTATGTTTTTCACTGTCACTCGGTGGCCCTGGAAAATGAGTGCGTCAATCAGCTGGATGATGTCAACAGTAATGCAGTGTGGTGCTCCAGACCGTGCATCATCGGCTAACGACATCCGTCCTTCCGTGAAACTCTTGTGTCCCGCCTTGACCCTTGGAAGGGACATGCAGTGTTCGTCGTACACTTCTGATATTCATCGATGAATGTCCGTTCCCCCTACTCCTTCCGCTGTCAGAAAACGAACAATACCTCTTTGCTCTTCTTTTGACGCCTCCATCTCACTGCAATGCGACTGGCAGCGTTGGACGATTGATGCATGCTGCTGCTGGCTTTTTATGGTCACGTAAAGCGCACTCGCGCCCCCTAGCGACGGGCTGTGAACTTCCACGCTCTGGTTGGAACAACACTTTGTTACACAGGCCACGATATCACTATCCTGTCACCGGTTTGCGCCTATAAGACTTCGGCTCGCTTCTTTTTGAATGCCGCTTATATCATTAGTATATAGCGTTAATTGTAACGGTGGTGCCTTTATTTGCACTACAAGATTTATAAAACAATTCAGCATTCATTTTCAAAAGTTACTTTCTTCGCAAGGCAATATATTCTTCGCTACGAAGAGACATTTGTACTCGCCTCTTCTGGTATGAACATTATGAGCTGAAATGGGCAGATCTGCACATGGACGAATCGTATCTTGATTGGTAAAGTCTTCGATTAGACAATTTAACGTAACTGTAGATGAATTATCTGATCATTACGGCTTAGTATCCACTCGTTTTTATTTTGTACCATTTAATACCTCGAAAATAATTTATAACCGAGTGACTAAAATGACCTGTTATAACAGCAAAAGAATATTATGCATGTCATTCCCGAATTTCGTTTTCCTCAGTTTTAATACTGAGCAAGTCAAACTGCATTAGTCGCAATTCAGTGTACCTTTGAGAGGTTGTAACATGCAAGTTATGCATACACAGGCATAGTTCGTGTCTCTCCGTACATGCTAATCACGTATTCCCAAAGTTTGCGTGTGTGTAATTACAAGAACGTTTTTTCAGGATTGATATTACTTACCACTGCTAACGTCAAGTACTGCTTAACATACTCACCTGAAAATAAAGAACATTCTGCAGTAATAAATGCTTTCCCTTGGTTTACAACAGACACTTTCCTGAAAGATGATCTGGAGATTTTCTGGCGAAGTATATGTTCTAGACGTTCTCGGGCTCCGAGCCACCAGGTACAGTTATGTAGAGCCATCTTGATGATGGGAGCGATGCACACTCCCGAAACGTCGATGGCTCTACATCACTATACTTGGCTCGAAGCCCGAAAACGTCTAGAACACTTTCATATAAATACACTTAAAAACTTCATTTTTTATTATAGTTCAGTTATATACCAGTAGAGTGTTCCTCTATTACTATCAAACCGAAAATGTTTAATAAAAGCTATATGCATTTATGTATTTATTTTTCAGAGTATTTTTCACTCATCTTAGTGAAACCTAAATAAAATGGCTATAAGCTCATCAAGCTACACATTAAAACTCATTCAGACACACCAGTGTTGAGGTGTGAGTGAACATTGTATAGTAAAATCTTAGCGAAATAGTACTGAAAATCATATTTTAAATTTGACGGTCTGACTTTTCCAGAATTATTTTGCTCTGCTCGAGAATTTGTCATTTAGGCAGATGCTTTATGATATTGCTTGTAATAAATTTTAGCTGCTATTTCAGTGATCTCTCTCACAAGGGCCGCTTTTGATCTCGAACGCCCGAAATCTCATGCTTGGTATAACAAACTATCATTAGTGATGTGTCATTGTCATACAAAACTGGGAACATGCTTCCTAGTGCCATTAGGATTAGGATTTAATATGCAGGGGATTCGGCACGGAGACCAGTCGTGATACATTGTACCTATGGGCACTCCCAGGAGGAAGAATGAGACGAAGAGACAGAGGGTGGCCGTTCCAAGGAGCCACGACAGTACAGAGGGTGGGGTAGTTCCTTAGATAGAGACCTCCCCCGACAGGCCAGAACAACGGACATGCTCCTCTACTGCGGTATAGGAATGGGCCCGGCAGCCGATTCGCGAATGGTCCCGGCAGCCGGTCCCGAAATGGTCCCAACAGAAGGTTCGAAGACCGGCAACCTATCAACCGCAGGAAGTAGTAGGTTTCCTCAGAGCTAGCGCCATTGGATGGTGGCATGTTGCAGCTAGACTAACCAGTGCTCGAGTTGCGTGTACATAACTGTTTCTTGGAGTGTTCGCATTGCTTTTTATGTAAACTGCGTACAGTGATATCAAAAGAATTAAACTGACGAATATGCTTCCAAATCTTAGTTACAAAGTTGAGACGTGCTAAAATGGAAATGACATCGAGTCAAGAATATGGAGTTCGCGGTTAAAATTTCAGGAATCTAAGGGGGATGATACAGCAATACATAAGTTACACAGGATGGATTTACTAATTTTGATGGATATGAGGAACCTGAACCCGAAAATGAGTGTTCAAGCAGTACACGAAGTTCATCACCAAAGCAACAGGAACAGTCAAGTCAAAGTGCATTCTAACTCCTTCCTCTCAAAAAGTGGAAGTGAATTAAAAGTTTTAGATGATAGCAGTTGTAGAGAACATTTATGAACAGTATCATAATAGTGGCTTCAACCCTTATAGCAAACTAATGCAAGGATCTAAATACATTAAAGGCAAATCCGATTGCAGATTAATGCTTCATTATGTTTCTAGCAAACGGTGAACGGAAACCCGTTTCAAAAGACCGTCGCAATTACAAAAGGTAAAAGCTATGCCATTTACCAATTTGATGTTGCAAGGGCATAAGGATCTGAAGTTCACTATTAGCATCTAAAAATGTGGGCGCTAGAATGGCTAATATGTGACTTGGACAACTTCAAAGCTTCGATTTCCCTAATCGACTGCCCTAAGCTGAATATGGCATTTCATCCAGACATTTGGCAGACAACAGTTGTCAACAGTTTTGAAAGAGTGTACAGAGAAAGGTAATGTATAGAACTGTGACTAGAATCAATTCCGCTATATAATGGCTTCACCTTTAACCCGCAGGTACACAAGCTTTGTGGCTTTATCAATGAAAGAAAGACTAACAAACAAGTTTTTCACATGTTTTCAAGAAACACAAAGCCTTTGGCCCAATTAGTTCAATGAAGTTTAAAGCATCCTGTCCACGAAACATTCATGTGCGGCTAAGCAAATGTGGAAAAATTACTAAATAACGCATGAAATGGTTTTTTAACTTTAATCCTTGGCGGGTAACAGGTGAAAAGAATCTATCGTATTGTTGGTTATATCTGGTCCATACCCTCCTAGATGCAAGATTTTCAAAGAAAGATATACTGAATATATCGCTACAGAAAAGAACAAAATATTATAAACGCCTTAGTGTCTACTCCTTTCGGCAATGTAAGTTCTATACAAGAAGGATTGCTGATTATTTGAGACTAGAATATACCAAGCCACAAGTGAGGTCAGGTGATAGTATTTCATCAAACTTCAATGTTATTTACAGTTAATTTGCAATATGCTTGGCAAAAGACAGTTTATGACTGATATAACCAGATCAACATTTGCAAACGTAATTAGTCGGATTGCGTGCATGATAAAGTGCTTCGGAATGCGATAACATGGTTTTTACTGATGTGTGCACATTGTTCTGTTCCACTTTGTTTTAACCACTTAAACGAAATTCCATATCTGTACTTTGAGGACTAATAAAAGCACTATCAGATGAGTAGTATATGTATGTTTGGGGCTGTTATATGTACTGTTCTTAAGCACAGGGATTTTGGCATTGTTAATTGAAAGTGTAATGATACACTGACGTCATTGAATTACGTATAATTTCCCTGCTATGGTATTGAAACCTAGTTACGTTGTTTCTCTCTATGAATACGCCAATTGAGGTAGAATGCACTGATATGCATGTAAATAACACAGAACATGGTTTGTTCATAATCAATTGTTATTCTAATCTTGTTTAGTGCAGTTTCTAGCGACCGAAGTCGCGCGTTGTCTCTTTCTTCAAGCACTTTCTATTTGTTTAAATATGTATACTCGTTTAAATATGCATATTTGTTTAAACCTTTAAGATCTTTTGTTGTTAAGTTTTGAACATTTGTATAGTAATTTATAAGATCACTACCCTGCCCAAGGATCGGACAAGGGTCGCCAAGCTGTCTCATCTGTCACATTAAAAGTGAAAGCTAAGCAACGTAATGCAAGTCCAAATTGGATTGTGAGGGTCAGGGATCTCCCTCCCGTATTGTCCGAGTAGTACATTACGAAAATTGCATTCCTCAAAACCGGTAATTTGTGGAAACCTATTAGTTCTACAAAAAACATGTAATTACATTTTCGAGCTGTCCGTTATCTTAAACAAATATGTATATTAAACCTTGAAACAGGGAAATAATCTTGATACATATACCCATATTTTACTGTAAATCTATCGCTCAGAAAAATAAGCTTTATCTTAGTATTTTATTCAATGTATTTGAGCCATCAATCTTGAAACATATTTGTCTTAAGAACTTACTTTTTCTATAACTTAATATTTCTGTTCGGTGTTTTCATACGTGTGCTAGCCATGACCATTCAAATCAAACATCTCGTATTGGTCTTTCTAGAAGGTATGAGTAAGGCTGCACCTACCATCCTTTTACCACAGTTTGAAATAAAGTATGGCAGTTTTCAGATTATTTGTTAAATGTTTCTGTAAAGGGTAGATAAAGGAAATACCTCACATAGTAGGTCTTCTAGATCTATTGCAACCAACAATCCCCAGAAAGAAGGGACGAGTGAGTGGATAGCAGGAGCCCACGGAAGTGCCCAGGTCTCTAACAAACGTTGACAGTTCATCCCGGTGCCAGGGTCATATGTGCACCGTCATCAACACGAGCGTCGTGTCGTCAAGAAAGTATAACAACAATACCAGAGTAGTTTTACTTATTTCATTCGGCATCTGATATGAGATAAATGTTTAAAGAACGTAATTGTTAATTTTTGGAAGTTTGAATCAGCAATCCGTACTCTTAATCGTGATAAACATTGTATAAATAAGCATAGTGTACCTTATGCTGAAGAAGTAGAAGGCTGCTGATACCGTTATCATATGCTAGACACAAGTTTGTTCACTTTTTGTAGGACCACATAGAAGCAAAGAAACAAACATTTAATATTTCAAAGTGTATCGCTAAAGTACTGGACAATACATGCATAAGGTGGCTAACATTTCGGAAGAATTACGGTAAAATATCTTCAACACAATTCAAAGTTTAGCATTTTTTTTTCTTAATGTAAGTTTTGCGGATATTTCTAGTGGTTTCCTATGACATAGAGTCCAGAGAAGTTAAGTAAATATGTCTTAATAAACTATTAATAAATTGTTCATCCCTTTAACATGACATCCGAAGTTATTCTGAGCAAATATCCAATTGTTTTTAAAGGCAAATAACCTTTTAGCATAAGGAAAACATACGCCACTATACATTTTGTATTCTAAATAAACAAAATTCAATTTAATTTTTTATATAAAACAACAAAACAGATTTTAAATATCGGCATCGGTAGCACTGTTCAAATGCAATGCTCCATAATGGTCTACCCAACATGGTACACAAAAACCTAGGCTTTTGACAAAGCACATTTAATATATGATACTCTTGCAAAGAATAAATCTTCCGCAAAGATTAAATTAAGTTCAACTTTGTTACTTTATTGCATAAAAGAAAGGGCAAATAGAGAAAGAGAGAGAGAGAGAGAGAGAGAGAGAGAGAGAGAGAGAGAGAGAGAGAGAGAGAGAGAGAGAGAGAGAGACAGAGAGAGAGAGAAAGTGGGAGGTAGAGGCATAAGATAAAGCCCAAATTCCAAAAACAAAAAATATTGTGAGGTTAACACAAGAGCAGGAATCATACTCCAGCGTAAATTGGAAAGTTATTATTAATTCTTGTGGGAGACGTTCAGCTAATAAATTCGTATTGGGTAAACAGTTATGACGGAAGTATGTAATACAGGTAAATGCATGTTCCATCCCACTCCAAGAGTAATTTTTTTTGTCATTCATTTATTTACTTGTAGTCATACAGCTCTTTAGATTACCATTATTCCGTCCTCTGCGTTGACTGCGAGAGATGCATGCCTCTCAAAGATTTCGCAGTTTAAATCACGAATAAGTTTGGGACATGCAGACAAGCAGCAAGTGGATAGTTCTGGATATTAGAAAACATCTGTTTTACTACAGAAGAGCATTGAAACATTTTTTTATTTTTATTTTATATCTAACGATAGAACTGGCAGAGCACCCTCTGGTGCTGAAAACTTCACAGGAACGCCCTCTTCCATTCGATTACGTGCTGATCAAAGGGAAAGGGAGGGGGTCAATAACTTTCTGTTTCTAACCTCCCCTCAGGGACATGCTCCTGATACAGAATATTTAAGTTATTTCTCCTGACAGCCAAATATCACATTACGAAATAGCAACACAAAATGGCAGGAAGCAATTTGGTTATAGAAGAAACAATATTTGGAGCTGGTTTCATTAATAGGGATGGCTTTCTATTTTGTGGTGAAATATGTATATTGCATTTATTGATAAGGATGGGAGTTTACAATGAGTTTCAGCTCTGATAAGTTCCTAGTACAGAGACATACAGTGTTTGAGGCTAACGACAGCGTATATATTATTTATATGTATGTTTTATAATTTTTATTAATTTAAATGTTTAGTTTGTAAAGAGCACGGAGACATAGCATCTTATAAACACCCTTATAGCACGGAGAATCTGGACGAGCACTAATTGCCATTATTTTTTAAATTTTGATGTAGAAATTGCATTAATTTTACCCATAACTATTATTTAATTTAGAATATTAGTATGTCACTTCGACTTTCAGTATAGGTTTAGCAGAACGTTGTGTGATATTTGCCAACTAATCTTTTCCCTTGCAGGTAAGTAAGAATTTGTGTAGGAGAGAGTAGATAACGTTTATCTCGCAGTAGAATCTCCGGTGAGTTTACAAAGTTGATTGGAACTTCAATACGTTTACTGCTAAGTTCTGTTGGCATGACAGTGCATATTCAGTTATTTGTCGAAAAAAAGTATAGCTATAAAGTTTCATTTAGTTTGAATTTAAACATTTATGAACCCTTGTACACTAAAACTTTAAAGAACGTATCTCTTCGGAACTTTAGAAATGGGCAATAAACGTATCTTACATATGGTTATAGCAGTTTTAAGACCCTCAAAAATAAGGTTTAGCTGTATGCTTAAACATGGAAGAAATAAAATCAAAATGACTATTGCAGTTAGAATTACAATAAGGCATGATAAGTCCCTTTATTTTACCATTTAATCTGCGGGAGTTACCACGTAACGTGTGGTACTCTCAGTCACAGAGCTTAAAGTAACTGGCATTCGTCTTTTTAGGATAAGGGAAACACTAGAAAGGCCTTAACAGATAATAATTCACCCTATCGAGTTTCGGATCTGAACCTCTTGATTGTGAAACAGACACCCTACTATTACAACATCATATAGATAGTCTCAGATTACCTGTATTATGCTACAAATAAATACTCAAAACCTTTAAAGCATTATGTTCAGTTACATAGCATGGACTTTGGTCTCAGAGCCCTTCAAGGCTTCAAACGAAAAATCTAGAATGAACGGATCTGATACTGACATTCAAAATGTTGGCCGTAATGGATGTGTTATGTATCTAAGCAAAACAAAAAGAATAGTTCGCACACAAACTCTGCTATTCAGAGCTACTCAATTTTGAAGCTTTGGGATTTTCTATGAAAATTTTTCATTTCTCTTGCAGTAAAATCTTATTTCGGATCTTAAAAAGTACTTCTTCACTAGCTTTTGCAAAAGTAATATATACTGACAGTTGAAATATGAAAATAAGTTATTAAATAACATGGTTAGTGCAACCATCAGTGTAACTGAAATATATAACCTTAAATAAGCAGCGAAAAAACAACTTACAAGAAGTCTGATGTGTTGCATGCAACGATATAACAGTATTATCCATGTAAAAACCTGAAGCTTTTGACAGTGAAGTAAACTAAGTATTGTGACTGTGGTTTCGTAGAATTAAAAGTTCAACTTGCGGAAATTCAAATCGTTCTTTATTTGCGTAGAAATGCACTTCGTAGCAGCAGAATTACATTACATACACAACCACAATCTACCAAGCTCGATGACCACAGCAACAGCGTTCTGATTACATCTGTTTACAGCACTCCTGTTACAACAGCTGTACAGCTGTTTACTACTACTGCTCTGTTTACGACTGACTCTTGGCGAGTCGTCACTTCCTTAAATACCTCATCTGATAATTCTAGACTGTTCCAGAACAATCAAGAAACCGAATAATCTCTATCAATCAAGAAGTCAGCAGAAATTTCCATTCATCTCAGTTTGTGTGTTTCGGCAGACCTTTATCTGCGTGCTATCTTTATCAGTTCCTTTGTGTAAACAAGCCGCGTTATCGCTCCACGCGAGCTTTTTATGTGCGTCGTCGCGAAAGTATTAAGAATAACTAAACACAACTTCATTATTTACTTATCTTATTCACAATCCTTATGACCGATTTCTAAGCAACATCTGCTTCATTTTCAACCTGTCAGCTTGGCACTGACACACTGAGCTTTTTTTACCATGACCACTTCCGGAATTTGAAGAATAGCTCCCTATCTGACTGTCATCTACCGGGACAACACAAACTTAGCTGTCACTATTTAACTTTTCACAAAGTTATATAAACCAAATATAGACAGACAAGTAATATACGAAATGCTGTAATTTTTAGCTGTTAACTGCTGAAAACACAAGCTTTACATTGCATTTCTCCTGAATTATTGCAAAATAGATGCACTAAGAGAAATATAGTCACGCTTGGTAGTTTAGTAACACAGGTGGCACCTATTTTATATATTGAAACATAAAAATTGTGTGTAATAATGGTTCATCTTCGGGAACATGAAAGTTAGGCGACATTGTAATGTTTTAGGCTAAGTAGGTCATGCAACATGGAGCATATTTAGATATTAACATCCCCTCCAATAACAATGTATTCTTTCACTTCTTACCGTAGAAATCGTATCACCAATTACATTTTCAAACAGACTGGTAATGTTTTATGATTGATATAGTCATAATCTATATATAATGTAAACAGAAAGGAGTGTAAATATTATGACACAGAACACAAATTACTAGAAGTATTCTTATTTCGTAAATTGGACAACTAAAGCTTTACAAATGCTCTTGCTTCGGTAATACTTAGACGAACTTATATCGGAGTTACTAAGGCAAATAATAAATGACAGGCATTGTAAACTATTTAGCAGATAACGTTTGTAAACACCTCAGTTATTACCTACTACAAGCGCCATTTTACTCAAACTCGAGAGCCTGTATCAGGCCCGTTTGTTCCAGATGGTCGTGTTCAGCGGGACGGAGTTTCAGGTCGACATAGAGAGCACGCTCCTAGCCAGCCAGATCGACTGATTGATCAGTCAGTACCCTGCAACAGTGACCGGCCTACCACAGCGCCTCCCCTCAGCCGAACATCGTATTTCGAAAGCTCAAGCACCACACGCAGCTTAGCTCACCGGCGATTTCGCTGGGTTTTGCTACCTGGAAATACCGGATGGAAATAAAGGAAATGAAAGGAAGTGAAAAGGAGAATGTAAGGTAAGATCAACAAGGTCGGCCGTGGAAATCGAATGTGGGCCACAGAGTTAACTCCTGAGTCTTCCCGCTCGGTGTTTTCATTTATTAAGTATTTTACTTTCATGCGTTTAGTCATCATGTTTTCCCTTTGTGGCCATACACAGAGAAAGGAATTTCAAAACCATTACATAGCCACCAATTCAGAATATTTGAGAATGGCTGAAACCCCTTCCTAAAACGAAATACTTTCTAAAGATCTAATATTTGTATAGAAAATGACTGTTAAGGCTTTTTGCTCCTTATTTGTGTATGAGTTTTTGTCCCTCCATCCTTTCTAGGTTCACTTTCAAGTACTTTTTAAATTTGCATTTATAGTTGGCTTAGCAGACGCACTGACTTCGACATCTCGCTACTGCTTCGAGAGTGGAGCCTTTAAAACCTGGTCTGTTTTCCGAATTTGCTATAGATTTACACAGAGTGCAACACATCACTGCACAATAGACCTTTTTGTACGCATGTCCTTTTCGTAGAAGTTCGTTATGGTTTGTGAAGCCACAATAATTGAGCTGATTTCAGTGATGATTGAAGGCATGCGGCAAGTGGTCTCTTTTTGATATTCTGAGCAACGTTTTACAGCAAAAGATGCAAAATTAGACAAATCTACAGCAGCATCCATGCAGACGAACACTTGTCCGCTTCATTGAGGATCACAGAAATCTTTGTGAACTCACTAATGGTGTAGATATTGCCTTTATTAAAACTGACACTCTTCTAGAAAAGATGCGTTGAAACAGCGCTGCAATAAGTTTGTCAAAATGTTCATGTGCTGCCATACAACCATAAGGATCATTAACAGCGTTTTTGAAAGACATTTGCGGGTCATCAGCTGCACACAGCAATCAAGAGAAAAATATAATGGCAAGATGTGTTTCAAGAAAATACTTGTTTCTCTGCATCTTAGATCGGTTAAGAGGCGGTATTCCTTTCATAATTCTCAAATGAAAACACATTTGCATATCATTTGGAGCAAGACTGTAAGGATTCGCTTATAAATACAAAGTAATACATTCAGCACATCATGGTTATATGGCATAAAATGACGCAAAATATAAGATTTGCTTAGGAGTTTTATACTCTGCAAGTAATTAAAGCATGTTAAGTATAATAAATCACACGTAATATTATGCACTATAATTATACATTCAAATAAAAGTAAAGGTGTACGAGTTTATGAGAAAAGAGAAACAAAATACTTAGCTTTACCATCTTTACGTGCGCAGCTAACTAGGTATATCGGTTATTATAATTTGGATACTTCGAGAATTATTGCAAAAACATGATATTCTCTCTTGTAAAAACGCTTATTCCTCTCTTAATGTTAATCAAATGAACCTTATTGTTAATTTTACTGTGCTGCAACAGAAATTTGGATATGCAAGTACACCTTCAGCGCAGTCAAATTTTTCAGAACTGATCGCTATGCTATGTCTTTGAAATTTCTTTTTCTTTGCATGATCAAAGATGAGAATAACGACTTCCCATTTAATAAAATCAAATTGAAGCATTTTACACGAAATATCTAGAAAAAATGTATTTAAATTATTTGTAAGCGTAAACTACATCTATATGGTTTTTTTTTTTCTTTTTTTCTTTTTTATCGGTAGAAAGTTGTCTTACTCTTGCACTTGCCGGTTATGCAAAAGTCTCTTGAAGTGAGAACGATCCGAGGTCATTTCCAGAAAATTTAAAATATGCGTTTCATTTGTCATTAAAATACCTTAACCATATTAAAGAGGCAATTTTAGGACCTCAAAGTTTTCGAAAAATGTTCCATGGCAAGGGTAGCCTTTAAATGGGCAATTTTCTTGAAAATTCTTGGGAAGTAACCTCGGAAAACGCTGTTCTTAGATACCTATTTGTCATTATCCAAGTTAATTTTAGAATTAGTGGTTTCCGAGACACATACGGACAAATTTTGGAGTCTCAAAACATATATGTTCCCGAATTCTCGACAGTAAATTTCTGTTTGGAATACAATGCATATGTAATTTGCCTGGGCGCTATAAGTAAGACCGAAGGTAAAAATATACTTAGAAAGCCAATTTGTACTAAATAATGGAGTAACTTAAAAATAGTAGAGGCTGTTTCGAATTTAAAGTTTGATGTTGGTTTGGACATAAAGTCTACTATTTTTAATCAACGATGGGTAAATTCTTCGCCTTGACAGTCATATACTATTCAAATTTCGAAAGTCTGTATTTTCTGCTTTTAGTGCTTTTATGTCTTACTTTAAATAACTACTTGATTGGTATGCTTTTATAAAAGCAGGAAGTGAAACTACCGCTCGAACTTCAACCTATTCAATAATCCGCTATCTTGGGTTTTGTGCTCTTCGCCGCAATCTGCAAAGAAATAACGGGGTGGAGTTAAGCAACTTATGTCCTTCCGTTATAATCAGAATTTTAGAGTCGTGTATTAACTTTTTATAGCCCATATCAAAAGTCGCGAAATCACAATTTGTTGTAATATAGACAATTATCCTTTGTCCCGTTTAATCTGACAAATGCTTTGATATGGTATTTGCGCCATTATCGTCATTTGTTCCGGCGGGCGCATGAATATTTCACTTGACGCCGGTTATGCGCGCAGCTGATCATGTCACTCGCCAGCGCGCAAGAAAAGAGGTTTCTTCTTCCCTTTTAGTTTTCAGACATGTTGAGACATGTGATGTGCTTCGTTGAGTGGCTGCGTGCAGCTGTTGTTGCAATGAAAGAACCGTTTTAGTTTATCTCAAATATTAAATGTGTTGTTGTCTTCTTCATGATTATTCACATAAGAAATGTAGCGTGTGCAATAAATTTATCTAGTGATATGACTACAGCTCTATCGAGTACAGTCCACAAAATCAGTTTCCTTGGTTACAGCTAAAATCAAGGTGGTCCTCCGCATTAAATTAAGCACGACACGAACATTGGTCCTTCATGGGCGGATATTTATTGTGCAACGCAACAGTTTCTTCTGCATGGATGTACATCCGTGGGCCCCAGGACGCCAGGCATCGGGATCTACGCAGCAGATGATCAGCATTTCATTCGCAACGACGCAGAAGCCTGCATCGCAACACATTTCAGGTCAGAACATTCCTTTTCTTTCTTTCTCTCCTTTAAGCAAGTCTCATAACCATTCAATATGGAGCAGGATTTCAAAGCTCTTGTCAAAAGAAGGGGTATAATCAAAAGAGAATTTACCTTTGTTCGAAAATTTCTTGATAAATTACCAGAACAGGTCAACATTTTCATATTGAGAGCTAAATTCGATAACATAAGTAAAATTTGGGACAAATATGATGCTATTCAGGCCCAAATTGAATCTCTTGTGGAAGCGAAAACTGAATTAGATATGCATGCAGAACACAAGGAGGAAACAAGAAACAGTTACATCGAATTGAAGGCTAGGTTAGCTGAATTAATACAGGATCATGAACAGCAAGAAAATGGTTCTGGACATTCGCAGCACACAGTGCAGTCGCAATCGTCACAAGCAGCTAATGCTATCAAACTGCCTGTGATACAATTACCTAAATTTGAGGGCGATGTTACTCATTTCAAACATTTCTATGACATATTTACAAGCTTAGTGGTAAATAACCAAGCTTTAGATGCTATTCAGAAATATCATTACTTACTTTCCTCTCTCAAGGCACAAGCTCATTCACTAATACAGAACATACCTGTCACTAGTGAAAATTTTGATGTAGCATCGGAGCTCATATGCTCACGCTATAACAATACAAGATTAATAGCTACAGCTCCTATAAAAATTTATTAGCACTACCAGTAATGCATAAGGAAACAGTAAATGAACTACGTACCTTGCTCAACCATTTTAAAAATAACTTGAATGCCATTGAAGCATTAAAACTTGAAGTGCCTTTGCATGAAATCATTTTAATGCAACTTCTCCTAGAACATTTGTCTGACACCACACGCAGAGAATGGGAGAGTAAAATAGATTCTAAAAACTTCCCTTCTTTGAAGGATCTTATGCAATTTTTAGAAGCAAGAACACACTCTTTTGAATTGCTTGCTAACGCTGCATATAACAAGACGGTAGTTAAGCCTAAGACTGATATACGCTCTGCTAAGCCCAACAGCAGAGACAGTAAACACTCTTACTTATCCACGAGTGATCGTGTATGTCCATTTTGTCAGTGCAATCACATGCTACATAATTGTGATAACTTCAAAAACCTTAATGTGCATAAGCGTTGGACTTTCATTAAATCCAAGCGCCTTTGTGCCAATTGCTTTGCTCCTAATCATATATCAAGTAAATGTAATCGTGCCTCATACTGCAATTGTGGCTCATCCACTCACAGCAAGTTGCTTCATGATAGTAACAGAGAAAATGCTTCACGTGCAACTTCATCTAGTCCTGTAAATGATTCTACTACAACGATTGACGCGCCATCTAGCCAGTTCTTTTAATTAAAATCCACACTGCAGGTTTAGCTTGCCACCGCACTAGTGCAAGTGGAAGACAGATATGGCAATCTCATACAATGTAGAGCACTCCTCGACTCTATCAGTCAATCCTATTTCATAACTGCAGATCTTGCGAAGCGCTTACAGCTTAACAAGGTGACAGCTGATACGCCTATCAATGGTATAAATGGCACCATTTCTACGGCCACTCACCATGTGCAGGTCAATCTGAAATTTATGGTACATGAATTTAAGAATAAATTGAATGTCTAGTACTTCCTCGTATAACAGGACAACTACCTTCCACGCATATCAATTTGTGCAACTGGAATATTCCTTCTAGCATTCCATTAGCAGATCCTAGGTTCAACATTCCTGATGAAGTTGAAATCCTAATCGGAAGTTCCTTATTCTTCGAGTTATTGCATGGGAAAAACCTTAAAGAAACAAGGACATCCTATACTAGACAGCACAGCCCTCGATTGGATAATATCAGGCCCTATTCCAAGGTCATCATACAAGTACAAGGCTTAGTCTTCACCTCAGCATAATTTCTTCATCAGCACTGATAACCTTGGCACACAGTTAAGACGTTTCTGGGATTTGGAAGAATTTCCTCAGCATGTTCTTACTAAGCAGGAAAAGGAGTGTGAATAATACTATGTAAAAACAACCACTCGTAATGCCGATGGTAGCTTTACAGTTCGTCTACCCGTCAAGGAGGACAAAAATCGCTTAAGTGAATCTAGGCAGCAAGCCATCAATCGCTTTATGCACTTAGAACGACGTCTTCAAAACGACATCACACTTAAAGAAGATTACACTCAATTTCTCTCTGAATATGAATCCATGGGGCACATGAAGCAAGTGTCACCACCAAAGGAAGGCGAGCCTTGCTGCTATCTTCCGCATCATGCAGTTTTCAAACCTTTGTCTACTACGACTCGCACCAGAGTTGTATTTGATGCATCTGCGCAGTCATCTTCAGGACTATCCTTGAATGATGTGCTGAAGTTGGGTCCTACTATTCAGGATGACCTTATCTCCATAATTTTACGCTTCAGAACTTATCGCTATGCATTCTCAGCTGACATTCTAAGATGTACAGGCGAGTGAAAATGCATCCTGATGATCAAGATCTCCAAAGAATAGTATGGCGAGAAAACAAAGATGAACCTATCAAGGACTACGCTCTTACTACAGTCACATATGGTACCAAACCTGCATCCTTTTTGGCCATAAGGACTTTGCATCAACTAGCTTCAGGGGAAGAGGCGAAATATCCACCAGCTTCTCAAGCTCTCCGTGAATCCTCCTACGTAGATGATTGCTTATGTGGTCATAATGATCTACAGCAAACGTTACATATTCAGAGGCAGCTACTTCAGATGTTCGACAGTGGCGGATTCCCACTTAGGAAATGGTGTTCTAATCATGAAGATATTTTAAAATCCATTCCACCGGAACACAGAGAGACACAACTTCCACTTTCATTGGATAGCAGTGAAAATGCGCATGCTCTTGGTATCCTCTGGCATCCTGGAACAGATCAATTCCAGATACAAGACAATCCATCTCTTCAGGATAATCTAAATTCTAGCTACACCAAACTATTTTTGATCCCTTAGGCCTAGTGAGTCCTATTGTCATAAATGCCAAGATGTTTCTACAATCTCTTTGGTTGGAAAACTCGGTTGGGATGAATTGATACCATCTCACCTCATCCAACAATGGCTAAATTTCTGCGAGACATTGTCCATCATTCATGCTATACGTATTCCAAGACACGTCCTAATCACAGGTACATTAAGGGACATACAAATACATGGGTTTTGCGATGCCTCAGAAAAGGCTTATGGTGCCTGTATTTATCTTCGTTCTATGAACAGCTGCAATGAGGTGAAAACCAGACTTCTTTGCTCCAAATCCAAGGTTGCACCATTAAAGAAACGAACCATTCCTCGGCTCGAACTTTGTGGTGCTTTACTACTCGCTAAACTTTACAAGGTTGTAGCTAACCTTAAGGTGCAGACTTCACAGAACTATCTATGGACGGACTCTATGATTGTTCTAGCATGGATTAAATCCAACCCACACAAATGGAATACTTTTGTAGCCAACAGAGTTTCACAAATACAAGAGTTATCAGAAACTGCTTCTTGGCGATATGTAGCTACTCAAAATAATCCAGCAGATCTCATTTCGAGAGGAGTTTCAACTGAACCTCTTGCCTCAAATGACTTGTGGTGGAAAGATCCTGATTGGATCTCACAACCCTTTGCATCTTGGCCAGAACAACCCAAACGATTAGATATTCAAGATGCCACTGAGCAACGCACTACTGCATGCTTGATGGTCACTACAGAAAGTGATGATATCGTTTCTCGTTTTTCAAAATTGTTACGCCTGCAGAGAGTGACAGCATACATGCTGAGATTTGCATTCAACTGTAGAAACAGCAACACGAGACGGCAAGGTCCTCTCTCAGCACTTGAGCTTCAACAGTCATTGCACTGCTGCATTAAACTTGCTCAACAATCAGCTTATATCACAGAGTTAACAGAACTTAATGATAAAAGACACGTTCCTACTAAAAGCTCATTGAAATCTTTGCATCCATTTGTCGACAATGAAGGTTTACTCCGAGTAGGAGGAAGAATTGACAAGGCTGAAATTTCCTTCCAGTCAAGACATCAGCTCATCTTACCTCCTAAGCATCATCTTACCAAGCTAATTATTGAAAGTGAACATGTTAAACTTTTGTATGCTTCCAATCAGCTACTTACCTCTTCTCTTCGACAACGGCATTGGATACCGAGAATAGGAGTTTCTTAAGTCAGTCCTACACAAGTGCCTGCCGTGCTTCAAACTCAAGGCCAAGGGAGCTCAACAATTAATGGGCAATCTACCTACCTACAGAGTGACTCCAGCGAGATCTTTCCTACGAGTTGCAGTTGATTACGCTGGTCCATTCTTCCTACGTTATGGCTCGCCTCTCAGCAAGAGTCAGGTGAAGGCCTACATAGCTATATTTGTCTGTTTATCCACAAAGGCAATTCACATTGAGTTGGTTTCAGACATGACTTCTGATGCTTTTGTTGCTGCCTTACGAAGGTTTACAGCTAGACGAGGATTGTGTAAAGAGATCCTAAGTAACAATGGCACAAATTTTGTAGGTGCTAACAACAAACTTAAAGAACTTAGACTACTTTTGCAATCTCGTAAGCACCAAGAGATTGTACAAGACTACGCTTCATCTAATGAATGCACATGGCATTTTATACCACCCAGCTCAACCCACTTTGGAGGATTAAATGAGGCTGCAGTGAAATCTATGAAATATTATCTTCGCAGAGTAATGGTTACACAAGTACTGACCTATGAACAACTAACCACATTACTAATTCAAATTGAGGCTTGCCTGAACTCCCGTCCATTGCTACGCCATACTGATTTTCCTTTTGATACTTCCTACCTTTCTCCAGGTCATTTCCTCATTGAAGAACCATTAACTTCCATACCATCACCTTGTTCTGACAATCTGAATCAGTTACAGAAATGCCAACAGCTCCAAGATCGTCTACAACATCTGTAGCAGCGGTGGTCAACCGACTATCTACATTCACTCCAGCAGAGGCAAAAGTGGTCCAGTTCCAGTGAAAATCTTAAGGCAGACACCATGGTCCTGCTATTGGAAGACAATTCATCTCCTCTGCATTGGGAACTTCGAATCATCACTGAGACTCATCCTGGTGGTGATGGTTTAGTGCGGGTAGCTACAGTGCGAACCTCTAAGGGTGAATATAGGCGTCCCATTGTGAAACTGTGTCCTCTGCCAGTTCAAGAACAACACTGATATTTTTCAAAGCGTGTCTATGTTAAATTAAAAAACTGTTCAGTTTTTTGGGCCCCAGTATGTTTGCGCCATTATCGTCATTTGTTCCGGCGGGGGCATGAATATTTCATTTGGCGCCGGTTATGCGGCCAGCTGATCATGTGACTTGCCAGCGCGCAAGAAAAGAGGTTTCTTCTTCCCTTTTAGTTTTCAGACATGTTGAGACATGTGATGTGCTTCGTTGTGTGACTGAGTGCAGCTGTTGTTGCAATGAAAGAACCGTTTTAGTTTATCTCAAATATTAAATGTGTTGTTGTCTTCTTCATGATTATTCACATAAGAAATGTAGCGTGTGCAATAAATTTATCTAATCCACAAAATCAGTTTCCTTGGTTACAGCTAAAATCAAGGTGGTCCTCCGCATTAAATTAAGCACGACACGAACATGTACCCGATTCATTCCACTACAGCTTTAATTCCGTGTTATCAACCGCTGTAGAGAGAACTGGAGGGTGGTCATTTTACCGAGGACAGGGCTTACTTTCCTCCTGGCCGAGGTCCATCGCTGACAACCACCATGGTCTGTGAGGTTGTGGCTTAGGAAAATTCCTGGATTAGTTCCACTAAATACCTCGGTGACCTCCATTGCGGGACGAATATCACTCCTCAGTCGGGGAAACTCTGGACCTTGCTCCACTACGTTCAGGCAGTTGTAACCAGTGTTTGGATCCAACTTGTCCACATACTTAAAACCACACCTGTACAACGAGGTTTTCCCTCCCCTGATCCTGTACAGCTGCAAAACCTGGAGACTTGACAGCTTCTAGCGCCTGGTAAAACCCATGCAGAACAAGATATTGAGGATCCTTTTAGGAACAGATTCCCATCACGTACCTTGCAATGTTCATTTCAGTCTTTCGTACGTGTGCATTGTGTGAGAAAAATCCACGAAACTCACCTCCTACATCAAGAAGCGGTTGCACACCCTGCGTCGCTAAGATCAGCCCCCCCCCCCTCGATAGCGTAGATAGTAACTTGTTTGCCTCGCGTTCAAGGGGTCCTGAATTTGAATCTCGGTCAAGGTGAGTTATCTGGATAAGGATTTTTCCGGGATATTCCCTTATCCTGAAGTATGAATGTCCTATAACTAAGTCCTGTGGACCCTGGGCTACTTGAGCATCATTTCACACATTTCATTCATCGTCCAATATGACTTAACTTTGGAAGACGTAGACTGAGAAAAATTAAGACTCAGGACACGGCGTAGGAGAAAGAGGAATTGTTTACCAAAGTACGCGTTGGGGTCTCTGGCACGAACAGGACTATTACAAATCTTACGTAATCTATTTCGAAACTTCTGGTTTGGACTCATTTTGGCACGACTAAAACTATATCATATGGATGGCGGAACAGCACCCATTACAATTCTGCCGGAAGATTGTAACATAGTACACCACGTTATGGGTAAAACAGTAACATGTGGGAACATTACATACAGTTTTCAATTAAATTCATAACTTGTGATAATGTTGTTTTGTAATAGAGAACAAAACTTATGGTCGGCGATGTGATTTCTGGATTGAAATCCTGATCCGTAAGCTTTCTTAAACATCGTCGTCTGTTTTTCATTCCGTTTAATGAATTTTTCTGACTCCTCTGTAGGATGTGCTATATGTTGTTGAGCAAAATTTCACTTATTCTTAAATTTAACAGAACCACAAATTTTCACAGCTTAGCTGCTACTTCGACATAGCATATTCATAGAGGCCTTGCCCATTATTTGGTTTGCCTCATAATTATTATATACTAGTGATACTTTATATTTGTAAATTTCTTGCTTGTTGAATTCGCGTAAATTTATTGCTAATATTTTAGATTTCGTACTACTTTAAATTGTAAATTTCTTGTTTATTTGCTAGGCTTATGTTCTAGTTTAATTGGGAACAGTAATACAGCAAATATGCAAAGTTGTTGAGAAATCCTGTGTGTCCATTACGTAATCATACCTACAGTACTTGAATTTGTATACTTTATATATTTTACGTAATTTACTGCTCAGTGTAGCCAATACATGACTGTGCTATTTGTTGTTTGTTGCAAGAGTAAATCGAGTTAAACTGGTATGCTAGTATCCAGTAAATCTGATAGGCTAGTTTTCTTCCATCGTAAACAAGGATATGGAGTTTAAAATTATATCATCTGAATTTTAGTAGTTTCCTATCAAGTCTCTTCTGTTTTCCTTCTTTTAATGCATTATTTAATCCCGTTTACGAAATATTTGCCATTAACGAAGCTCTTTTATACATATTTACCCAAAATGTTATCTTCATCATTGAAACAATTTCAAAAGT
Source organism: Mantis religiosa (assembly GCA_030765055.1). Classification (NCBI taxonomy): domain Eukaryota; kingdom Metazoa; phylum Arthropoda; class Insecta; order Mantodea; family Mantidae; genus Mantis; species Mantis religiosa. The sequence goes on from CM060951.1 coordinate 136,819,346, forward strand.
GCTCTAGTATGCTCAAAAAAGAGTCTAGCCATGCAGTGATATAAGAAACGTTTCCTATTGTATAAAATTAACAGCATAGCTAGTATGTTTCCCTGATATGCATTCCTTCTCATAACGGTATAGACGATAATGAAATAGTTTATCAAAGCGTTAAGGAAGCATCCACTACAGGCTGTTCGCACAAAGATGTGATGGCCTTCATCATACGAGTGGTCATGCAGAAACGGAAGGCGAATGGCTAACAGTCAATGGCAAACCAGGTTCATTCTATACCAATGTTATCCAATCTCCATGAACACTCGAGCGCTTAATTAAGTAATTAAGTAATCGTCTCCAATATTAGCTACTGCAAACTGGCACACTCTTTTCTTTTGACCAACTACCGGTCTCCAACTGCAACACATCATTAACTATCCAGCACGTTATTGTAGACCGCATATTGCACATTAATTACAGACAAAATCTTGAATTTCAGGTGCTAGGCATGCATCCTATCCTTTCATTCCCAAGGTACAATTACTGTATCCTTACAAATTAATTCCAACCTAAAAACCCATCAGACACCCTACAACATCCCGAACAAACTTTACCTGTGGTTAAACCCAAAACGGGTGGGCACGCAGCAAAAATCTTCTGGCTAAATACGGCCAGCCAGCACGACGAGCGAGCGAGTGATCAAGTACTAGGTGGTCCAGAAAATATAAGATAAATTCTACACTTTCTTAACAACATTAATCTCTATGCTAACGTGTAAAAATATAATGTTGAAATAATATCTCTGTTAATTAGTTAAGAAAGATAAAATAGTTAAGATAGTTAACTTATTACAGTTAAGAAAGGTGTTGACAAGACTAAGCAGACCAAATGATCTCGGATAAATAGTACAAAAGAAGTAATTCCAGTAATGTTGGCACCTTCAAATGTATGGAAGATGAAAGAAGTCTTTTTATAAAAATTACTTGAAAACAGATTTTTCCAGTATTTAATGTTGATGTTGAGTGCCTTTCGTTTCCAGTCAATTCAATTTGGATTGCATGCTGATAAATTTTGCTGTTAGAATGTATGACTTAATATTCTGTTGCTAATGCCAGTGCTACTTATCACCTCTGTATTCTTTCAATCGTAAGTTTGATATTCTCCTGCCAATATCAAACGTTAATGTAAATGCTCATTACCTAGTCAAGCTATGTAAAATCAATATATATTAATTTTATTTCTGGTTATTCTTTGCCATGACTTGTATTTGTATTTATTGCAGAACTACCAATATCACCATAAATTATGCGCTCTTATACAAAAATCATCGTTTTTTAAGGATACGCTGGTTGCATTTTCAGTAGTTGATTATGCTTCAAAACATAATTCACCTACCATATCCTATGCTTCAAATGTTACTATGCTTTTGATGTGTATGATCTATAACTTTCAAAAATAAATACCACCTCCTTAATACAATTTAAAAGAAAAAGTTTGGAAGTGTTTGATTACAAAATAAAGTGAGAGGAATTAATGATTTCTCAAACCAACAATAACAGTAATATATCCACAGAAACGGTTAACTAACTACTGTAATTTTCGTAGTATTCCAGTATTCGTAACTCAGAAGACGTCTATTTAAAACATCGTATAATATTTAGAGAAGGAAAATTTAATGAAAGAAATGGGTTAGGTCAATTTTGTCAGTTTCTCAGGAAGAAGTGTTTTAATTATATTTAAACTATCATCAAAACATCGCACTTCATTATCTGAAATGTTAGAAGGTTTAGAAAAGATATTTTACATAAAAAGGAAACAACGATAATCACATTTTAAATATTCTATACTTAAACATTCTATTTTAAAACTTTAGACATTCTATGCTGTACTTCCGATACGGCCCATAGTTGTTGGAAATCAGAAAATGTCATATATATTTAGTAATATTCGGTATAGTATTATAAAAAAGCATAATGATAGAAAACGTTGATGTGCTATATTTACATGACTTTCGTTACTCTCTCCCGTACACGACTTATTCTTACGAGAGCTTATTTTTATATATTTTTATATTACTTAGACATAAACCTTTTAGAAACAGCTACATTATATATTTTATTATAGATGCAAGAGAAACAATGGAACTCATGTTAAAAATCTTGCCTCTTTATACTGGCCAAGAAGTTCTATTTCTTTTCAGGCTTTCGAGAGAAACAACCGAAGATCGACAAACAAAACGAGTGATAAAGTACTGCGCATTTTCAACATAAATAGTAGACACTAATTGAAAACGGCTTATACCACAAAAAAGTATTTGCTCTTTGTATGTGCACTTTGTATATCAGGTTTTCAACTAAAGCTTAAATTGCACTGGCTATACCATGCTTTGCAAATGCTTTACAAAATGTCTTCCGAATGAGGAATTTGCAAGCTTTTCCCAGATATTTCATTATATATACCATTTTAATACATTCAAGTTATGATATACTGACCAAAGTCTTGACAGTCAATTTTGAGAAAAGTAGAAGAAAGTAGAGAAGTGTTCCGTATATACGATATTAAGAGTGGGGAGCTTTTGTTGAAAATATTGGCATTAACATATATTGAAGATTGAACATTTTAGTATCTGTCCAACCTTTTGTTATTGGGTTTGCACATAAACACGCGGACCTTTCTTTAAAATTCCTGTTTCTCTAAAATTTGGGGGTACTCAAAACACGTATTTCCTATGAAATCTTTAAACAGAATCGCTGAGTGGAATTCAAATCCACGCTTGTTAAAGAGTCGTTACATTATATGGTAACCTTACGGAGCGACCTCAAAGTTCCATTGGCGCCATCTCATTGTAATTACTCCGTCAGTAAGGTGTCAATGTCGATGCAATAAATGTGCTGTTTCATTTAGGTGTCTATGGAAATATGCGTTTCTTATTACTTTAACTTCACTGATCACTGTGTGCGTAGAGAATTTGGTCAATGGCTAGCATTTTCGCACCTTTAAAGGTTTATCTTTGTGAGCGTCCGTTTTATTCAGTTTTTGTAACTAATACCCCCATATCGCAGCGGCGGGTAAACTACGATAACCAATATAAACATGAATGCATATTTGCTTAGTAACTGTTCAGTAGATTAGGGTAAATATCTCAGAATATTTAATATCCTGATACGATCGCCGTGCTTCATCCACATTATCACGCTGATCCTGCAAATGGATTGACTAAATGTACCAGCAAAAGTTTTGTGTAAGCTATGAATTACATGCCCTGTACCCGTAGATGAATACGCAACCACGCTGAAGCAGTTAACATTATATGTACTGGTTTTCAGTGTTCTTATTCACTCTATATTCAGGAGCTATGTGCACAGGACGCTTCACAAAACGCAGTTTCAATAAGGAATAGCTTTAGTTATTTTCCGATAGTTACTTATTAACAATAAATTAACTCTGAGTAAACTTCTCCTTTTTTGTAGATTAAAGAGGTTTTGAGTAACACTACTTCGGCAGCGTGGTGGTAACTCTAAGCTCTATGGACCCTGGGCTCATTTGAGCATCATTTCATCTATTCCATCCAGGGTCCGATATGACTTAACGTTGGAGGATGTAAATTACAAAAACAACAAACAAAACAAACAAATATTTCTTAGCTTTAAGGCACGAAATGATAATTAAACAAAACTGAAAGTATTATATTTTTAGAGTTGGTATGTTTTACTTTTATTGAATCATAATATCTAGGAAACTTTAAATGAAGTTATTGCGTCGCTTGTAAACTTTGGGAGTAATTCGCATCAGTATCCTTTTTGTAGTATTTCTTAATCTTCTTAACACGTTTATTTTCATAAATGCTTTTGTTCATTGTAAACGAGTTTAATACACCTGAGAGTAATAAATCTAAATACCTGTGTATGATACGTAACCATTTCTCTGAATGCATTTTTCCAACTTAGGTAAGTTACCACTTACCCACTTAATTTATTACTAACTCACGGAATCTTTCCTTTTCTCGACCTCACACTTGAATAAACACTGCACTAATTAACTTTCTTCTTTGACTTGAATCTTTTGTGTACCTCAAAAGCGCCTGTTGCTTATTAAGTTTCTATAAAAGTTATTTAAACCCATTTCGAAGAATGCTTTCTGTTTTTTGACAATGCAAATCTATCTATCCCCACCTTCATCGCCCATGTGTATGGGTAAAACAAAAATAAAACAATACCCGTTATAGAGCAGTTCTATAAACTTGAACCTGAGGTAGACAGTCTCCCGCCAATGCTAAAGAAAGAAATTAAAGAAGTTATCAGCCTTGCAATGAAATCGAGGCTTGTCGTCATAGCTGTCAGTAAAGTTAGAATACCTTTGTTCTAGACGTTCTCGGGCTTCGAGCCAGGTATAGTGATGTAGAGCCATCGGCGTTTCGGGAGTGTGCATCGCTCCCATCATCAGAATGATGAATGATAAGCAAATTGGAAGGGCCAGTTTTTTTATTAACAATAACAAGGAGTTAGAAGGAGAGATTTGAGGAAGGAGTTTGGTATGGCAATTAGCACCTCCATCATTATCGTCATCATATGCCGCCGCAGAGTGTGCGGGAGTGCGTAGGGGTTGGTTTCCTTGGCCATGACCATGACCGAGGTCCTGAGCATGGCACGAAGGGGATTGGAAGCACATTCTTTTGGGGTTTGAGTGTAGTCTTTTATTGCTGGGAGCTGCTGAGTCCATGTAGTCTCCGTATTCTCGCGTAGAGAGACATTAAAGTTGTCCGCCTGTGCTTGTATATGCTGCTCAACAATGCTGCTGAGTTGTTGGTTAAGGTCTAAAAGCTGGTCGAGTTTGGCGCCTACGTGTGAATGGCTCTCTTCCAAGCGTGAAAGCTTGCGCTTCACAGAGGATGACTGGTCACTGCTGTTGAGTTGTTGAAGCTGTTGTTGGAGAAAGTCTAGTCGGGTCTGGAGGTCAGCTGTGGTATCGGCAGAGCGTTGGGCGATTGCTGTTAACTTCGTGAGTTGGTCGATCTGTTCGGAGTGGCGCCCTGCGATGCTTGTGGTGATTGTTTCTCCTAGTTCGCCCAGACGTGGAGCAATGTTGATCACCTCGGAGTGGATGTCATGGATGTCCTCTCTGGAGGACTGTGAGGCTGCGATAGCGTTCTCAAGCGAGGCAAGACGGGCTCCAAATGTCTGTACCTCCCCCCGAAGATCCTGCAGGCTTCCCTCAGGCTTTCTTCGGGGAAGGAGACAGGTGCTGCTAAGGCAGATGTTAAGCGTGGAACATCATCCTGCCTGGTCGCTGGTGTGATGCGTTGTGCTTGAAACCTCGTTCTGGGGTAGCGAGGGCACTGCTCCTGACCTGTAAAATGGCCTGGGCCATTGCAGGTGGCGCAGTATCTGCGTTGGTGCCGCAGACCATGCTTCCTGTGTTCGGCGGTGGGGCACGGTGTCCCACAGTGGTGACATCTAGGTGGAGCGGTGCAGGTGGAGGCACAGTGGTCATAGTTGCAGCATCACCGACATGGGGCGTCTCGCTCTAACTTGCTTGCCTCGACTCTGAGACACCCCCCTAATAAGGGCAGTCCCGTCCTCAAGGCACCATCCTTCTCCGCACTGTCGGCTAGATGCAGGCGCACTAGTGTGGTGGTGCCTACTCTCTAAGTCATCCGGTTGGCTCTCCAGGCAGAAGGCCACCTCTGTTTTGCGGCGGAGAGAACAAACCTGTACGGGAGATTACGGGGTACCCCGCTGATGACGGTGTAGGCTCCTGTGGAAGTGCCTGGCGCTGGTGAGGAGTACAGAGATTTTGTTGGTATCCGTTGTGCTGCAGCGATGTAGGAAAGCCCCTGATCAGTTGCATTTGGTGGCTGTGGTGTTTGTGTTTCTGCCGGTGAAGTTACTGCGAACTGCAGTTCAGGTGCTGCTTCAGGCGGCGGTTGTCTGGGCGCTTGGCGAGCGTCCGGCGTGGTAGGGGAAGCAGGAGGAGCTGCCCAAAACTTCCCCGGCAGCTCCGTGGGAGGCTCCCTCTCGTCTGCCGGTACCGGCAGCGAGGCTGGAGACGGCGCCCGAGAACTGGCTGGCGAGGGCTGCGGTGAAGGCGGTTTCACACCCTGGCTCTGCTTCCGTGTTGCGGCGTTCTTCTTCCCCATGTTGCTGCGCTGGTTCTTGGAGAGCATTCTGCCATGGCACAAGTCGGAGGGGCCAGATTTTTTGTTTAGTAGGGGCGGTCCCACCCCCCCGCCCCTGGTGACGATCGTCCACCTGGAGACTACATCGTCTCTCCATGCACATGCTGATTAGTAATATTAAGCATGTAAGGGCAAGGGGAAGAGTGCTTGTGAGTTACACTATTTCTACTGTGTAATGATCCGGTTCCGCTAAGAGCACCCTGGTTAGTAGTGGTGATAATACGTGCAAGCATGCAATGCATGCAAGCGGGTGTCGGAAATGAAAGCCAGGGCTGCACCCATGACCGAGGTCCTGAGTGGAGCCGTGGAGCGTGGGGGAGCCTCGCTGAGTCTTGGGAATATTTAGGAGTGCTTCTAAAGTTTGGTTTGGAGGTTAAATAAGTGAGGCGCAGTGAGGGTAATGCGTTGGGGGGGGGCGAACTACTTTGGTTAGTCTATGGCATGCTATGTGGTACTTAGTCTATTTATAGGTAGCTGCGCTATCCAAGTCTTGGTGCAGCTTCGTCCGTAGGGCGGTAGGGTGGTAGGGTTTTTGGTCCAAGTTTGTTAGTGGTTATAGGGGTGGAAGTTGTTATGGCACATATAATGGACGTGTGACCTTGGGGGGTGCTGGGAGGCATTCTTCCAATGTGGTACGGAATACCTCCCAGTTCATCTTGTTGTAGTTATGTCTTGGAAGGGGAGGAGTTGGAGAGAGAGAGAGAGAGAGAGAGAGAGAGAGAGAGAGAGAGAGAGAGAGAGAGAGAGAGAGAGAGAGAGAGAGAGAGAGAAGAGAGAGAGATTCCCGTAGGGTGAAAACTGTCAACTGGTAAGAAAACTTGGTAGACAACAGTTACATGCGGCGAGTTATAATGCACGCATGTAACTGTTGTCTACCAAGTTTTCTTACCAGTGCAATGTCTAGTGTGCTGGGTTGACAGTTAGGGTTAAAGGGAATATAAGTGGGGGGAAGGTGGAGCAATGATTAGATAACTTGAGTGTAGTGCATGTCTGCATAGTTTTATGCCTTCCCGGTTATTTTCTCGGGCATACCAGTCAATGTGCTTTGCGTTCATGTCTCCCGCAAGTAAAACGGCAGGGTGGAGGTTGAGCACTGTGTCCAGGTCCTGTAGGTCTGGGTCTTCTGAGGGGATTGTAAGCTGCAATGAGGAGCAGTTTAGTAGGTCCAAGGTGTACATAGACTCCTGTGGCTTCTAGTCGGTTAAGTGCGGGAATGTGCGCTTGGCTGTGGAGAGTCTTAAAGGAGGGAGGAAGGAGATGGAAGTGGTTGAGAGCGGAGTGAACGACCTAGCCAGAGGTTTCTAACGAGTGCTGAGCGTTCTTCACCTTGCCGCCAGGTTTCCTTGATTCGACACCCTTCCATTTCTCTGCAAGGACAGGCGACCACAACGCCACACCTACAGTGAGAACGATTATTACCTAGCACATATTCCACCACACAGCACCTTCGATCAGACATCAGACCCCGAAAAAAGGTTGAAATGAAGCTAAAATAAAACAGAGGGTGGAGAACTAGCAGAAAGAGTAACCAAGGCAGTATTCGCCTAGTGACAAAGGGAAACAACCTTTAGTCAGATTGATCAGTCACCGGGGAATAAAGTGGGACCTCCAGAATTCAGTTTCAAGCGCATCGCTTAAACAGTACTTTTGATACGCGTTACCACAGAAAATCATGCGTAATCCTATGCACAGTTCAAAATAAATGGATTTTTCTTCTCAAATTTGTTTGTAGAGCTCACCCTTTCGCAGAATTATCCATTAAATTCCCCTGAAAATAGATATGTTCATAGTGTACTGACGAAGTCAAGCGAAGTCAAGGAAAGTGACTGTTTGTAGTTATCATAGATAAATGTTTGCATTTTACTCCAACCTGAAATTAAATCAAGTTACCTCCAGACTTGTTTTTCCGTTCAACAATTCTACTATATTCTCAAAACTGTTATTCTATCCGAACGTGGTACAAATTTAATACAGACTAGAAATATGCTGTTTTTGTCCCCTTATGTCTGGTTGAAAGAATGTTAGTATTTATAGAAATAATATGTAAGATACATTAGTGCTGAGGCTTTCACGGCCGGCGTCGTCAACTGCACTATACACAACTTCCGGGCTTGTAGGCCGTGGTCCAGTTAGTTTTACTTCCGACGTTTCGCTGAAAACGGCGTCCGGCATCTTCAGGGTAAGCAAGCTTATGAGCTCCTGAATCCAAAGGCTCAAGCCTTTTTTATACGTTGGAGAAAAAACAATGGAGTTTACCTTCGCCAGCCCATGGGGCTGGTGACATACGAGTCTCCGCCTCGGTGGAGTGCACCGATATGGAATACCTACTAAAAAACCTTCCACTTTCTAGGACAGCAGACCTGACGATATTTCGCTGGTCCCGCATAAAACACCCAGATTCATGTGGTCGGTTAGTTCTATGCGGCGAACCGCTGTGGTGTATTAGGGAGGGAGACGTCATGATCACAGGACCCTGACGTCCACGTTTCCATATGTGGTAGTCTTAGGCGATGTGCCGTGCGTTCAGGATTGTAATCTGGAAATAATTGATAATCAGCTTAACGCATAGCGCTTTCGTTACTAGAAGTCTAATCCAAGTCTTTTTGTCCCGGTGTACGGGTGGGTCAAGTTGTATCTATACTACTGTAGATAACATGCAGGTATCATATAAAATCAGCCTGGAGGGGTCATCACGATTGTATAACATCTAGAGGTAACGTCAAGCTTAATTCTTGTATATAGTAAATAATAATTAGTGGGTTATCGAACTAGTATACGCATCTTAGCCTTAAAGCTGCGTCTGACTCTCGTGTCCATTGGTGTGTAATTTGTTATTTGTTATGCGGGCGGCCTGCCTTTACTGATGCATCTACCCCCGGGTCCACCTTGGCTGGATAGCACAAGGACTTGGAGGGCCGCAGAAGGACAGTGGTGTGTTTTAATGACGTGTTCTTTGCTAATCGGCTGGTTGCATCATTCGGATAGGATAGTCATTCACATCTTCGTCATCAGTGTGTTTATTGATAAGTATGGTCCTGTTAAACAGCGACAGGGGCCTTTTGTGTTTACCAATATTGGCATCGTACTGTGCCAGGTTTGAAATGAGGGGATTAAAGTCATTCTCGTACCTTTTGCACATGTTGAAAGCTAGCTGTTTAATACATTGTTCTATGGTATGCATGCTGAGATTGTTGTGGAGAATATCTACTGGTGCGGTCCGTGGTACTTTAGTGATTATCCATATTATTTTGTTTTGAAGTACTTGCAGCTGTTTCATGTGTGACTTTGCGCAGTGACCCTGGACAGGAACTGCGTATGTAATGATGGACGTATCAGTGTTTTATAAAGTGTTAGACCAAACTTGGTGCTAATTTCAGTGTTTTTATTTAGCATTGGGTATAGCTGGTGAAGCTGGAAGTTGGCTTTACGTTTGACGCTCTTCACATGTGCAAATGTGAGTTTCTTATCGAGTATAACTCCCAGATATTTTACGTTTTCCGTCCACTGGATATTTTCCTGAAATAGTGAACCTGGCCTTAGGGCGACTTTATGCGATGTTCGCTGCATGAATAAACCCAATTGCGACTTTGGCGTTTACTTTTATACACCAACTGCGTAACCAGGGCCCTAGGTCATCTAGGGCGCTTTGCAGACGTTTTGTCGCCACCTCCGGTTTACACGACTGCGTGGTTATGGCCGTGTCATCTGCGTATATTGATAATTGCGTATTCGTGGTGGTGGGAATGTCGTTTATATACAGGTTGAATACATTTTTTTAGGAAAAAAGATATTAATAAATTTACTTGGAGCGCAAGAGGATGTAGATCATTAATCGATTATGTTATTACGAACAAAAAATTATCATCACAAGTAAAAGACATAAGAGTATATCGGGGAAGTGATATATCAACTGATTACAATTAGTATCCAAGATACACCTTTTAACAAGATGGAGGAAAATGAAACGCCATGAAAAAATTACCGAAGAAGTATTCAAAATATACCTATTACAAGTAGAGAACATAAAATATTTATATCAAAGACAGTTAACTGCATACTTACAAAAACAAGAAATAAGACAGGATGTCAATGAGGAATGCGAGAATATTATACAAGCTGTAAACACGATAGCTAACGAAATGTTGGGCAAAAAAAGAAAATTTCGTAAGAATAAAGGATTAAGAATATGGAATGAAGACATTTCAAACGCAATAAGAGACAAGAAATTAGCCCATTTACAAGCGATACAGCAACAAACTGATGAAGTAGGCGAGATATATAGGGAAAAACGAAATGAAGCGAAAAGTATTGTAAGGAAAGCTCACCAAGAGTCCTGGGACAAATTTATTAGCACTGTTGAAGATGATATACATGGAAGGCAAATGATGGCCTATAAAGTGCTTAAGCATCTAGATAGTGAAGAAAGAGATGTAGCAAATATAAATGTAATTGGAGAAGAACAATGCATTATACATTACAGAGGTTTGTGGTATAATAACTCTTTGGAAGAAGAAGAAAATAATGACCTTATATGCGGAAATGTAGATCCAATTACTTTAGAAGAATTAGAAACGGCATTAAAAGAAATGAAAAATAGGAAGGCCACAGGAGGAGATGCAATAAATGCAGAATTATTGAAATATGGTGGACCGACACTAAATCAAGGAATTTGGAATTTAATTAATAGTTGTTGGAATGGATGCCAAATCCCAAGATCCTGGACACATGCTCGAATTATATATATTTTTAAGAAAGGTGCTCGAAACAGATGTGAGAATTATAGGGGAAAAAGTATTTTAAACACAGGATACACATTATATGCAAGAATCTTAAGTAAAAGGTTACAAACCATTACAGATGTTCTACTTTTAGAAGAACAAAATGGTTTTAGAAAAGGTCGATCCTGTACAGACGCTACCTTTACAGTTAAGCAGAGAATAGAAAAAAGAAGAGAATTTAATCTGGAAACACATATAGCTTTTATTGATTATTGAAAAGCGTTTGATCGTGTAAATAGGAAAAAATTGTGGGAAATCATGACTCGAAGAGGCTACCCATATCATGTCATTAAAGTTCTAAAATCTATATATAAGGATACAACAATCAGCATACATATTGGAAATGGAATGTATATTAAATGGATACATACAAATCAAGGTGTAAGACAGGGTTGCAGTTTGTCTCCTATCTTATTCATAATTTATATAGATGATCTGATTAGAGAGTGGATGTTTAAGATTAACGGAGGCATTCCTCTTGCACCAAATTTTATTCTTAAGACGATGCTATTTGCGGACCAAATAATTATAAGTAAAACTGAAGACGAGCTGCAAAGAGCAGTATATATTTTACAGAAGTTATGTAAGAATTATAATTTCAAAATGTCCACAAATAAAACAAAAACAATTGCGTTTCGAGGTAAAGACACTGTTAGAACCAAAATAGTAATTAATGAGATTAACTTAGAGCAAGTTACGGGTTTTAAATATTTGGGAACATATGTCAGTTATAAATATGAAAACGTTTTTAAAAATAAATTACCAATGCTTCAACAAATATGTGGCATAATAAATAGAAGCCTAAAAGCTAAAATCAGAAAAGAAATACCGCTGAAATTTTATAAAGTAATGGCTGTGCCTGCTTTTCTTTTTGGTTCTGAAACATGGGCATTAAAAAAAGCAGACAAAAACAAGATACAGGCTGCCAAAATGAGATTTTTAAGAGCAGTAAAGGGGTGTACTCTTTCAGATAAAATTCCAAATGAAAAACTAAGAGAAGATTTAGAAGTAAGTTCTTTAGAAGAAGAAAAAATAATAAATTATAGAAATGAATGGAGAGAGCATATTGAGAGAATGCCGAAAGATAGGATCCCAAGAAGAGTTATAAACTATAAACCTATAGGAAAGAGACATCCAGGAAGACCACGAAAACGATGGTCAGACAGGTTTTAAGCCGGAGCAGGCAGCATGGCCTAGACCTTGGAGTGAAGAAGAAGAAGAAGGAGAAGAAGAAGAAAGAGAAGAAGAAGAAGAAGAAGAAGAAGAAGAAGAAGAAGAAGAAGAAGAAGAAGAAGAAGAAGAAGAAGAAGAAGAAGAAGGTAATATGGGTCGCAGGATACTCCCCTGGGGAACCCCGGCTCTTATGTCTCCTGTAGTTGAAGCAGTTTCATTGAGTACTACCTCGAAGGTGCGTTCGCTTAAATAATTAGCTATAAGTTACAAGATGGTATCAGGAAAGGTTAATCTCCTTAGCTTGTATAACAGGCCTGTGTGATACACCGTATCAAATGCACGTTGGATGTCGAGAAAGACCACGGCTGTGCATCTGTTAGTATTGTAGCAATTCGTAATATCTTTAACAAATCTAGTGAGCTGTAGTGTAGTGGAATGGCTTACTCGAAAGCCAAATTGTTCGTTAATGAGGATGTGCTTTTTCATGTGGATAATTAGTCGCTTTAGTAGGACTCTTTCTGCCACCTTACTAACGGTATTTAGTAGACTGAGAGGCCTGTAGTTGTTTCGTAGCTCAGGGTACTTCCCCCGCTATGGAAACATTGAAACTCGGGCATGCCAAATTGTAAGCAATAGTTTGTGACGTCGCAAACTATCTCAAATGCGAGATCGCTCAGGGTTTTCAGTACCAAATTAGGTATTCCGTGAGGGCTAGGAGCTTTACTAGGAGCTTTGAGGTTTTTAATTAACCATTTCAGTTCCCCTTTGTTCGTTTTCTGTGCTCTATTGTGTGTAGGCTTCGTTATGATTTCGGCAACGCGTTCTTCTACTTGAGTACTGAAGTTTAGGTCGATCGGTTTCTGAGAGCCGGGATCCAAGCTTGGCTTATCTGTTGCCTCTCTTCCTTGCGATTCAAAGCGTTTTTATGTTTGGTAATTTCTATTGCTTCTCGAGTCTAGCTAGCCTGGTAGTGCCTTGTCCTCGAGAGCACCGTAGTGTCTCTGCAATTAATATCATGTTCAAATAATGCGTGCTCAGTCACTGCTGATTTGTCTGTCTGTCCCAACAGACTGTGTCTTTCATGTTCTTTAAGTCTGGTGCGAATGCACAGCTGCATGGTATAATGCAACACTTAAGGTATTTAAGGCGCTAATTTGATGTACTTCATTCGGATTGTAGATAACAATTACAGTAGTCGTTTTACACCGTAGCGTAGTGGGCCTAGCCGTCATGCTTTGGTTCACTCCCACGGAATGCAATTTGGATCGATGTCACTCCTGGGGGGATGCGGATTTTAAGTCCCCGGTATAGAATCAATGCCCACTCAGCATTATAAGGAAAGGAGGAGCTACGCTAGATAAGAGACCCTGATTGACCCCAGATGGGGGTACCGAGATGCTGACGAACTCATCACCACGTATCGGCTGGATGATCGCGCATTTCTACCTTGCGTATGTAGGCGTGAAGCCGATAGTCGGGTTGGCAGCCTTTGACCCACTAGGGCTGCTACGCCACTGGTTGATTTTTTTTTAATCACAATAGTCATTATACTTTCTACAAGTTAAAATGTGTCCATAAACGGGCTTATTCATGTCAGTGAAACGTTTTAAACTTTAATAAAAATTCCATTACGCTAAACATCATGGTAATCTTTGCATTACAGATAAAAGTTCTCCTAGATTTCATATAATGACAGCTCGCGCTGACTGTCATGATTTATAGGCAGGTAACAGCAGTCATTAATATTGGATAAATGTCGTTTAACAAACGTGAGCAAGCTTTTCGTCATTTGGAACTGGGCATCAACATAATGAATTAATGAAGTGACCACTGAGCCACAGATTTAAATCCTTATGGGGTTTTGTGTAGAACAATGTCTCAGTGTCTACTTTAACGAAATCTACATTATTGATGTAGTAGATTTGCCTCTGTCTTGCGCTTTAGAATAAGTAAACATGTACTAGTGTTGTTTGAACTTAAGGATATGAAAGACTGAAATTTTCTAATTCTGATCCAGTAACGCTAGCTTTTTCAAATTTACACCATAGGTGTAGTGTAATGTAGACATGTTACAACCTAAACTTCAACCACTTTTCTCTAACAGTTTAGAAATTATGATAAATTTTGTATTTTTTTACGCCCTAAAAAGTCCCTTGCGACAAAATGTTGTCGCGAACCCGATCGCGATAGCGTGGCTTGTGTACACAAACAGCCTGGAGATAAGGAGTATGCCGGAAGAAATAATAATAGCGCGAGATAAAAGACCTGCCAGCACCGATAGTGTTACACTTCTGAAAGGTGATAGAACATTCGATTCCTGTTTGGTCCAGAAATATCTCGAATTTAGGAAATAGGTATTTAAGGACGTGACGGCTCGCAAAGAGAGTTATGAAACAGTGTTGTGAAATGAGAGACAGCCAGCTGTGTTGTTGTAACGAGAGCTAAGGATGTAATCTGCTGTGACTGTTTGTTATTGTGATCAACCTTGGTAATCTACCAAGGTGTATGTAACGTAATGCTGCTCTAATCTATAAGAGTATTTCTACGAAAATAAAGGAAACTTTTAATTTCTGCAACTCGGCCTTTTAATTCTACGAACCCACAAAGTCACAATATTTTGAATTTTTGGTCTAATATTTTAACCCTTGGTTTTAACCCTACTTTTTAGAACTGCTCTCTGTTTTTCTGCGACTCCTTTATTTTAAGCTCCTGAAATTTTTTTATTTACAAATATGTTTCTTTTTGTCTAAAGTTTTGTGTTTGAAAATTAAAAACATATGCTTATATACATTTCACAATAAAATGTAGGGCTATTTCCACTTATGTTATCCTGAACCTGTGTAGGAAATTTCGAAAGTGTGGTACAAAAACTGCATCGCAAGGAGTATTTTACATGAGGGAAAATGCTGAAAATATCAACAGTGAGAAAACAGCGATAACATATTTGAATGCTTAACTCACATTAAAAGCCGCCAGGATTATAGGTTGGAACCTTAGATTTCTTTTTCCTTTTCTCTATTGCTGCATTTTCCACCTTTTTTTTAGATGCTGCTTTTTCCTACAGGACTTCGTTTCTTGCTTTGCAGTCTGACCTCCATGCACTGAAGCTTTCCTCTCAGAATCTATTACACTTTCACTTCTAATATTTTTCTGCAGCTCAAATGACTTTCTGGCAATCCCCTTTGTCTTTATGATCAGAATACCACCTGGCAACTTCTTCTGTTTCATCTCAAATGCAGACATCTTGTTTTCAGCTCTTGTTTGTATGTCAGAGCTGGACAACGAATCACTAATGTCAAGAAATAGTTACCTGTGTATAGTTTGGCAACTTGTTTTTGTTGTGCTATGATGTAAGACAACTATTCTAACTTACTTTCCCAGATTTTTTTTTTTTTTTTTTTTTTTTTTTTTTTTTTTTTTTTTTTTTTTTGCTTGCCTGTAACTACTTCTGGGTGAGCTACATTTCTGCAAATAACGCCTACAACACACTCAAGTCAAGTCACCAACAAACCCGCTAATTTCAAGTATACAGACTGCACCATGTGGCCCCGTGGTCACCAGTAAATAATCGCCATTTTGTACCCTTATACCACAGAACTTATTTGAAAGTTTGTTTAATATTAAAAGTAATTACATAATTATTAGGGTAGTAACATTTAGCATTTTGAAATCATAAATTTAGCATTTTGATTTTTACATTGGGCATTTTATAGAATTTATACACTTTCAATTTAGAATTTTATAGCATTTAAAAAAATCTAATTTGAGTTAATTTGTTAAAATATGAATATTATTTATTTGAGATATAAAAGAAATTTATAGAGGGTTATTAATGACAATGAGTTAAAAGTGCATAAAGTGTCATTATTCTACATTAATATAGGTTAAGCAATACACAGAAATATAGAACAGGCTGATACAGACTAAAGCATACTACATAACATAGAAAGATAAATCCTTACTGATGTAAAACTAGCACAAAAGGAAAATGCACAAAATTAGCCTACGCCATAATTCATGAGTTTATAATTTAGCAACGCTATTGATTGAAAGCAGTGAACATATTTCAACATTCTGTTGTCATTTTCGTCCTACCGTCACCCAGAATCAAATTATAATTACTGAAATATTTTTCAGCCTGTTGGTAGGACTCCAAATATATTGCAGAGCTGCTCTGGCAGCTCCGAGTATTTGAGCTTAACAGCCAACAGCATTTGCAG
Organism: Mantis religiosa; assembly: GCA_030765055.1. Lineage (NCBI taxonomy): Eukaryota > Metazoa > Arthropoda > Insecta > Mantodea > Mantidae > Mantis > Mantis religiosa. The sequence goes on from CM060951.1 coordinate 136,835,668, forward strand.
GCAGTTTACATCTTTATTATTATCTATGGTTTGTATCAGCTGTGAATTAAAATATTCATATTTCTCAACAAAACTATCACGACAAAATGGGATCTCACTTTTACTTTCACCTAAATTCCTGTACTTTATTGAAGTTATTCTGCCAGTACTGACAGGACTAGAAAGCCTGCCAATCTCTTGGAAAAAGGCAATTGTCACATTTTCCACCATGTGGCTGTTGAACTTAAACATACAATCCATTAACATGTTTTTCATTTTTCTTTTTACACTTTCATCTGAAAAGGTGTCCAAGAATTGTATTATATCAGTAGGCAACAATCCTCCAGCAAACCTTGTCAGCAGCGAATATAAAGTTAATATCTCACCCTACAACTAATATGCAAAGGCATAGGAAGAGCCCTCCTATTGGGTAAGTAATTTAATAATTGATACTGACACCTTGGCCACAAATTTAGTCTGACGCTGTACTTCATAATAACTGCAGTCATCAGTGAAAATGTTAGTAGGTATGAAGAGGTGCTGAGTAACAAATTTTTATCCAAAGTTTGAAAAGAAATATTTTAATGCATCTAAATACTTGTTCACATATTCTAAAGATTTAAACCATGAATTCCAACGTGTGAGCATGGGGAAATTAAACACTACTGCTGGAAGATTTGGGTAGCTTTTTTAAGAAACTTCATAAAATTACTTTCCATGTTTCTTGAATGCAAGAAAGTCATTTTCAGTTTGACACGAAATGGTTTAGTTGTGATATTTCTTTTGTGATCAAATCATCAACTAGGTTCACCGTGTGTGCAAAATATTGAAAGTGTACGAGATGGTCAGCAATTATAGTTTCCAATGTTCCAAAGTGTGTCTCCATGTAACGAGCTGAATCTGATACATCCCCAGTACATTTTCCTAAAAGATGTCATTCTTTCAAAGCGTCAGTGATTGCCCTGCTGCAAGTGGTACCATTTGCTTCATCAGGAAGGCTACCTTGAAATACGTCTTGGTTTGCCTGGTCACACATTGTTCGGAATAAACCTGCGAAAATACATCTTCCTTGCCTGTCTGAAGTCTCGTTCCTTGCAGACATTTATTTCAGCCTTCATTGCTTCTCCACAGCATAGCACACATTCACGTCGCAATGTACCTGCCTTGGGCAGATCTCCGAAGCCTGTTGCATACCTGGACGCAAAATTTATTTAAATTAGCTAAAATGACTCAAGTTCGAGTTCTATAGGCTCTACTATGATACAAAATTAAGATTACTGCCCTTAATGTGTTTTGTGTAGTATTACACCCCTAAATTGAATTAAATATTTAGATTTATTAGTTATATAACTTTTTTGGCTTAGTGAAGTTAAAATACGGAAATGATCTCGTTAATTTCGTGGCATATGAGCGTAAAGAAAGATATTTACTTTGACAAGTACTCCCGAAAAACTGGATGGTCCACTTCCTGAAGAGGGAAGTTCGTCTTCAAAAATATCTTCACTGTGTCTTAAACAAAATCACCTTTTTCAGATTTTGCACTCTTCAGTTTTTCATGCATCATTTGAATTGTGGCTTGCCGTTTCATTGCTTGTTTTTCCTCTTGTGATTTATTCTTTAAACTTTCTTTGGCACCGACATGTACCGATTTCGGACGTGTTTGTCTAAAGAATCCTTCTTTTGCCAATCCAGACGCTGATTACAGAACTTGAACATTAAAATTTCGCCGTCACTAATATAAAAACTTTCATGTTTATAATTCTCTGTCCGCTGTTTGATATTTTAGCTCTCATTATCTTCGCACTTACTGACGTGACCTACGTATAAATCGAATGAATGCTGCGCGTAAAACCGAACATAACAATGAGAATCGGAACTTTGGCAACTAACTCCAAGTGGAATTAACTTAAAATTAGGATTGCAACTGATTTTCAGAGACTAGGATTGAAATTTTCCGTTAACTGGGTTGTGAAGGTAGATTTATGACAGTCATTAGGCGTGGTAAGAGGGGTTTCTTTACTAAAACAGCTGAACTCGCTTCAGTATTAAACATACCTCATATGGGCAATGGTGGAACAATAGCCTAATTTGGTGGGAAGGGTTGCTTTCCCAATCCAGAGGAGTGGTCACTTACTTTATAATTTTGTAAGCATGCCAAGGTTCTACAGGCTCTACAGTTAAAGTTTCCAGAACAAAAAGCATTGGAGAAAAACATTTACTTGGTAAAATCTTCAATTTAACATTTATATCGCATTTTGAGTCAATTTCGCACTTAATCACGCTATATCGCATTTGCGAAAGATCACCACCCCTAATAATTGTACATTAAATATCACTGGACAATAACAAAAGTTTAATGCTGTTTTACATACATCATGTGCTAAGAAGTCTATTCAAGCTCCATGGGAAGACTTTTCTTTTATATAAATAGATATTACTTTGTCACTCATTGTATTTAAGGGAAATTTGACTGCCACGTACAACCTGCAATTGTATGAGAGGTTTATACATCCAAGGTTCACGGCATAATCTGAAATTTTCAAAGGACGGAAAACAGACAAAAGGGCGTGCCTCTGAGAGTTTAAAAGCCATCGATATTTAAATAATCATTTAAAAGTGGCGTCTGGAGACAAATCATGCATTTTTCACATTCGGGAATTACTTTATAGAATTAAAATTAAAAAATCGTTGTTTTCACGATTTTCATGAAATTTCAGTCATACCTACCCTTAAGGGTACTAGAAGCTATTTCCAGCAAATTCAAGGTATAAAACTTTCATTTAACTTAAAATATTTTAAACAAATAGTATTTGGATCAAGCGGCTAGAGCTAATTTTGAGAAAAAGCAACATTTTTGAAAAACAAATTCTACTTAAAAGGTATATCTGGAATGGGGATTTTCTTCAAAGTTTTTGTGCCTCATTCTTGAAGGATGGTGAACATATTCACCAAATTTGGTATTTAGCCGATTTTTGTTTCAGTTGTGCTGCTCAAAAACATGCGGACACACACACACACACAACAACAACAACAACAACAACAACAATGCTTTCTTCTAAAATGCTTTCTTTTATTCAGCAACCTCAAAGCAGTTGTTTCCAGTGAAATTGACATTGAACTTTTGGAGGAATTCAACACTTTCCCCACTTGCTTTATGTACTAGAGAAGGTTATTTTTTTCTTTTGATCTACTTTAAACTATTAATGAGACCGTATACCCCATTGGTAAAAGGCACTTGGGTGTAGTTATCAACATGTGTACTCAGTTATGCAAAGTATTTACCTTTTGCGTACATTTATTTATTTTTCGATCCTTGGAAGATTAGAATTTAGCTTCCTTAGATGACTAGGTACGTATGCTATGTTTAACAAATAGTACTTTGAATCAGTCCCTTGTTATTGAGAACGCAACAAAATTTGGAAAGCGCCCAGGAATGAGGAAACTGATTATCTCTCGTTTACTCTGAGAACTACATTCTTCTAACGGTGAAACAAAAGTGCAAACGTAGGATCCCCTCTCCCGAGAACGATATCAGAACTGACCACGTGAAAAATAGTAACCGATAAGAAAGATAAGCATGGTGATCAGGGAAGAATGAGAAGTGTTAGCACTGCTTCACCATATTTTGCTAGAGAAACATATACCTGATTCTGCCTATTTGTTGTCACTAGTGACACTATTTGCCTCTAATTGCACGACTTGATATACAATGAACTATTTGAACTATAAAGAGAAAATGGGGACATATGTGCTGATACGTCAACGGTGATTCATCAGAGATAAGAAATCCAACTTGCAGCAACTACGTACCTACGTCACCAGGAAGTGTGGCCTCAAACAAGGTAAGGGGTTTTGTTCAATGTGTACGTATTCTAGTAATACTGTAATAGCCAACGCCGTATTTCAAATAGAATAGCCAGTTTACAATTATTTACAGGTTAAAAGAGCACTAAAGAAAACATTCATTTTTTTTTTTTCCTGGTAATACCATCCCCCCCCCCCCAAATACAAGCATTCTTCATCAAAGAATAACCGTTCTTAACCCAAACTTTGATAACAGAACGTCCACTATTTAGTTTCCTTTTTACACCGCAGGAAAGCTTCGCAAAGAGGTTGTCTTAATAGATATTGTTACAATGTAATAATGCCAAACGTTCTCAACATCCACATACATATATAAAATGTTATACTTAGTTTGATTAATTTTCAAAAACTATCATAGAATGCGCTACATTAAAAAGTGAATTGTAGCTCAAATAATATTTTCCTTCTTTTTTCTTTATTTCTTTCTTCTTTCTTTCTTTTCTTTCTCACATTTTTCCTTCTTTCTTACATTCTTTAACAGCACGTTTAGATTAACAAACTTAAATATAATAAATGATCAATAGTTAACAATATTCAATTGAAAATTGTAATAAAATGTATTTATTCTAATATAATATACATATTTCGTATCTTTGTATTCCCATAAAGTTTGAGTTGCCGCAAAATCTTTTCCAACTTGTTCTACAATCACCCACGAGTGCAGCCCTGATTGGATGCATCATTATACACAATGTTTCATGAATACCCCGAAGAAATTACAATAGGAGTCAGCTCAAAACATTTTGGAAACAAATTCCTCCAAAGTGTCCTCAAAGTATTATACCTCTTTATGAACTTCTAAAGGACTGCACCACAATGTTAATAAAATGACTAATTTTCCTAATGTTTCTTAGAGAGAACAAATTAAAACCCATTGATGTTCATGTATAGTGTCGCAGATCAACACTTATTACAAATACCAATAAAAGAAACTTTATTTTAAATTTCAGAAAGATGTATACGAAAGGATACTCCCTATAGTTTAATATACTGTGCGTTTCAAATATTGAAAGAGAACTAAGAACGACAGCCATAACATTTAAATAAATAACTTAAAAATTCTAAGTATCCAATTATTTAAATGTCTAAAATGCTTAGCTACGATCTGGCAAGAGGCAAGCAAAAGAATTATTATTATTATTATTATTATTATTATTATTATTATTATTATTATTATTATTATTATTATTATTATTATTATTATTATTATTATTATTATTATTATTATTATTATTATTATTATTATTATTATTATTATTATTATTATTATTATTATTATTATTATTATTATTATTATTATTATTATTATTATTATTATTATTATTATTATTATTATTATTATTATTATTATTATTATTATTATTATTATTATTATTATTATTATTATTATTATTATTATTATTATTATTATTATTATTATTATTATTATTATTATTATTATTATTATTATTATTATTATTATTATTATTATTATTATTATTATTATTATTATTATTATTATTATTATTATTATTATTATTATTATTATTATTATTATTATTATTATTATTATTATTATTATTATTATTATTATTATTATTATTATTATTATTATTATTATTATTATTATTATTATTATTATTATTATTATTATTATTATTATTATTATTATTATTATTATTATTATTATTATTATCCATTATCTCCTTTCACTCAATCACGTTATTTTGTGTTAAGTTCTACTGCAATACTTAATATTCATGTTAAACCACTTATTTTGTTACCATAGTAACGTATGTCTTAAAATACAATATTTCCCTCGCCAGAGCGTTGCTTAAAATATCCATTTAGCTCCAGCCCAAAATTTGCATGACTTTAGAAACGCTTTATACAACACACCAAAAGGATAATCACTAACTCGTAAATGACAATAATTAAGGGAATTTAACTCTTTCACTAATGACGTGAAGAGTGCGCGTGTTTTAGATTTTTCATTAATTTCGGTAAAATACACACCTATATGCATTACATCTTATATATTTCAATAACTATATAATTTTTGTTTATATATACACTTTTTCATTAGATTCATAGCTATGTTAAAGTACCTTATGCTTAAGGTATCGATACAAATAATAAAATTTATATCTTGAACTTGTATGCATACTGCATGTGAGTGAAGTCTCTTCATGCTGACTCAATTCTGCATAATTTTATAAAACTGGAAAATCGTTAGTGGTGGATAAAGACGCATTCCAGAAAAAATGGAGAGATTATTAAAGTACACAATGAGTGTCAAAGGTATAGTTTCTAGAACCTAAGCAAGGAAGATGGCTCATGTGTTACATCCAAAATTTTGATATTGAAATTTCATCGAATGTCCATTTTCTCCTGGATAAATAAGAGTGGTATTTTAGACAAGTTTTCTGCAGCGTTCGCTCTGCGTGTGTACGGCATAACTCAAAAAGGAAAGCACGGATGGACACCAAGTATGACATTTCATTCCTGGAGCTTGCAACAGTTTATTTATTACATCTCCAAAGGTGGTCATGGATGACACTGGCGTATCCTCTTTTCTCAGAATAGATGCCTTAACTCTTGTGTAACGTCAGCTTAAAAAGAAGAAGCATGTGTATAACAATAGATCATGAGATCTGACTTACTTCCGTCATTGTTTCCTGGTATTTATGTCCTACGTATTCTGCATTCCTTTCATGGGTTACATTGCTATGGTATTTAAAGGGCTTCATTAAATCGTTTGAGAAAATAATTATTTGACTGATTGAGAACAAATGAATTTATAGGTAAAAGGTCCTCAAGAAAATGTATATTTGTGACAGAATGTGTCATTTCAGTATTTGTGTAAACCTTTTATTCGCTTTCATAATCTGAAATCTTTATTACCTTTTTAAAACTTGTAAGTAATTACGGTTAAAAGGCATAACGATCAAAAACAGGTAAACGAAAATAGGTTTAAACCTTAAAACAGGCAAGGGAAGTCAAAATAGGCAAAACAAGTGAAATAAACATGAACCTAAATGTAGGGAAACATATTTATCCCTTTTAATACATCTGCCCAGATAGAAAATGATTTTGCCTAACTTCTGGCCCCACTCATTACACTTTATGTAAAATGAAAATGTGAGCTCTTGAGTTATTTAATCGTTTAAATTAGATAGTGATAATTGTTTAATAAAGGCATTCTGATGGCAAACCCTGCCCTAAGCTAGTCCATATTTTCTGCTTGTTAATGTCATTAGTTTCACACCTCTCGTCTTGTGGCTAATAAGTAATTGTCAAATATCTAATTTCATGAAAACATTATGACCGTTCTTTGAAAATAATTTCCTATATTAGTAAGCTAGTTTAGACGTTTAGTTTTGTTTGTAGGCTGCTTTGTTGTGCTCTTCTGCGACATAGAAAATGTCTCATATTTCTGGTCCTAATTAGATTCAGGTAAGTTTTAAGTAGCAAAATTACTTTATGTAAATGAAAGTTGAGAAGAAAGCTGTTAGAGTGCTACGATAACCTGGCAAAGAACTGAGCAGTTTCCGCGGCAAGTAATTATCTGGTCTCATCTTCATGCAATTAATTCCCGCTAAGTAACAGCGGACGTTTACTGACATCGTGTCAAAGGCCTTCAAAAAGGCACTCACACGAAATCCATCCCTTTCAACGTGCTACTAAATATTCCAGGACATAGCTAAAGGATAATTGAGGAATGTCCGGAGGAGTGATCTTTGCAATATCCTGTCACAGTACCGGATGTTTGCCGTTTACTCCGCTACTGACGCAAATTAAAGGAAGCGAAGCAAAAACTGATTATGAAAGCAGAGGAAGTGGAATGAAATGCTCTAGCAACTTTCGTTTGTATAAACGTGGTGATATGAGGTATGAGAGCAACGTAAAGCAAACAAATACGTACACACATAGCGCTCAACTCCAAATCGATTCACCTTAAGTCCTTTAACCGTGCACCTCGCTCCATGCTCCTGACATTAGAAACGTCAGTGACAATACAAACGTTGTGCAAGTGAAAGCATCACATCTCTTTCTCTACATTATTTCTCATATCTTCTAAACTCTACACAAACAAATGTTAATCATAATTTTCCAAAGCCACAAATATGTTTTTGCCTAAAAGAAGAATAGTGCACTATATAAAATATAACGATTTGCCATTTAAGACTCTTGTCTTTTAAGAAAGGTCTTATCTTTTAAGAAGATTGATGAAAATTACTCAGAATTCAATTGACACCAGTTCCGTGAACTATTGTTTACATCGTCAGTCACTTCCTTCGTTGTCAACGTTACGGTCGCCAGATGTCATTGTGGGTATTACAAAATTCTGAATGAAACAAACTTAAAGATAGAATCGATTGGCGATACTTCAAAATTCATTACGGGATTTCTATTTTTTTAATAAATATTTTTTTCGTAAACCACTAGATCTATTTGAGCATCTAATTGCTTTAATAATTTAACTTCTGCATTTATTCAATGATTAACTGACCAAACATAATCTGCCACGGCAGATTTATAGGTCAGTTTGTACCTAATATATCGAAAATGTTATTTTGTTCTGGTTTCTAAATTATTCCAAGTAAACATGGTAACAATCTAAACAATTAAATTGGTAAAATCCAGATATTATCAATATGAGTAGATTTCCTTTAAACAACGACGTTTAGTTTATTGTTATTTTGTATTACATTTAGATCTAGAAAAGGAAGACACCCATTAATTTCAGTTTTCAATGTGAATTTTATAGTATTATCTTGTAAATTAAAAAAAAATTACCCGTAAAGCATCGTTTATATAGGAACAATAGGAAAATGTTATCTACATATCTATACCAACTGTTAAAAGTTAAATGGAATGCTTTAGTGACTTGTATTTCAAAAAAGCTCATAAAAAGATAAGCGAGAAAAGGTAAAAGTGGATTAACATTGCTAAGCCAGAAGTTTTCTGAAGAGTCTGACCATTAAAAGTGCAAACATCTTGATCCAAACAAAAATTAGCAAGTATAACAAAATCAACTATTAATTCCTCATGTAAATATATGGAACTCAACCATTTAAAAAATCGACATTTTTTCGCTAGGAATACTAGGAAATAAGGCAGTTACATCAAAGTATACAAGTTTATCAATCTTACATAAAACTATATTGTCGATCTTTTTTACTAGTTCAAAGGATTTTTTAATACTTAAGCTCTCAAATTTACCAAAATTACCAAATATTCTATGTAACCATTTAGCTAAATTGTATGTTGGCCAATTTATACAGTTTACAACGGGTCTCATATTATTTCCAGGCTTATGAATTTATTTATGTTTTTAAGTTTGTTTCACTTCACTAGCGATGTAACATCGACAACGAAGAAAGTGAGTGATGACTGTCGTTCACGAAACTGGTTTAATTGAATTCTGTGAAATGTTCATCAATTTTCTTGGAAGATAAGCGAATTTTGTTAAAAATAATTACACTAATCGAAAAAAATGAACTTTTCTTCTTTCACAAGAATTAAAATGACATTTTCTAGAAGTATTCTTCGTGCTAAATTCAAATGTGGTTTTATTTTTTAGCCATCGGGCAGGAGTTTTGTGTGATACTTATTTCAATTTTTATAATATTCTAAAAAGATTCATAACTAGCTATCTAACTCAAAATTAAAACTACTCATTCTGACTTACCTAGAAAATGGTAGATGGTGATTTTCGGGCATGGTTTGTATCTGGAACGTCTCCCTGCTTGGTACAACAGTAGTCAGTCAGCATATTGGAACTCCCTTGCCTTGGTACCCCTTTTGCATAGTAGAAATTTGCTTATGAAAACACTCACCATGCTCATCGCTGACAACTCCCAAGATTTTCGGGGAAGAAATCTAAGTGAAAGTCAAAGAAGAGAAGTTTTAAAGACATGTTGCATCCCATAGCTTTATAAGAATCGTCTAGATCAGTTACTATGTCACGATAGTTTTCTGCATTAGAGATTCCAAGAAAATTGAAACAAACTTTTGAAACACGGGCAGGCTGCTTTTTCCAGTGGATTTAACAGTCCTTCGAAATGCTCATCACCCATTAATGACCGGATTTGTGGTCCTATAAAAATTCCTTCTTTATGTTTAGCATCACTGGCTTTCGGGAATTTCGATTTCATGTACAAGAATCCATCAGATTGTTTATCCATAGCTTTGAAGAAATTTTTCATCACTCCTAACTTAATATGCAATGGAGGTAATATTTCTTCAGAATTCCCTAAAGGGACATATGATACATTTTTTGGCCATGGATAAGATATTCACGTTTAGACCATGATTTTTAACATAGTGAGACTTCCTATCTCCGCTGTCCCACAGGCACAAAAACAGCAAAATTTTGTGAACTCAAGTTGCAAACCAAGCAGTAAAGCAGTGACCTTTAAATTACCGCAGATATTCCATTGTATTTTCTCTAAAATTAGTTTCATATTTTGATATGTCTCTTTCATATCAGCAGCATGCGCTACAGGTTTTGATGCAAGTTCATTGCCAATATGTAGCAGCACAGCCTTCAAACTAACTGTAGACGAATCTATAGTCGCCACTCATCTGGCCTGTGTTGAAGCCCAAGACTGAACTAATATCACTAAAAAACACAATACCAGTTTCTTCAGAGAAGCAGTCCTTGAAATCACTATGGCGGACAGGATAACTACATACTCTTTTGAGTCTGGAAGTTAAACTTTCAGCTTGCCGTTTAGACAGATTTAAATCCCGAATCAGGTCATTAAGGTCTGTCTATTTGGGAAGTATGGTTCTGATGAACAGGTATTAGCTTCATATGCAGGATAATTTTTATTTTCATCTGAAACATCTTCAGTTTCAGTTAGGTTAGAATCAGAGTTATTACCTAAGGTCGTATCTGCATATACTGGTACAGGTTCATGGTGCAACACAGGTCTTATTGCAGATTGAAAATTCGGATACTTAACTGTAGGTTTTATTTGAGATGTGATTCCTTTTGTCAAACAGAAATAACAATCATTTAACTGATCCTTCGGTTCTCTCCAAATCATAGAAATTGATAATGGCATACTATGTGTACCGTTTCTCCACCCAGTCAGCAAGAAACACAGCATGTATTTGGTGCCCAGCTCTTATCAAAATCATCAGCCTGACAGCCAAAGTAAAGTTGATTACACTTCCTTACAAGTGGGGTCAAATTTCGCCTCTGAGACTTGAAGGTCAGCTCACCACAAATACAGCAGAAACTGTCTACATGATTTACACACTTTCTTGGCATAATGAAAGAAACAAAGCACTAAGACACTTCATATACAATACACTTCCGAAATGAAAGGAAGGAAATATTTCACTACTGAACAAACTCACAGTCAGCTCAGTACTGACACATCACAATACCAGATGAACTGGTCTGTATATGTCCAAATATGAATGAACCCGCTTGTTTTATGGTTCGTCAGCATATTATACATTATTTCTCTTATATACAGCTTGGATAAAATCGCAACATATGAGGTAAAGGTTCGTGTAACAGGTTAAAAAAAGCTCTAAAATCTGATTTTAAAAAGCAACTGTCACAAGAAGCTGTGCCTTATGAGAAAATTGTGGCTACACATCTGATTTCAGCATGAAAAAGTACACTAGATTCACTAATCAGATTTATTGTGAAGAAAACATTGTCGAGTAGTGTTATAATTTATACAGTGTTTGTTTCTTCACTGTTGGTATTTCTATTTTTAGGTATTAAGAGTAAATACACACTTGGTTATATGAAGAAATCAAACGACAAGTAAGCGCCTCAAATTCTATTCAACATATAGGGTCAGATTTGAGCTCAGGAACAACTGTAGCATCAGATTTAAAATGTATGCTCTTGAAAGCTTAATGAACGAAACTTATTTATTTAGAAAATAGTTGTCACCAAACCATTTTATTTAACATTAACTACATCTTTTAATAAGATTCACATTTTTACTACTGCACTATATATTTAACAGTAGGTAGAGGAAGTGCTGTTTTACACCCAACATTTCTGTTACAATACTGTTACAGTTCTATTACTTGAAATATAAATCTTCGGACTTCCGAAATCCAAAAAGGCATTTTCTGAGAAAAGTCACTCTCTCTCTCTCTCTCTCTCTCTCTCTCTCTCTCTCTCTCTCTCTCTCTCTCTCTCTCTCTCTCTCTCTCTCTCTCTCTCTCTTTGTCTCTCTCTCTCTCCTTCTCGTCCTTACTGTCCGTAATTTTTAACAGCACAACTCAATAATGAGAAGTAGATTAAGTACCGAAATTACTATTAAAGCTTAACATCCTCAAAGAATATGACATGATGAGCTTCAAGAAAATCCTCCCATCCCAAATTAACCTTTAAATGGGAATATGTTCACAATTTTTATTTTTCCTAAATGTCTGTAACGATTAGGATTAAAATATCCCGTGTTCAATATATTTTAAACACAAATGGTTGGCATATCTTTAATTTTCTAGCAACAGTCTCTTTAGTCCTCATCTTTTTAAATGCTTTTCACTAGCTGTTGAACCATAAGAGATTAATAAAATCGTACTAAGTAATATATGCATATTTGATTAAATTATTATTTCTTTTATCTCTTGACGCTGTAAAGAGAATGGAACTTTAAAGCCCTAACATAGCGATCAGTTCTTAAAAGATTTGACTATCGCTTAAGCTTGTTTTATTTTCTTATTATAACCATTCTGCATACAAGGAAATAAGCAATAAGATATCTGCAAATGTTTATCTCCATTAGTACCAAATAGATAAAATAATAAGGTTAATAATGAGAATTGAGAGTACAACACGATTTTTTTCTTATTTAACATGTAAACGTATTTCCAGTGACATGTCAACAGTGAACTTTGGGTGTATTTCAATACTTCCCCTATTTACTGTAAATATAGGTAAGAGGTTCTTGTACTCGCACCCAAGAATTCGTCACCCATATTTCAAGAGGAATGCACATTTTCACGCGCCATGAATCCAAAAAGAAAGAGAACGTCGTGAAATGAACGTCCGTGAAAGGCTTAACTCAAGAAATAAACATAGTGTTTAAGTTCAATTCCTCCAAAGGTGTAGTATGAAGATTTCCAAGAAAATACCAAATTATCCTTTGCATGACAGAGCTTTGGAAATGTTTGATTAAAGTAATTAACATTTGAAGTACCTGTTGACTGCTTAGATCCTAATTGCATGGAGTGCTGAGTCGCGCTCAGTGTTCGAACCGGTACTTATTTTTCGTTTCCCTGCCCAAATAAATGAACTTTATTAACTTTATTAAGTTTATTAACTGATTGTTTTACAATCACTAGGGTCTCGTTCTCATACTGGTTCGCTCTTCTTTGGAGTTTGTTCACCAGCCTGGAGTTCAATGCATAAACTAAATTTGTACTCAGGTTGACTTAAGCTAGCAAACAACGAAAGTTCCAGGTTTTCTACTCCGTTATCTTGCTCTTTCTACTGCTAATTCTGGTACAAGAAGAGAGATTTTAAACACTCTACAAGACGACAGGGTCCACTGCTCAGATTCGTCATAAATATATCTACCAAAAGCCATAACAATAAATAAATAACATCATATCTTACCCTCTCACGATTTCTAATATATTGCCTTAAAGTGACACTATCAGGTTGCACTAAACTCACTTTATTTGTCAGTATAATCAGTAGTCCAATGCTAAATTATAGTAGCTTTCATTTTTACAAGTACACACATAAACAGATAGCAAGCACGTCAGTCTAATGTGTCGCCATGTCTCTGTTTCACGCACAACTTGCGCTACTTGTAGCTTCTCGAATTCCACTTTTCGAAGACCAATGCCCAATTTTACACAGCTCTGGCCGAGTCATTCACAACTCCGATACTCACTGCTCAACTCATAACTAGCAGTTCCTAGGCTGGTTTTTGCAACCCCTTTTATAGACTGCCGGTCACACAAGAGATGTTCTGGAAACCAAAATTTCACGAGTCGAAGGAAGGGAACATTCTTGAAGTCGAATGTTCTATATTTGCTAACATAGAACGATCTGCAACATCCAGTGCGGTAAAGTAGTGGTACACGTATATACTATATGGGTCCAAGTTTACTGTGGTTGGAAGCAAAGCAAGGAACGCGAACAAGTTCATATTCAATAAAAATTATATCAGAAAGGAGAGGGGAGTGCTAGATGGTGTTTCCCTGTTTTCGGTGAATTCACAGAGTGCAAGTAAATGCCAAACCACACTAATTGGCACTACTTTGTAGATGACATTTAATTTGACTTTATTAAAATGCTTAATATGGACAAAAATTAAAAAGGAAACATACAGTCTTTAATAGCCATTGTTATCCACTTTCACACCACAGCGGCTGTGTTAATTCTTCCTCATCATATTCACGGATGACACTGTCACTATCACTATCACTGGTGGAGCTATCATCAACTGATGCCAAGTTCACAATAATGTTATCTATAACAGCAGATACGAGTTCATTATTTTTCCAATACTCAGCATGTTTCCTGCACTTTCTTAAAAAACCTACCCAGTTGGCTTCCGTTACTACTTCGATGGCCTCTTGTGTAAGTTCTTAAGTTTCTGTAAATTCAGGTTTCCGTGCACATTGCGGCTTCTTACGTTATCTTTTATTTTAGCCCAGGCAAACTCGACAGGGTTTAGATCGCACATGCATATATGGTGATAATCTAAGTGGCCTGTGTCCTAAACTCTTAAGATACCTATCAATTCCATATTCCTTTTCTTCTTGGGCGATGAACTTCCAAAAGTGGCAGTAAATCTCCTTTCCTCATTTTTTCATCAAAATTAACTCCACGTTTCTGCAAGAAATTCGCTTTCTCTTTCTTCGTAGGGCATTTAATTGGGCACTTTTCGGATAAGACTGAATGGTATGATGTGCTGTCCAAAACTACAATAGGTGTGACGTGAGGAGTAAGCAGTTATTTCAACCATTTCTCAAAATGTTGGTGGTTCATTTGGCCATGGTAATCTCCACTGATTCTTCCTGCCTTACAAATAAGTTCGCTCCACTTATAAACCCCTTCTCCTCCAGCATGTAGAAGAATGAGCCGATTGCCTGCATTGTAACTTTCAGCCACTCCAGAAAAGCTTTTCAGACTGCCAGCACGTATTTACTGTTATGTTACTGTCCAACTAAGCGACATCTAAATAAATGAGGTTTCTGCTAGACTCTTGCGATACGGGTATAAGGTACTCATAACGCCACTGCACAGTTTCAGGTTTTTCAATTAATATCTTACGTTTGCTTCCACATGTTCTTCACCTCTTTAAACTCTTATCAAACATTTTGAGCCCCAAGGAAAATGTATCCTCTGCTTAACAATCGGCAGGAGTTTCTTTGCTTTTGGACCTACTTTTTGTACTTTGTAGAATTCCTGAACAACATTCTGTATAACGCAGTAATCAAAATCTTCCACAAACACTTTTGAATTGTCTTTCCCTGTATTTCTACTTTTTCCCGGTATTCAAAATACAACAGAACCTCCAGTTTGCTTCTGCAGTAGCTTACTCTCCTTTCTAATTTTCAGAATAAAATGTTCTGATTTTCTACAATAGTCTGCTGCCCTCTTTATTGCCTGCTTTAGTGGAAAATTTAAGGTAGTTTGCCTGGATTCAATGTCACATTTTTGTGTGATGATCCAAACCAACTGACGAACCTAGCTATGAACCACAAGATTTCGTTTAGGAATGACCTCTGATGTATCCTCAGCCATTATAAGTTACACTAATCTCTGTTTCATATGACCTTACCCCGCTGAAATGCATCACTCCGCGTTTAACTACCTTCCCCCTCACCCTAATTGGCTAATGCTTTCGCAACATAGGCCATAGGCGGTGACTTCCCGTCACATTAAACCTGTAGTAAACGTCATAATAATTGCCGGGAGGATAAATAGAATCATAGAAATAAGGATATGAAGGCATGCAAAAATGCAAGTTTATAATGAACTGAGCAAGTTGAAACTGAAAGACTGAGCAATGCAACTGAAACAAGTTTATAATGAAAAGCCTTGGGCCATTTCCACTGGGATTTTTAAACCAGTACACATAACTTTCAAAAATGCTTGTCTTTCAGTCTTAAAAGTCGTGTCACGCCATACCTTACTTTTCGTGTGTTCTTCATATATATTTTGTGATTTGTATCTCGGTACAGTCTGGTTGTCCTTAAATAACGTCTTCGCTACACAACAATATCGCCTCTGTCTTCTAGCACATTTTTCATGCCTCTTTTTTCATTCACAAAACCCAGCTGTATAAGCAATCTGCTGAAGTTTCGTAAATCTGCATCCTCATTTAAGCAGACGAAATGTTACTTATGTCAGAGAGTTCGTTTCTAAAGGAAAAATTATGCACATGACGACGCACAACACTTTTCACGTATTTTCTCCAATCACGCACTTTTGTTCATTCCTGCTTTTGCCTGGAGTGGTAAGTTTTCCTGTTTTCTCAATTTCACATCGCGATGTTCCTACGGATCTAACACTCATACCTGTAACTTCAGAGCTCAGCTGTTCGACTTCTCTCACTGACAAAGACCGATTCTTCTCTGTGAGTGGATTAAACATATGCACAATTCTTTTTTTCGCCTGTTTGTAAAGATTTATTCTTGCGATACTTCAGCGAAAAACTGGCGGTAGACTCTGAAAAACTGGCGGTAGACTCTGCCATTATACATATAATAAGTACACGCGCAATAAACGATCAATAAAATAATTTATCTCTCGCACTGGGCACAACACACCGTCGAATGGCGATACATGACCAATCCAGTTCAAAACAAGGTCAGTGATAGAAGTCATATAAACAAATATGTCATCACCACCGCTAAATCACGTGCTATCGTGCCATGTGCTTGAGAACAAAGGAACCTCCTCTTTACTTCGTTTAAGAATTAACATGCATTTCAGATAAATCAACTCAAATTAATTCAAATAGTTACGAAAATATAAATTTGACAATTCTCTTCCAACATATAAAGATATATCACCATGTTAAATAACGAACTATTTTTTACCGCATGACAGTCATTACAACAGCAGCCAATGAGAGGTGATTAGGTCACGTGACCATTAAGAGATACGGGGCAAGTTTATGTGAAACAAGGACTAGCTTGGCACTTTAAACATTCACAACTGATTACAAGCGAGAACTCCACCACTGGACTGTCTTCTAAACTACACGTAACAATAACATTCCAGCGTGATAAATTCTGTTTATGCAAGCATTGTCACACGTCACTAGCTTATTCCCTTTAACAGACTGCACCTCGCCCAGCTTCTCTTCCCGCAAACATCTAGAGCTTGGTCCCTTACTGTAGTATCTGCTCGTGATTTAGCCAGTGGCTGTCCTTAAATATGCACTTCTTTCTTGCTCCTATCGCGGCAACAAAATTGACTTTTAATACCTTTACGGTATGTATTCACTGTGGCCCTGCAAATATTACCATTCGTATTCCTTTTATATTATATTGCTCTTTTAGCGCTTCACCTTAATCACCAAACTAATATTAAACAGTAAACTTTTGCATTAAATAATACGTTTCATTTGGACTTTGTCTTATGCAAAATATGTATAAAACAGATGATGTATGAAAATGAAGAATAATATACTTTGAAATAACTGGAAAATTGTAACAGATGTACACATAATATTTGCTGAAGCTCCTGAGCCTCAATAAATGTTCCTCAACAAATTGTGTATTTTAATAAACTCCGCATCTTTTCAACAGTATTGGCTTATCTGCCTGCTTCAGTTATCTACCAAGCTATATATCATTTCAGTGAATATAAGATCATTGTACAATAAACCCGAGATGCATATTTTATCATGCAAATATTTTAAACACACACTTTATTCAAGAGAGTATAGCAGACAAGAAATGTGTCCCATTAAACTTACACTATTATTTTGGTTGGAGGATTTCATTGAAAAGCTTCATGGTATTCTTGAAAGAGAATTCTGTTTCATAAAGAGTCTGTACTGGAGCATTTTTAAAAATTGCTTTGGATTTTTTGTGCCCGTAAGGCCATCAAATCAGTATTTAGTTTAGGATCTCAATATACACTCTTGGTAGCCATACTATACTTCCTCTCTCTACTAGAAGAAAGTCGTAGAGATGTGAAAAAGAAACAGAATAAAAAGGTAAAGAAAAGGGATTACTCCAAATGTCCACATTATTTAACTGGACACTTATTTACATAAAATGTGTAGCTCCTGCTGAATGTATTCATTATTTTTGTAATATAAGAGTCTAACCTCTTGTAAGCATCTAGGTTCATTTGATTTCCTATATTTGATGGCTCTACAAATTTTGAACTCCCTTGGCATATATAATTTGGAAGTTGATTAAATATTCCTTCTTTTGGCTTAGCATAAAATTCCATAACAGATTGTGCTCTATACTTTACTAACGGGTTTACTTTCCGTTCTTCTCTGTCTTGATTATTATAAAAACTGATTTGTTTAAGCACACATGAATCTGAAAGGACTAATTGAATGTTTGTACGTTTTTATTTCCTTAGTTTTACCAAAATACTATAGTTATATACCTCAGTTCTTATGAAGATAACTGCGTGCACATAGTACCATGCTTATTCTAAACTATTAACATAATGGAGACTTGAATAAGCCCGGAGCACTATAATCAGAATTTTCGCTTTGAATGTGAAGGAAAGCTGAGAAAACCAAAAGAAGGGAAGAGAGGCAGAGAGGGAGAGAGAGAGAGAGAGAGAGAGAAGAGAGAGTGAGAGAGAGAGAGAGAGAGAGAGAGAGAGAGAGAGAGAGAGAGAGAGAGAGAGAGAGAGAGAGAGAGAGAGAGAGAGAGAGAGAGAGAGTGTTAATTCACCTTATTTTGCTTTAAAATACAAACGCACTCCACGGAAAAACAAGAAGAGATACTGCTGCATTTGTTAGGGGATAGACTTTTGGCGATGCCAGAGTGTTAATCAAAAATCATATACAGAATGGCACTAAGCTGTATTAATCAATATATTTGTTGTTACAGGTTTTAAAAATCCGGCGAGTTCGTCTACAGGATGCTAACTTCACTTCCGTTAGTGTTGCTCCTGCTGCTGCTGCCACTGATGCCAGGACCCGGATTAGCCTGCCCCAAAGAGTGCATTTGCAGTCAGATATCTGTGGATTGTTCCAACGCCTTCTTGTGGGATGTACCTCAAAACATTCCTGTAGGAATCCTCTCACTGGACTTGACTTATAACAATCTAACCATACTCTCTGATGACTCGTTTCAAACACTCTCTAGGCTTGTTACTCTACTAGTTCATAATAGTGCTGTAGAAACTGTAGAACCCGACGCACTTCGCGGACTCTCCGTCCTGGGTTTGCTAGATCTGCATAACAATCGCATCTCGTACCTACACCCAGGCCTCTTTCGTCATAATCCTGCACTCTCCACGCTGAATCTCAGTGGTAATAGAATACATAACATGATTGGAGGTATTTTCTCAAATAATCCGGTTCTTTCCCAGGTATATTTGGCAGGAAATCCTTTAGACTCTGCAGTGAATTGGTTAGCTCTAGGGTCAACTGCTTCTTTGCCACTGATGCCTAAGTTTTGTGAGCCGTCATATTCACTAAAGCGTATGCTTCCGTCTTCTAAGGAGTTTGGTAACATTGATTTGGATATAAATGAGTTTAAAGCTATTGGTGTCTTTAATGCAATTGTTTACAAGCTGAATAATATGACTTGGGCTGTTCTAGAAACCCCAGATATATTTCCGGTTCTTTGCTTGTGCAATGCAAAGTTAATATGGCTTCTTTGTGGACAAGAAATCTCTTCAAGAACAGTTTGTACACCAAGTACGATTACAGAAATATTTGCTAATATTAACTGTGACGTAGAGCAAGATGCTTCCACTGCAATATTTACCGAGGAGGAAGGGTTATATGATGAAGTTGCAACTACTTCTCAACACATGTCATCCACTACTCACGCTCCGGACTACAAATCTTACCTCGCCGTTGACAGAAATTTACTCGTGTTGTGTGTTGCTGTATCGGGTGTACTTGTGATCATATGGACTGTGGCTTACTTAGCGTTCTTCCATGGAAAACGGAAGAAACAAAGAAATAGTACTTCTAGGGCTTCATCGTCATCTCTTCCTGGAGGTTCGCCACTGTCGCTTCCCGATAACTTCGCTTTCAACCCAGCTGCAGCATCCCGACTAAGTGCGACCCCTGATATGCTGCTGACTATCAGAGGAGGCAACAGAGATCACATATTGTATAGCTCGTTAAGTGCAATTGAAGCGATGCCCAGTTTGCATGCACAAGATATATATTCGGAGGTGCAGGACCAAATACCTGAATTCGACAGGAAAAGCTAATGGGGCATTTACACACCTCTACTTACATAATGACGAATCTCCTTAGTCAAAAAAGTACCTGAAACCACACTTTGCTGCAACATTAAGGGAATATTAGTGTGAATAAAAATTATATTTTTGTGTTCTGTATTTAAACATTTTATTTAAAAATGTACCATCACCTCTTTTGTAAATTAAGTAACAGAAAGGTTAATTAAATTAAGTAACATAATACCCCATCACTTTTTTTGTCCATTTTACGCAAAAGTAAAAATACCGTATAATATAATTATTTTGTATTTTGAATTTTGGTGATTTGTCTTAATGTTCTATATAGTCTGGATTTTCACATTTTGACTAGGTATGTTAAACAATAATGAAGTATAAAGACTGGTCTTGTTCACTTTACATTTTAGTAACTCTACAAGGGAAATGTATGTAATTTTATATATTTTATATATTCCAATAATAACAACAACAATAATAATAATAATAATAATAATAATAATAATAATAATAATAATAATAATAATAATAATAATAATAATAATAATAATAATAATAATAATAATAATAATAATAATAATAATAATAATAATAATAATAATAATAATAATAATAATAATAATAATAATAATAATAATAATAATAATAATAATAATAATAATAATAATAATAATAATAATAATAATAATAATAATAATAATAATAATAATAATAATAATAATAATAATAATAATAATAATAATAATAATAACAATAATAATAATAATAACAATAATAATAATAATAACAATGATGATAATAATAATAATGATAATAATGATGATAATAATGATGATAATGATAATGATAATGATGATAATAATGATGATAATAATGATAATGATAATAATAATAATGATAATAATAATAATGATAATAATGATAATGATAATAATAATAATAATGATAATAATAATAATGATAATAATAATAATAATAATAATAATAATAATAATAATAATAATAATAATAATGATAATAATAATAATAATAATAATAATAATAATAATAATAATAATAATAATAATAATAATAATAATAATAATAATAATAATAATAATAATAATAATAATAATAATAATAATAATAATAATAATAATAATAATAATAATAATAATAATAATAATAATAATAATAATAATAATAATAATAATAATAATAATAATAATAATAATAATAATAATAATAATAATAATAATAATAATAATAATAATAATAATAATAATAATAATAATAATAATAATAATAATAATAATAATAATAATAATAATAATAATAATAATAATAATAATAATAATAATAATAATAATAATAATAATAATAATAATAATAATAATAATAATAATAATAATAATAATAATAATAATAATAATAATAATAATAATAATAATAATAATAATAATAATAATAATAATAATAATAATAATAATAATAATAATAATAATAATAATAATAATAATAATAATAATAATAATAATAATAATAATAATAATAATGCTTTGGCTTAGGAAGTACCAATTTAAGCCTCGTTCACCTGGCCGGGTAGAGAGTGACGACGATCCAACCGGAACGGAGAGATGAGGCAGCATGGCGCATCCCCCAGCGAGAATGTTGATAGCAGACACCACTATCACAACTCCTCAATTTTCTTACAATACTAGGCAATGGTTATGACCCGATACTTAAAATTCGCAACTCGTTGATAGAATCGATTCTGTGACATTCTGTGGCCGTGAAGGAGGGCTCCATGGTCTATCCACTGTGCCACCGTGCAAGAGAGTTCCGCTTTGATTAAACATGTAATTTTCTATTGGCTACGGTATATTAAGTAGCAATGAGTTAAGCTGTTTATTTATATTTTGGTTAGAATAAATAAATTTAGAGGTTTCAATACATCTTCGAAGAGTAAACTTAAAATAGGTAGTGGAAACGTAGAGTCAGACTGAAATATTCAATGCCATAGCCGGGATCTTCTGGTTTCCGTCCAGCCGCACTACCATTGTGCTACTATGGCCAACGTGCCGACATGACATTAAATTCTCCAACTGACTCGCATTTCCCCGGTAAACCACTTAGGAGTTCTCAGACCACTACCTTAATGGCGACTTACTACTTGTAAGTACTTTAAGGCCCGGGCTTTATAGTTAACCACTATTAGGTTAATTAATGGACATTAATTACTATGGCACGTTGGCCATAGTAGCACAATGGTAGTGCGGCTGGACGGAAACCAGAAGATCCGTGGTTCAAATCCCGGCTATGGCATTGAATTTTTCAGTCTGACTCTACGTTTCCACAATTTAGCCTACACACGGCCAGTGTGAAAGAATAATTAATGTCCACTAAAATAGGTATCTCTATAAGTGTTGAAATTATCAAACTTAGGTCTTTTGGATGAACGTCACTTAAAAAATGAGAGTTTCTTAAATCTTAATATCAATACCAGTAACTAGGTAAAGAAATGTAGAAGCATTATGTGATGAAAATGCAAACGAAGTTAACAGTAATTATTCGTTTTGTAAAAGTAGTTGTAAAATTATTTTGTGCGAAGTATTTATTATTGTATTTATATAACCTATTCCTCTATTTGAGCTATACAACAGAAGTAGTCAATAAATTTGATTTAACAACATTGGGTTACTATTATTTATTTATTATGCAATTTTTTATTCCTATTTTATTCAAAGGTATTATATTAGGAATATAGTTTACAAATTTATGAAGATAATACAATTTACAAAACATAACAACATAAAATATCAAGCTGACAAACAGTAAACATCAAGATAAATCCTTTAGCGTAAGAAATAATTGTTTAAGAAAGCCATGAAATATTGATAAGTTTTTAATTCATCAAAATATGTGTAAGTGGTTTGAAAAGGTGTAACCTAAGGATTGAAGCAATAATTCAAGTTCGCATTTTTCAAAACAGAAAAATGGGCAATCAAATAAAATGTAGGGACATCTTAGAGATGATTTCCACAAATACAATCATGTGGATTTGATTTGGAATCGAAATAAGTAAGCTGAAAATTTGCCATGTCCAGTTAAGAATTGAGTGAGAACATAGGATTAAAGAATTTACATTTATGTCTGTCAGAAACCGCAGGGAAATATAAATTCTTAGTCAAAGCACCACAACCACTTTTTAACCAGTATTCATTCCAGTCGTCGATGACAATCTCCTTTAATGTTTGCCTCACATAAGAAATAGGGCAGATCTGAAGTCTCAGCTCTCTTTGCAAGCTCACCTGCACGTTCATTTCCGGCAATCCCCAAGTGCCGTCTGACCCATGAAATGCACAGATGAGAACCACTTAAGAATTGATTCCTTATTTCAGCTGCAATAGCACTGCTACTTTTTGTATCTTTCAAAGCTGCAATTGCTGCTTGTGAGTCAATGTAAAGACAAGCGGTACAGTGTATGTTGTTGCACAATTTCACTGCCTCACGAATTGCTAATAAGTCAGCTTGAAAGACTGAACTGAACACTCCTTAGCTAGTTTGAACATGGAAGAATGGCATTCTATGGAGCGAGAAAATACTACAAACGAATAACTCCTAGATACCTCAGATTATACACTAATTTAATCTCTCTATTATTTTCTCTATTATTGGGTACTATTAACAATCTATTCCAATTATATATCTGGTTTTCTTTTACTCTTTCCTTTTCAAATAAAAAAGATCTGTTATTAGAGTTTTAAGAGTTCTGGTATCGAATCTGATTATTGGATGTCAGACTATTTAGTAATGCTACTAACATATACAGCTGCTCAAATGAAGGTTGAGCAACTTTACTCAACGTAAATTTACTCTTATTACATAATGATACATAGTCACATTTGTATTTTATTTATTTTTAGTAATTTACGTCCTCCAACGTTAAGTCATATCGAACGATGAATGAAATTGGTAAATGATGCTTAAATGAGTCCGGGGTCTGTGCAGCTTAGAGCTACCGGACATTCGTCTTTAAGAATAAGGGAAAACACCGGAAAAATCTAATCCAGGTAACTCACCCTGACTCGGGACCTCTTGGACGTGAGGCAGACACGATGAAATGATGGTTAAATGAGTCCGAGGTCCTTGGTACTTAGAGCTACGGACATTCGTCTTTAAGAATAAGGGAAAACCCCAGAAGAAACCTTATCCAGGTAACTCACCCTGACTCGGGACCTCTTGGACGTGAGGCAGACACACTACCATCTACAATACCGACGCGGGTGTATTAAGTTTGCTTTTATATCTGCCATTACTCATTCTTTAATTATAATACTGATTTATTTAAGGCAATGCGCTGGTAAACATATAAACTGTAAAATTTTCCATTTTATTTCTTTTCTGTGTGCGTGTTTTGTTACACATTCACAACATTTATAACTTTTACTGTCATGTTATACAATTGTCTTTCTATGCAAAACTTGTTAAAGTCATAAGTGGAGCTTTATTGGCCCATTTAGGTAAAACACTGACTTTAATAATAATAATAATAATAATAATAATAATAATAATAATAATAATAATAATAATAATAATAATAATAATAATAATAATAATAATAATAATAATAATAATAATAATAATAATAATAATAATAATAATAATAATAATAATAATAATAATAATAATAATAATAATAATAATAATAATAATAATAATAATAATAATAATAATAATAATAATAATAATAATAATAATAATAATAATAATAATAATAATAATAATAATAATAATAATAATAATAATAATAATAATAATAATAATAATAATAATAATAATAATAATAATAATAATAATAATAATAATAATAATAATAATAATAATAATAATAATAATAATAATAATAATAATAATAATAATAATAATAATAATAAACTCAAAATACGATCTATCAAATCTAATTTCATATTATTTGCATTAATTGCGTTATTCGTTTCATTCTTGCATATTGTTGAATTTATACTTCTATGTTTTATTTCTACTTACTTCAAATTATTTTAGTTACGTTGTCATATCGCCAAGAATCTCCTAGGGGATACGCACCACGTGATTCGGTACAGGGTAGAGAGCATTCTAGGTCTCATCCTTGTACCCGTGTACTACCTTAGTGGAAGTACCTGCACCTTCGTATCCAGGTATATGCAACAGATAACTGGCAGCTTCGACTTCCGTCCACGGAGGTCTATAAGTAAATGCCTGTCTACTTCTATACGTGACGTGTACACGCGGACCTCAATGCTAGATATCTCCCGCGCCGGGAAGATAGCAGTCTACCTCCTTCCATTGCCAATGAATGTGTCACAGAGCACTCTTGTTCCATTTATTTTCATTTTTGTTGTTGTTTTAGATTTAAGGTAAACTTTGGGTCGTGCTTTTGAATATCCATTAGCAACTCGATAACCCACGAAAAATAGCGCCAGTCAGATTCATCGATCCACGATATTTGAACCCAGCACCTCTCAAATGCATGTCATAGACGATACCGCCTTAACAATTCCGCTTGGTTGCACTAATTTATATCCAAACTGATTGGCGAATATTGACAGGAAGCATCCCTACCTGGGCGCATCGAAACTTGAGGTTTATCGATTAAATCGCAAATGTAGTAAATTTTTAAATATTAATAAAGGCAATTTATGTCATTACATTCAGTAATAACCAAACTGACTAAATAGCACCATAGAGTCCAATAACTTTCACAAACTGCGGAACATTGTTCCCATTTCGGGGAAGGAAGAGAAGTACATTTGAAATGAATCCCAACGTTTAGAAGTTCTAGGATTCTAAATATAAATTCATTGTGATGTGACTAATCGATATATGCCCATTATGATGTTTGTTCACCGATATATAAAATGTAACAATCAAATTTGATTGTATTACATTGAATATATTATGGGTTACATAACTGTTAAACATAGTGCAGGACTGTAAAGATGTCCTCGTTAGATGAGCTAACGAGGGTTTGCTGCTCGTATACAGTAGTGAAGTAAACTTTGTACCTAAGAATGGAGTTATAATACAATGTGCGAGTTTTAAGCAGGCGTCCAGCGATAGACCTGCTGCCACTGTAACCATCATCAACAGTATTCCTCCATATCATTGACACTGTTTTTGATGTGTGCAAGGAGGCATCAAGCATTATTTACTTCTTAAGACCACAGTCATTTAAATGCTTGTCAGCAAGAAATTCCTTAAAATAAAGAAATCTTTAGTCAGGACTACAGTCAATTTGCCAGATGGTTTTCAGCAGCAGAGCATTGTTTTGATAACGACCATAGAGTCAATTTTCGGGAGTAGACCATCTTAGCAATATGCAACAGTTACTGGGAGTGGAGAATTAAGGAGGCTTTGGCTATTTCCTCCGAAAGGAGCATGCTTAATTGTGATGCTGGATTTCAGTTCAGCCCCTCTTGGAAACCGGCATTAAAATGGATATCAGTCGATTTAAGAAGCACATAACAATACATCTTCATAATCGAGTTAAGTAGTTACTTTTGACCCAATTAATTTTCTATACTCATGCCATCTCCTGAAAACAGTCTTTTGTTCAGTAATGCGAATTTTGATAGGGTTTTGTCTTTGTTTATATTTGTGTTATATCCAGTGTTTCATATGTGGCTATAACATTTAATAAATATCCTGATGATGGGAGGGATGCACAAAGAAAGGATTAAACAGAATAAAGAAAACTGGAGGCGAAAAATAAAGGGGATGAACAAGGACAGATTCTCTAGAATAGTGACCAACTGCATTCCAAGTAGTAAAAGAAACATAGGAAGACTGAGGAAGAGGAAGAGAAGAGATTTGTACCAAAAACTTCACTTATCTTAAGAAAATGATGCTAATTTTTCTTTTTAACACATAAAGTGTGTTGATGGACTGACGATGCAAGCAATTGTTTGTGAAATCTATCTCAATTAAAAAGAAAAATTAACATAATTTTCTTAAGATAAGTGAAGTTTTGTTACAAATAGTTATATGTGTGTAATATTCTTTGCTTCACTGTAGCTAGCTTCATTTTCTGCGAAAGATGAAGAGATATTGATCAATGGAAAGGATCCTAAAACATTGAATGATGATGACCTAATTTACCTTTTGCTAATAATTACACAATGAATAATTGATATTTACAAGTCAAAGAGCTTCTTAAATACGGCGTCACATAACATTTCTTTACAATTCTGGACTACTTTTACCGCCACCATCCAAACCTCTACAGCGAATGACATTACTTACAAGGCTACCAAAGAAATGAGTACATTTGGTATTAACATTGCCTGGGAAAAATAATGCGAGAAAACTACATTAAATTCTGAAATCGAAGGTTTCATGCTAGCCAGACATTTCAACATTAACAACAGCGAAGAAGCCATTTGTCGAGGCTTTCTCCCAGTGCAGTAAAGTCATAACAGGAATACCTATATTTAACACAAAGGAACTACTAAACTACTATGACCGGATTGTTATTACAGCGTATTGTTTATGCCTCAAAAGAGAAATCCTGGCACTTTAACATTTCATTAACTAGTTCATCCTCTTTAGTTAGGAACACATAGTTTTATGGTTATTATTAAAATACGAACTTCGAATAGCATCAAGAAACAAACATCAAAAATTTAATTAAAGATACCTAAAAATGTAAAAGAATTTTAGTTTACCATTTTTACTTTTTCTAACATGAGAAAATGTTGCATTTAACTAAAAAATTATATACAAAGATTTCATTGGAAATACATGTCCTGAGGACCCCTCCATGCAATTAAAAAAATGGAATTTTAAGATAAAGGGCCTTGTGTGTCTGCCTATCTCCCTGTGTGTTTGCAATTGTGTCTGAACAGCACAGCTGAAAAATAAAATTCGTTGTATTACAATCTTGTTATATAAATTCAGCAACATTCAAGCATGCGATCGAAGATTTCCTATAAAATAATCACACCCTAAGAGTATCCGTTATATGAAATATTCTCGAAAATTTTAAGTATATTAAAAGTGGCTCAAACAATTTTGATTAAAATGTTTAAAATATTTTCATGAAAAATGAAATGTATATCTTGAATTTACGGAACGTTCTCAGAAGCCCTCTTCATTCTGGGTCATTTTTGCATAACTATAAACCCCAAGAGGCAGACAAAATTTTAACAGCACAAAATATTGATCTCGTGAAAACACAAAATTTATGTCCAACGAATTTATATTTCTTTGTCTCCTGGCCATACAAAGAGAACAGAGCTTCACGTCACATAGCATCCAGTGACCAAAAAGGGTTTGACTATCACCTAAAGCCCCCCATTTTCGAACATTCTCCATACACCTACAAGAATTTAATACTTTTAGCAATGAAGTAATACCTGCAGAACGTCATATCGGATAACATGAAATAGCTAGAAGCCTAAGCGTAGTAAGAGTAATTTGAATAATATTATAGAAAGTATATACGAATGTTTAATGTTTACATGATGAGTATGACGAACAGTAGGTTAAATAGTATAATTAATTATAACCAAGATGGGATTGTTTTAATTATTACCTAATGGACAATACTAAAATGTATAGACTTTATGATAGTATTTATTATTTATTTTGGTCATGTTAAGCAATTTTATAATTTAAGACGTTTTTACGATTTTAGTTGTTTTATCGTGGTGCTTTATCCTTTTTGTATTTATTTAATCAACTTCTTTCCAGCTTCTTAAAAATAAACTACAATCGTTAATCCTCTGTTCCCATTGTTGAGGACAATGCATCTGCCATTCAGTGTTCATTGCGCAAGGAGTTGTTTGCGGATGGCATAGTAAGGGTACAGATGTAATTACTGTTTTGAATTAATGTCCAAATCTGGGGATGAGAGAGATCGTATTTACGTTTTTCTGCTTTATTGAGTGCATTATGCTGTTCTTGTCGTTCTTATGTTGTCTATCTATTACGTCTGCGTCATTTGCAATTAAATTTGTAATACTTGAGAACATTATTCTGTAATATGTACCTCCAAAACAACTCCCTTAAGTATATTTAAAGTCTCTTAAAAACAAAAACTTGGAACAAATGAATATGTTAATTTTAAATAAACTTTCTTTCTTTTATATAATTAGCAGCCATTATAAATTATTTTATAATTTTATGGCCGCTAATTTTAATAAATTACATAAATCTCTATTTTATGTCATGTTTTAATTGCTAGTAATTTTATAAGTAATATTTTGTAAATGTTTAGACACTAACCGCTCTGGTGCTTTTTAAAATATTCGAGACAACCTTATCTGGCTTTCAAATACTCTTAACGACATATCTGTGGATTTGAAGACCTAGAAGCTTATGATGCAAAGTTGCCGTTCTTTCTTTTGGATCAACATTTGAAAGAAAGCAACAATCGTCATTACTCTGGAATTGACTAAGGCCATAGTAAATGTTACAAACACTTCCTTTGGTTTCGGTTGCCATTTGATAAAGCCCCTGAGAGCATGTACCTGCCTGTACTTGTGTAAACAGAATGTTATTGATCTCTTCACTTTTTCCCCCAACTCTCTTCCCCCTTCCCTTTACCTTATACTATTCGCATGCTTTTGTTGCATGTAGTTCCATAGAAGGCCATGAGAATCTGCCGCACTTTTCATCTTCATAATGGACAGGCGAAACATTTTCTGAACACATTCCATTCGACAACTTCGAAAAGTGTTTCAAAAAAAAAAAAAAAAAAAAAAAAAAAAGTAGATGGATGAGAAGACTTGTGTTTCCTTTGAAAAGAATATTACCCATAGATATGGAACAGCGGGTTCAACGTGAAAGGTTTTTCTTAAACGTGTGTTGACGAAATGGGTTTGCACTTTAAAACATAAAATTCAGTATTCTGAATCTGTAGCTTTTGTCGCCTTTTAAAAGAGTCGTCTTACCTGTGTTCCTTTATGACCTCAGGTTTAATTATATTTTGTCACAGGTGCTCACACTTATAATATATCGTTCGTTATAAATTCATTAATCGGTATCATTGCTCAGTTCTGCAAGTGTTTGTTAAAGTGCATTCAAACTCGCAGGGCTAAGTTATATGCAATTTTCCACTTGTGTTTATGCCATGGACTCCTGTGAAGCGTGATTAGAATGAACCAGATATCTATCGACCGACTCAATATCCGTCGTCATCATGATTACCAAATAACTTTTGAATTACAGTACGAATCCATCATGTAAGTAAATGTTACATTTCCCAAGCTTTAATGTGCAGGCTTATTAAAGCTTACCTAATAATCAAGCATTTTATTATAAATATGCAAGACAGATGAAAATTCATACTTCTGGAAATATTTTTAGTAACTTCATGTAAAAGAACTGCAGAGCAAATGTAAATAGAAGGATCGGTATTATGGTATTATTTTTAGTTCATAATCGTCATAATCATTTTGTTACGGTATTCCACTTCTGCGCTTCCTTCTATTGTAAATCATCCAATTGAAAGCAATGTTTTTATATTAATAAAATTATACAATATGAACGGAATCCCAAAAATTGGCAGCCTATCACATAACATTTTGAAACCTACAAACATTCTAAAACATGCTCGTTTACTTTCATATATTCTTGAGTAAGTGGTTTCTAATGGCAATGATGTGTAGATTTTAAGAACTAGTTAAGTTTGTAGAATTACAATGAGCGAGATGAAATTCATTCAAGTATACAGGTTCCGTAAAATTTGTCCACGGCCGAAATAAAGAATCATGAAAAACAACACTACGTTAACTCGTCATAAAACATAATTGGCGTAAAAACTGGAAAAATGTTTAGGCGGTACTCACCAAACTAGAAAAAAGTTTAGGTGGTACTCACCAAACTGCAAAAAAGTTTAGGCGGTATTCACCAAACTGGAAAAAAGTTTAGGTGGTACTCTCCAGGAGTCACTTAAGAATCGAGGTTCGCACCGCCTGGCTCATTATTGTTATACCAAGAAGCTTTATGGCTAATATAAAAGCTGTTGGCCTTCCAGTTTAGTGCTAAGAACAATTAATAAACATTTTTTTCTTTAATTCTAACCATCGCTTCGCGAATTTAGACAGTACGCTTACAACGTATTCAAATTTTAGGTGGTACGGCGGATCGGAGAGGAAAAACATCCTTTGGAAACAACAAAAATGTGGACAATAGGCAATATGTAATAGACCAGTCGGCCTAAAGGATTATAATAATAAATATTCAGATTAGGGATGATCAGAATATACTGAAACGGTTACGTGGCACGGTTACCTTGATGTAATGAAGACAAACTGCAACAAATTATCCAGTAATGGTTACCAACGCAACAAAGGCAGTAACTATTATTTACCTTGTTAACAGGTTACAAAAGTAACGAAACGGCTACCGAGTCTGCGTAATATCGTTCATTGCGTGCGTTGGAGTCGTTTATCGGAAACCATAAATAATAGTTGTTTAGCTATCTCACCTCGTTGCGCAGTATCGAACTCTTCCGCAAGAGATCATGAGTGCCAATGCCAATGTACAGGCCACTTATGGAGAAACCTGCTCACGTAACCAACTAAGGTTGTCGGGTCTTTTGTCATGTTAGATAATAATGTGTTGGTGTTTGTTTTTCTGCTCTAGTAACATCACCTATTAAAATCTCATTACCATGATTTATTAAACCTTGCAGCAAAATGTTTACTTATTACATGGTTTTGGCCATATCAATGTTTGCAATAGTGATGTTTTCAACTAAGTTTACATTTGAGTTGTCATATAACCCAGTTCCGGGCGCCGGGGTAGCGCGGTGGTTTCGTTCGCGGCTCCCGTTCTAAGTGTCCCGAGTTCGATTCCCGGCTCTGGGGTTGGCGATTTTAAGTCGGCCCTATCCACGCCTTCACCTCTGTCTAGCACACGTGAAGTATCCCCTATGCCCAACGGGGTTCGGAGTCCACGGTAAAAACTGTAGGTCCTCTCACCTCACCGCCATCTTCACTATCACCCTATCATCGGAGGTAATGGACACCGCCCTCTGGGTGCCTCCACCTGAGAAATGGGTCCGGTCATCGCTTGGTGGGGTGAGGTTACCCCGAAGGCCAAGGTTGCCATGTGGGGAGCGTTAGTAACTAACTATATAACCCAGTTCCTTCTACAAACTATAAGTATAGGAATGAACTGTGCGGTTATAGATCATCACAGTGTTGAAACAGCTACACAAACTTCTTTTTAGATTGCATAAAATAACAAAGTATCGACATGGTTCGTATTTAAACGTATATACAGTTAATCCTTACTAACAAACATTAATGTAATGTAACTGAGAACGTGATAACTATGAAAATAAATAACTTAAGAGACAGTTGTAGGATTGGAGTAATGTCGAACTGCCTGAATTTGGCTCTTCTGCGCGAAAACGATTTATCATTCTAGAGACGCTCGGAGTATCCCTGGCGTATACGACAACTTCTGGTTTGTCACTTTTCTGTGCTGCCTCCAATACTGAATCCATTCCACAATCTCATTTCTATCAGAACATCATGTTGTACATAGTTGTGGCATATTTTTGCACAAGAAGCGCTGAACAGTGTTTACAGCATTTGCCCCTACTAGTCGTAAGCTGTCAGGACTAAACGTTTCTTCTGCAATACCGCAACTGATTAATAGACATTCATAACAACTCAATCGTTGCATGTCGGAACCACATTACTTTCTCTAAGAGCAGTTCCTTCACAAATGCTTGGACAAAGCGCCCAAATTTTCTTACATAACTGTACAGCTGTCTTGAAAATTCCAAGACTTTTTGCAAGCTTTCGTTTCTTAAATAGATTCATCTAAGGGATCATTCACAATGAAAATTAAACATTAGTATAGCTATATAGAACTTGTGCATAAACTTGTACTAATGCGCTGACTAAACTAGCTCACGGCAAAAAATATATCCAGTTGTTTTTAAACAATAGTTAGAACGTGGTGCACATCAACTGTGTTTATTTAACAAAATGCATAATATGTGTATATTGAGTAAATTCAGTTAGGCAAGTTAACAAATATAAGCTGATATATAGTTGATGTTTGTATTCGCTATAAATCGGAGTTACAACCTGAGTCAACAAATTAATTTACAACTACCAGGATACAGTTCCACATTCTTTAGGGTAAAACTGGGCATACAGTACAGAGAAACGCTGTACCTGCTTGGATACCTACAGTGCAAAATTCCACTTACACTACATGCACTATATGGCATGGAATGCCTTACTTCAGAATTGATTTAGAAAGAGAATACACAATACAGCTGCAGCTTTAATATCTGAAAAGAATAGTGTGAATGAAGGATTACCTATACGTTTATCTAGTCATTCAAATGTTATAAAATGGTGACATACTCTTATAACTTTCTAGTGTTTTGGTTCACGTTATGGAGATTATTAAATATATTCTATCCCTCAGTTTAACGGTTCTCATACTCCAAAGAAAAATCAACTGCGCGTTTACATACACCTTAGAGAGAAACGCATTTTATGACCTTTTAACCCAAAACATGTGAAGCCTACAATCAGATATTAAAACTAGTGAGTAAAAGCATAATTACAGAGTATTAGTGACAGTTATTTTGATATGAACCTCTAGCAGATATATGTATATTGATAGCTAAAAGATCCTGTTATCCTTTAAGTGAAGTTCCTTAGCTTCCTAAACAAGAGAATACTTGAATTATTTTAAATAAGTGGAATAACATAAACCAAAATTAAAAATGGGAGTTGGCAATTCCTCCAACTCACAGCAGAGTGCCTAGTGTTCCGCTTCATAATATGTTTGTATGTTGTATTTTTTAGCCAACATACTGATTACATGCAAGGCACTGAATACCAATGCCGTCAACTTTCCATGAGATTTGTTTTCCCCATATTGATTTAAAATACTCATGCGGAATAATCGATTTGTGTGATTCATGCCTACGGTCTCCAACGCGTTGTTCTCTGTGCATAAGAAAAAGCAAAATTAAAGTGCTGTTTATAACGCATTGGCCGACTGTGCTCAAGGCATCCTGTGGAATTGCCATAGAGGACCACGATTGCACTACTGGTTTAGAGCACACATTCAAAAATAGCAAAATAGGACAAGCCAATCGCAGTAGCCAATCGCAAGAGACCGTTAAACAGCTGACCAAATGTGAAGCGACGACTGACAAATGAGCCTATGTACAGGTATCAAAATGATCAGGTGCTATCCAATCAGTTAAAGGACGATAAACACAAAAATGTTTCATCTAAAATTACAATTGGTTTTGCTAGTTATAGTTGGTCCATGATCTTATACAGTCAATACAATAACAATGAGAGATAATAAGAATTTGGCTGTGTAATTGGACATTATCTTATATTTGACATAGATCTGGAGGTCTGGAACTTACAAACTTCTTAGTTTCATTAAGTTTAATGTTTAGTTTTATGTTTACCTGATTCATTGTGAATGGTTCCGTTACAGTATATATCACCTGGTTTTTATATTTCTTGGCGCTACATTTCTATTGTGAAAGAGCGTATCACAGAAAAAGCAGAAGGCAAGATAAACATAAACATAAAACGCTATATTGATAGAGATTCTGAAAACGTACTGCGTTAGTGTGAACAAATACACAAAACAGCTGTCACGCTGAGTCCCAAAACAAACATTCCACAGTACGCAAATGAAGCAAGCCTCTGCGTTCAACAGCGAGGTAAGAAAGGTTCCCAAAAATAAACCTGTTGGGTGAAATTGATCAACGACGTATCATCTGAACTATCTCTATGTAACGGAAATAGCCTCACAGAAATCGATGGAAGACTAACAGGATGTAAATTTCATTGGAGTACATGGATGCATATAGAATTCAGTGTTAAGCAAAGAAAAGTAAAGCAGTCAAGTCAAGATTGAAATACAAACAAAGCTCCTTGATGTATTGCGACTTTTTATCACTGTAGGTATACTGCAAATATTATTATATAATTAATTATTTAATATACAAGCATTGAGTATTAGTTCACTTGAAATAATATTAGTTTTGTACTTAATTCTATTAACTCCAGTGTATACTATTGTGTGATATCATTTGTTCTATACACACTTAAAGTTGCTGCCGTTTCTGTCTTTTAATTTATGTGCTAATGTATTCATTTGCTAAAGTAGTACACAGCGAAGTATGAGTAATAACTTACAATTACTGAAGTCACCCTTGAAAGAGGAAATCTCATGTGCAGCGTAGTGGGAGTTCCTCATATATTAGCACAAATATAAACATGGTAATATTGCAACTATGTCTTAGCGCAACCTTTCAAAAAGTATATTCACAGCGATATTTTTCGTGGCTTTGTTAAACTGAATTTCAATAATACTTTGATGAACAGAGCTAGTACGATGTTTATACAGCTATCCGATTCTGGCACTGGTGTGAGAGAAACTTACCTAGAAACTGGAATTCCACGTACCTGAGTGATAAAACGTTAAAATCTGAGTTCTAACAAGTAAAACAATTTATATTTTGACTATCCGATTTTTTCCACGTCATGTTTGCTAAACATCGGATAGCCAACACATCTTTATAAATCTGGCCGCGGAAACTTCAGAAAACAAGTGATTTAACATTCTAAATATAAAATCATAGCTGCTAGGATTGATAAAAACTAAGGTTACAAAGGATGCAGTGAAACGTGCGTTTTATTTCATACAAATACAGACACTTAATATTAGAAGAGGTGTCCAATACTCGACTTATTCTTCTGGCTTAGGAAATCAAACTAGATTTCACAGACACAGATGGAACTGTTATTCGATGTGCTATTTACCATTCAGGAATTTCGTTAAATGAAAAAGACCAGCCAGATCGCATCAAACATCACATTTCCAGCTCCAAGCCTCAAATGACAAAACTCTCTAGGCAAACAAATCGCAGCAGCCTCTATTACGAAATGTGTTTCAACAGAGTTCTTCAAAAAGACAAATTTTAAGGAAATCAACATTGAGGGTTTTTTTTTTTTTTTTTTTTTTTTTTTTTTTTGTAATTTACGTCCTCCAACGTTAAGTCATATCGGACGATAAATGAAATGGGTGAAATGATCCTCAAATGAGCCCAGGGGTCCATAGAGCTTAGAGTTACCCGACATTCGTCTTTCAGGATAAGGGAAAACCCAGGAAAAACCTCATCCAGATAACTCACCCTGACCGAGATTCGAACTCGGGACCTCTTGAACGTGAGGCAGACATGCTACCCCCACGCTACCGAGGCGGGTAACAAACATTGAGTTGTGTTGAGCCATTACATTACATTGAGCCATTACATTGTGTTGAGCCTTTAAGAGATTCCTTGAAAAATACACAAAGAAGTAAATACCGAATGAGAGTACTTTGAAAAAGCTATATGGAGCCTGTTTACGAAGAAATCATACAAAAAATCAAAAAAGCGACTGGTTGCGATGTGGGAATCTCTATTTTCTTTTTTCTTTTTTTTTTTTTTTTTCTTTTTTTCCTTGTTTTTTCCCCCATCTAGCTGCCTGTAACTGCAGTGGTCACATCGACGGCCGTTCTCCTTCGGAACATATAGAAGGTGTTAACTTGTATTCGTTGGGTTTTAATCGTTAGATCACGCACACAATTGCATCTATTCCTACTTGCAGACTCTGCAGGAGGATGGGGAATCATCTTGGTTGCAGAAAAATCCCCAGCCGGGAATCGAATCCGGGACCCCTCGCACGGCAGGCATGTGCTCTACCAACTGAGCAACGGTGCCGGCCATGTGGGAATCATTGTGGATGAAACCATAGACTCAATGGAACGATATGTTTCGAAAATTTTAGTATTTACCTTAGCAGGGAAGAAAATTAAGCCCATGTTGTTAAAGGTGTATGAGCTGCAGAAAGCCAATGCCAATTAATGCAATATCTTATGGACTTTTGTCAAAAACTCTGGCCTGCTGGTATTGAGTTTGGAAAACTTATTCTTGTAGTTACAGACCAGGCTCCATATATGGTTTCAGATGTTAACCAATTGTGAATCCATTAGGAACGAATACGACATCATAAATCAATTCATCTCTGTCCTGAAGAAGATTCTGCTGAAAGCCCCGAATCTTGTTGTGGTCTACAAAGAAACCACTAACCAGTCCCTTCCAAATTTCCATTTAATCGCGAGAAAGAAACGGAAAGACGAGAGCAACAGGGTTGCGCGAGTAAATTATATGTGCATAATATAATTTGAATGGAACTTACATCAATATGAGCTGATGATGCTGGGAAGGTGCTAAAGAAACCTTGAAAATAAATACTAGAATTGAGTATTAGTTCACTTGAAATGATATTAGTTTTGTACTTAATTCTATTATATTCGTACATGTTTAGAATACCTATAGCAACAATTTTTCATGTGCAAAACGTAATGTAGAGAACTGCTTCCTAGACAAAGTAAAAAAATTAATAACTTTGTATTTCCAAACTTTGAACCTTAATTACTTCATTTCTTTTGAGGTTATTAATGTTCTGACACAATCTATTCAGCTGTTCTCTCCAAGTTTTGATAAAAGTCGTAAATGTAACCGATGGCGTAACACCTCACTAGCAGGCCGGAGCCTGCCAATCCGACTGCCGGCCTCACGCCCACATACGCAAGGCAGAGGTGGGCAATCATGTAACTGATAATAGGGAGAAAATGTGGTCAGTATCTCGGCACCCTCAGCCGGAAAGTCGGTTTTCTATAGGTAGATCAGGGTTCCCTGTCTAGGGCAGCTCCTCAATTTCCTCACGATTGGCACCGTTCCTGTACCCGGGACTTAAAATCCGCAGATCCCCCCCCCCCCCAGGGTTAGGACGATCGCAGGTGTATTCTATAGCAGGGAAGTAAAGCACAACATAATATGTCACGTCCACATACTATTTGGAATAATGTTATATTAAATAAGCAGCTAATAATGTTATTACTTAAAACTGACATGCCGCAAAAAGGCATTTTGAAATATAAACTTACTCCATTAACTGTGTTAGATTACTGTAGCTTTCTTTCATGCTTTAAGAATATTTCTGTTCACGCAACACGTTCAGATAAGAATTTAATCTCCTTTGGTCATTAGTCAATTCCGTGTTAAGAAAAAGAAACTAGTTAAGCAGATAAGCGTAGCTAAGGTATCACTAAGACTTATTTCCGGGCTTTTTTGCTGTGGTCTGTTGGCGTAACATCGTGCACACGTTTCGTCCACCGCAGTTGTGGACAATCTTACGCCAGCAGAGCATAGCAAAACAGCCCGGAAATATCCCTTGGTGATCTTGACTCAGACCGTTCTCTTGTAGCTGAGGTATAGTCCCGCTGCTGGAAC
Organism: Mantis religiosa; assembly: GCA_030765055.1. NCBI lineage: Eukaryota > Metazoa > Arthropoda > Insecta > Mantodea > Mantidae > Mantis > Mantis religiosa. The sequence goes on from CM060951.1 coordinate 136,874,187, forward strand.
GGTTACAATGGAGTTATATTTGGTAATAGAAACCTCTCAGATAGCACACTGATTACTCCTCGTGGAGTGAACATATATCTGTCATTTGTGATTCCTGCGAACTCCATTGGCTGAAGCGATGAGTTCATTGGTGCTTAGCACACGAACTCTTACAAGAATAATCGGTGCGTCATCTGAGAGGTTTCTGTTAACAAAGAAACCATGGTAACCGTTCCAGCAGCGGCACTATAATTCAGTCCAAGTGAACTCAGCCTGCAAGAAATCCATTTATAATTATAAGTATAATTATATACTTAGAAATCAGGACGGCTTGCAGGGCAGTTCTAAAACTTAAAAACACAAAGAAGAATACTCAGAATTTAGCAAGTCACCGAGTGAATAACTATGTTGTAACACTGTGGGAATAAGAAGCTTCCAGTGGTACAACGTAATAAGAAACTTTAGTGCAGTTTTCATGATGTAGAAGAACTAAAGTTGATAAAAGAGCTTATATTTTAAAAGGTATCGTTTATTTTCCTCCGCGTTTTACTATTATTAATTATCGAGTGTCCGTAGTGTCAAAAGCCCGCGCTACGGTCATACTAGGCGATCGCCATAAGATTCTCCGATTGGCATTTCAGTGACTTTGTTATTGCGGAAAGAACTAATTTATGGTAATTTGAACATAGAATAGTGATACTTCAGAGATAAGCAGTGTTTGCGCCATGATATTCATTTGTTTGTCGGGCGCATGAATATTTTATTTGGCGCCGGTTATGCGGCAAACTGGTCATGTGACTCGCCAGCGTGCAAGAAAGTAGTCTTTTTCCGGTTTTAAGAGCAGACATCTTTGAGACATGTTTGAGACAAGAACATTGATGTGATGTGTTTCGTGGTGTGGCTGAGTGCAACGTTGTTGCAATGCAAAGACGTTTTTTAGTTTATCTAAATGTTAATGTATTGACTTCTTTATGATTATTCATATAAGAAATGTAGCGTGTGCAATAAATTTATCCAGAGATATGAATACAGCTCTATCGAGTACAGTCCACAAAATCAGTTTCCTTGATTTCTGCTAAAATCAAGTGGTCCTCCGAATTAAATTAATCACGACACGAACAAGCAGATATAATGTTTTGAAAGTTTCAATTTGCAATGTTGCTTCAGAAACATATCAACAATCTGTGACACATTTCAAGTAGCTCATTATTAGTCTCTATTACATTTATTAGCCAATTTAATTGGTGCAGTCTATTTTCACTTCACCTACCCATTATTTTCCTGGAATAAAGGCTCGTATTTCACAGATTTGTCAAAGACCGAGATGTTGGAGACGGTATCAAAAGTGTGGAACGCACAGAATGTTGCTTTCAAATGAAAAACAATGTCTGCTTACATTACTTATGTAAGCAACATACAGTTGGAAAACACCCACTCCATTTCTGTCCACAAAGCTGAAGAATGCCTAAAGTAAATTTGGAACATTTTAAAAGTTAACAATGCGAATTTGTCTGTACCTCGAGTTATAATTTACACGACATTGTATAGCTAAAGAAAAAAATATTGATTTATAATTTATAAATTTATATATTATACACTTTTAACATCTGCTAAAACAGTTAGTATTTGTTTAAGACAGCTTACCGCCTGAATCACCACACCAGGCATAATACATTTAAATATCTAGTTGAGTATTCATCCGACCTTTTTATTTTATTTATGCAGTTTAGATACATAGGTGAGCACACAGACATACACCTCCCCTCCACACACACACATTTATAAATAGGTCCTTTTTAATTCAGTGGACATCAAAGCATGCATTTCTTAAGCCGCAATATGGAGCTCATCAGTGAAATGCGATGCCTTCTCTCTCTACTATGTACAGGGGTGGTCTGAAAAGTTTCCGACCTCAACATGAAGATGGCAGCACTCGTAAATAAAAGCTACTGAATTTCGTTGTTTATCTGTTGACAGTTACTCACCAAAGTTTTAGCCATTTTGGACCCTCAGTTGTTATGTAACAGTCGTTTGAGTGAGTTGATGTGTTTTTATGAAAGCGATCTGTCATGAAATATTTCTTTTTGAAAGGCAATACGCCTACGCAAATCATAGATGAGTTGGATTCTGTGAATGGGGACTCTGCACCATCATTTACCTCAGTGAAAGTTTAGGCAGCTGAATTTAAACGGGCCGTAAGAGCTTGGGAGACGATGAACCTTCGGGACGTCCAAAAACTGCAACTACCGAAGAAAACATCGCCAAAGTTCACCAAATGGTTGTAGACGACCGCTGAATTAAAGTGAGAGATGGCAGAGGCTATGAACATGTCAAAATAACGTGTTTATTACATATTAAATCAACATTTAGACATGAGAAAGCTGTCTGCACGTTGGACTCCGCTTTGCTCACGTTAGACCAAAAACGTGTTCGAATGAACATGTCCAGCGCTCTGTTGGCACAGTTTAGGCGCAATAAATCCGAGTTTTGGAGCCGATTAATTACTGTCGATGGAACTTGGATACAACATTATACGCCCGAAACAAAAATACAGTCCATACAGTGGACTACAAAGGGGGAACTGGCACAAAAATTTTTTTCTTTTCGGCTGGGAAAGTGATGGCGACTTTTTTTGGGATATGAAGTTACTTTAATGTATTATCTTCAAGAAGGAAAACCCATTACAGGAGCACACTACGCATCATTACTTGACAAGCTGAAGGCAGAACTTAAGGGAAAACGGTCACATTTGCAGAAAAAGAAAATCCTGTTTCACCAAGACAGGTTGGCTCACCCCTCAGCAGTTGCAATGGTGAAAATCCACGAATTACGGTTTGAACTACTTGACCATCCACCTCAGATCTAGCCCCAAGCGACATCTTTTTGTTCCTTCATCTGAAAATTGCGTTCGGAGGACAGAGATTTTCGTCAATTGAATTGTTCACCTTCATGAACAATTATTTTGCTGAGAAAACCGCCGAGTACTATTGGGACGGGTTGCAGAGATAGGAGCATTGCTGGGAGAAGTGTGTAGTGATACAAGGAGACCATGTTGAAAAATAAAAAATAATCTGAAAAAAGGTCTTGTATATTTATCAGGTCTAAAACTTTACAGATCAGCCTCGTATGTGATAGAGAAAGCAAGAATGGGACAAAGATATCAGTAGCAGTCGTAAGAAAACACAATTCACATTGTCTAGCTATATGGTGCTTGCAGTCATTGTGTTTATGAGACACCTTGGTTTGTAATATATCGATCTTTTTGTTCTAAATTTAACGTTCTTTCAACGTAGGGTAAAATGGAAGAATGAAACCATGTGTAATCACGTTTCTGCACAGCAAAAGACCCTTCGCTGTAAACCCCACCTCTGCCCTTCTCTTAGTCTTCATATTTTATCTTAAAACTGTCGCCCTTCATTCGTAAGCTTGCCAACAACTGCAGCTTCCAGGATTTGAATGTTCCAGAGTCTCCGTTCATTGAAACTTACACACCTGCTTATTTCCAGGACATGCTGGAAGTTATACGAGACAATCACTAATGGCAAAAGTTAAGCTTGTTGAAATGCTAGTGTTTCCAGTTCACTTCTAACAGTTGTGATATGGTAGTGTTTCGAGTTCGCTTCTAACAGTTGTGATGCATAGGCAGATATCTAAGAGTGTCGTTTGATGAGCAAATGAAGAAACCACGTCTACTTTTGTTTCTACATGTTGTTACAGTAGTATCTGTCATTAACTCTTTTACCATACATTATCCCTTTCTCTTAAGTAATACTCTTTTCCGATCCAACATCTTAGCTCCTCTTCCATCCTTTCCCAAACTTTCATCATAGTTCTTCTTTAAGCTTGATATTGAGCGCAGAGGTTATTGTATTGTTGCGTGTATAGGCTGAGCAAGATTTGGAAATTGTAATCATTATTCTGTAACATTTATTTTCAATGCACATCTGGGCACATCTATATGTAAAATCTGTATGATCAAGCGTAAATTCTGCTGACTGGCAAAACATGTACTTTGGACTGTTGAATCATACATCCTGCTGGCTTAGGGAAATAATTCACAGGTGGCCCGCGACAGGCCTCAACTTTTTCTCCATGTTTTAAACAATGAATCCTGCTGATCAAGGGAAATAATGCTTAGTTGGTCAGTAACAGGTTTAAACATGTTCTCAATTATGTAAATAATGATTGCATAATATGGTGCAAATTAACAGTTAGCGTGGGAATGTACAGCCTAAGGACAAAACGAAATCTAGAAAAAGCTCAGCTAAGCAGGTTCACATAAGCCTGGATACTGACTACACATAGACGGCTACTTTTTCTAAGTCTATGATTAAGATTACTATAAAGAAATAGCAAAATTCAAAATAGAACTGGTAAGGAACACTAGATAAATAACTTTGTTTCATTGGCTCATTAATAAAAATTACATAGGAAATTATTGTTTTATCAATTTTAGATGAGCTGAGATTTTAAGGTTAGGTTAAGGGTAGTAGTTAAGAGTGAGTTACAGATTTGTGGTAGTAATTAATTACATAAATGGAGTGGAGTTTTAGTTTAAGATTATATTTAGAATTATATTTTAGTATAATATAGGTAAATAAATTGCTAATAACAGATTAAGAAAAAAATCTGTCAAAAGTTTTTAATACGATAAGGCTATACAGTAAAACATACCTTAAACGGACATCTTATATGCCGGAAACCTGGAAAAATGGAAAATAAATTTCAGAACGAAGCTATTTCTCATATAAAATTATACTCTAAGCCGGAAAACTGCCTAACGCGGAAACGGAAATATTTTCCGGGAACTGTGCCTAAATAACATGATTAAAACGGATTAATTTATGTGCAATTGGAACAACGTACGTATTTTAAAAAGTGAAATAATATTGAGGGCGACTGTGCTTGCAGAGAAGTTTCATGATTTATAGTCAAACTGTATTTTATTTTCCCCGTGTCTCTTCTGCTGATGTAATATACGAGTTTAATAATTATTTACAATAATACAACCAAACAATTTGAAACGAAATTCTAAACCTTATTCATTAAAATAACGTGCAGTATTTTATTAATGCGCCTTCAGTATTTCATTAGACAACATTACGTTGAATTCGTGCATTGCAACAATGGAAACAAAATGGTATGCTGTTTTACACCAATTAGTAGCTACTTGTATAGATTTCCGAATAATAACGTATAGTTTTAATTTCTACTTCACAATCGACAGCAACGGGAAGGTGCGAATGCTGATTGTAACGCCTTGCACATTTTAATTACGCAGTCTCTGTATTATTTCCTCGCCTCAAATACCACGCACAAAAAACGGGGAATAATGAAAATAAAAGGCTTGGCGTTATGGCGGAATGCCAATTTCACGACATGAGGCTTTAATACACGCAGAAAAGACTCATTTTTGTACTGTGTTCCATGTTTGCCTTTTAGCAGTCATTGTTGCTTTCTATGATTAAAACAGATTAAGTCCTGAATTTGATTGGCTGTTACAGCGGCGCCTTGTTAGTGTGTTTATAGCATCAATTGAAATTTTGCTGTGGATGGAAATTAAAACATGAGATGAGAGACACTGGTACCTGTAGAGATTTAATTATTTAGATGTTTTCACAAGCCAATGTAAAATGGGCTCATCGTTCCTTTGATCAAACACAATCCATTTAATTCAACATAATTTGCATTAAGTCGGGCATTTAATTTCCTTCGTCAGAAGATTTTATTCATCCATGATTAATTGTTCCTGCCTTGCAGATGTGTTTTGTGGGGTTTTCTTTTCGCTGCTATTCACCTTCTGTTCCTGCTGCTCTTCTGCGCTTCTCTTGCTTCTTATTCTGAAGGAATGTATTGTGACTTTGTGTTATATCCCACTTCTGACGCCAGTGTGACTTTGTGGGTTCGTGGAATAAAAAGTCCAATTACACCACTCAACAATGTTCTTTATTTCCACCGACTTACAGTTTAACACTTGCCAATTACACAAAATTACTTGCTGCACACAATTACAATTTACCCGTTCGTCCGTTACAACTTCACTTGTACTCGCGATTACATAAGCTCCGGTACACATTCACAGTTCGTACAGTCTTCCGTTGCACAACCCTTTCGTTCATTAACACGTCATCGACTAACACTGCCTTCTTACACCAAGAACTGTCTTCACTCACACACACTAACCAACTGATTGACCAACTCAACCAACAACTGACGGGCTACACCAAAACCAACTCAACAACTGACTCACACTGTCTGTCTGTAACCCTCTTTATAGGAATATCGCCGGTTTCTGGTGTTTACACGATTGTTCTGGTAACAGAAAGATCGAGAACCAGGTGGAAGGGAAACAGACGCACAATTATGTTTCTTTCCAACCGCTGGCTGTCACCACTATAAGACAAACGAGGGAAAGGCGTGGCTAACCGAGCCTCCCCTGTCTTCCGTTGCCAGCTGCTCACAGGGTGTTTCAGCGCTCCCCGTTACACTGCTCCCTTCTCAAAGCTGTTCGCCCTCGAACAGCCCCATCGTAGCGTGCGAGGCGGTCCAGGTGTACCACCAGCATCTGCTCGGAGTCTCAGCCAGAAGTAGCGCTGCCGTAGTTTGTGAATCATTCGGTTCGCTCCCAGGTGTCCTCCTGAAGTACCGGCGTGCACTTCCTCCAAGATTTCCGGGACCTTACTCCGGGGAAGTACCAACTGTCCTCTCTGCGCCTTCCCATCGGGTGACTCCCATACCCGGAACAGCACGCCCACTCTGGTCTTCAACGAGTCCCATTGGGCCCAGTGCGACTTGTAGGTGGCGCTCCTCGGTGCGATGTCCTCCCGGGTTGGTCTCGTCCCTGCGTCCACTTCCCTCAAGAGTGGCCCCAAGTCTGCGTCCGCCAGCTGCTCCCTCCTCAGGCCTGCGCTATCCCAGCCTTCAGCAGGCACTGCCACAACTACTCGGACTGCTGCGGCACGCTCCTCCTCTTCCGCTCTTGTGCGCTCGTGGCCGTCCTGGATCTGCGATAGGACACCTCCAATGCAATGGTCGCTGGCGTCGGTGTCCACAATGAAGGCGCCACCCGGTTGTGGGAAACCCAAAATTGAAGCACTGCACAGGGTCCCCTTCGGGTGCTGGAAAGCGTCTTCGGCGTCCTCCGTCCACACATAAGGCCGGTTTTCCTCCGTCAGGCGGGTGAGGGGTTTTGCGATGTTGTCGGCCTTTTCCTCTAAATCGTTAAGGCGGTCGTCTACTTGACCCTTCCGCTTGCCCAGATTCGCGACGTCATCCCTCACGCCGGTCAAACGTTCCTCAAACTTTGCGGCGAGAGCCTCGTTCGCCGCCCTCATCTCCGTTGTCAGTTCGGCCATCTTTGAGGTCATTGTCGTGGCCAAGTTGTTGTTAGCCGTTTCCGTCTTCGCTGTTAATTCGGCCTTCATTTGTTGCATCTTCTCGGTGATGTTGTCTTTAGCCGCTTCTGTTTTTGCAGCGAGCTTTTCAGTTGCCGTCCTCATTTCTCTCAGTTCCGCCGTCATTTCCGTCATCATCTCTAAAATTTTCTCCAATTTCGCGTCCATGGTTGTAATGTTCAGTGATGTTGTTATCCCACTTCTGACACCAGTGTGACTTTGTGTTATATCCCACTTCTGACGCCAGTGTGACTTTGTGGGTTCGTGGAATAAAAAGTCCAATTACACCACTCAACAATGTTCTTTATTTCCACCGACTTACAGTTTAACACTTGCCAATTACACAAAATTACTTGCTGCACACAATTACAATTTACCCGTTCGTCCGTTACAACTTCACTTGTACTCGCGATTACATAAGCTCCGGTACACATTCACAGTTCGTACAGTCTTCCGTTGCACAACCCTTTCGTTCATTAACACGTCATCGACTAACACTGCCTTCTTACACCAAGAACTGTCTTCACTCACACACACTAACCAACTGATTGACCAACTCAACCAACAACTGACTGGCTACACCAAAACCAACTCAACAACTGACTCACACTGTCTGTCTGTAACCCTCTTTATAGGAATATCGCCGGTTTCTGGTGTTTACACGATTGTTCTGGTAACAGAAAGATCGAGAACCAGGTGGAAGGGAAACAGACGCACAATTATGTTTCTTTCCGACCGCTGGCTGTCACCACTATAAGACAAACGAGGGAAAGGCGTGGCTAACCGAGCCTCCCCTGTCTTCCGTTGCCAGCTGCTCACAGGGTGTTTCAGCGCTCCCCGTTACACTGCTCCCTTCTCAAAGCTGTTCGCCCTCGAACAGCCCCATCGTAGCGTGCGAGGCGGTCCAGGTGTACCACCAGCATCTGCTCGGAGTCTCAGCCAGAAGTAGCGCTGCCGTAGTTTGTGAATCATTCGGTTCGCTCCCAGGTGTCCTCCTGAAGTACCGGCGTGCACTTCCTCCAAGATTTCCGGGACCTTACTCCGGGGAAGTACCAACTGTCCTCTCTGCGCCTTCCCATCGGGTGACTCCCATACCCGGAACAGCACGCCCACTCTGGTCTTCAACGAGTCCCATTGGGCCCAGTGCGACTTGTAGGTGGCGCTCCTCGGTGCGATGTCCTCCCGGGTTGGTCTCGTCCCTGCGTCCACTTCCCTCAAGAGTGGCCCCAAGTCTGCGTCCGCCAGCTGCTCCCTCCTCAGGCCTGCGCTATCCCAGCCTTCAGCAGGCACTGCCACAACTACTCGGACTGCTGCGGCACGCTCCTCCTCTTCCACTCTTGTGCGCTCGTGGCCGTCCTGGATCTGCGATAGGACACCTCCAATGCAATGGTCGCTGGCGTCGGTGTCCACAATGAAGGCGCCACCCGGTTGTGGGAAACCCAAAATTGAAGCACTGCACAGGGTCCCCTTCGGGTGCTGGAAAGCGTCTTCGGCGTCCTCCGTCCACACATAAGGCCGGTTTTCCTCCGTCAGGCGGGTGAGGGGTTTTGCGATGTTGTCGGCCTTTTCCTCTAAATCGTTAAGGCGGTCGTCTACTTGACCCTTCCGCTTGCCCAGATTCGCGACGTCATCCCTCACGCCGGTCAAACGTTCCTCAAACTTTGCGGCGAGAGCCTCGTTCGCCGCCCTCATCTCCGTTGTCAGTTCGGCCATCTTTGAGGTCATTGTCGTGGCCAAGTTGTTGTTAGCCGTTTCCGTCTTCGCTGTTAATTCGGCCTTCATTTGTTGCATCTTCTCGGTGATGTTGTCTTTAGCCGCTTCTGTTTTTGCAGCGAGCTTTTCAGTTGCCGTCCTCATTTCTCTCAGTTCCGCCGTCATTTCCGTCATCATCTCTAAAATTTTCTCCAATTTCGCGTCCATGGTTGTAATGTTCAGTGATGTTGTTATCCCACTTCTGACACCAGTGTGACTTTGTGTTATATCCCACTTCTGACGCCAGTGTGACTTTGTGGGTTCGTGGAATAAAAAGTCCAATTACACCACTCAACAATGTTCTTTATTTCCACCGACTTACAGTTTAACACTTGCCAATTACACAAAATTACTTGCTGCACACAATTACAATTTACCCGTTCGTCCGTTACAACTTCACTTGTACTCGCGATTACATAAGCTCCGGTACACATTCACAGTTCGTACAGTCTTCCGTTGCACAACCCTTTCGTTCATTAACACGTCATCGACTAACACTGCCTTCTTACACCAAGAACTGTCTTCACTCACACACACTAACCAACTGATTGACCAACTCAACCAACAACTGACTGGCTACACCAAAACCAACTCAACAACTGACTCACACTGTCTGTCTGTAACCCTCTTTATAGGAATATCGCCGGTTTCTGGTGTTTACACGATTGTTCTGGTAACAGAAAGATCGAGAACCAGGTGGAAGGGAAACAGACGCACAATTATGTTTCTTTCCGACCGCTGGCTGTCACCACTATAAGACAAACGAGGGAAAGGCGTGGCTAACCGAGCCTCCCCTGTCTTCCGTTGCCAGCTGCTCACAGGGTGTTTCAGCGCTCCCCGTTACAGTATGAATGGAATTCACATTAATCTTTGGTGAAGCTCTGCTTATTACTTAGCCACTTCACAGTGTAAAGAAACGTTTGAATAGGTGCTGCTTAGTTATTCCGGTCTAGATATCAATGGGAATTCCAATACTCGTTCACACTGATGTCAAATTACGTTCTAAATGCTAAAATAAACGCACTGAGTCCTTATATCTCTGAAAATAATACACGGCAGGAGCTCGTGACCTCTCTGAACAGAATTCAGTAGCTCAAGTGTTCACTTTTACCCAACAACAGCGCCTTGTTCTTTACCCCAAGCGTGTTCTGCCCTAGTACTCACATATTCGGAATACTTTGTGTTAATTTATTTAAGAGAAATATATTTTGCAAATGCAGCGCCACTTATAAATTTAAAAACTTAATTGTTATGTAACATTTTGCCAAAAATTTATATTAATAAGATGAAATATGGTGATGTCATTAAAAAGCAATGAAGCAAACCAAATTTCCTACGATTTAATTGACTTTTGTGGATGATTGGCGACCCTATCTTTGGTGCAGTCCAGTACTCACAACTCGCAAGAGTGCCTGAAGCATGCAATACAATTTGGCACCAAGGAAAGCTGTTGTCACAGTTCCACTGAATCGTCGAATTTAGCACATTTTAACATACAGAACACCACTGAATCAGACCTTTTCCGTAAATAGAAACTGTTTTCACGAAATACTCAACGGACCTCAATTATGTGCTATAATCTCAAAACTAGCAGGGGGCCGAATTGATTGTGATATGATCTTCACCCTGTGCCGTACCGGCTGTCAAGTTCCCTCTTTAGCAGAGCTCTGAGCACCATTGCTGCCCACGCGGGTGTTCGCACATTCAGCTGAAAGGTTAGAAAAAACTGATTTAAAAAGAGATTAAATTGTCAAAATCTATCAATTTTTAATTTTTATGCAGTTTCATTAATTGGAATTTCTCTTTAATTTAAGTTTATGACTTAGGCACAATTTTCATGTTTTAATATATTATAAAACAGGAGTGCAGCTAATACTTACTGCGCATTCTGCACCATGCGGAGATTAAACATAACTCTACACTCTTTATGCAATGTGTAGTGTTTAACGCCCACTTTTACTACATACGGCACCGCAGGCGATGACACTGATGATACATGAGATGAAGATGGAGCACCGGTGGAATGAGATAGCGGGGGAAACCTGAGATCCCGGAGAAAACCCGCCCCAGCGCCGTGTTGTCCACCACAAATCTCACTTCGCGGTCGCCTGGGATCGAACCCGGGCCGCCTTGGTGAGAGCCAAGCGGTATAACCACTGAGCCACGGCGTGGCCACACTTTATGCAGAGATAAAGCTTAGGTCAATTTATGGAGGAGGATTGCTCTCGAAATTGATACTACAGATAAGTACGGTAGATTCTGTGTGCTCGAGGTATGTGTGCTCAAGCAGACATATCCTTTGAATAACGTTTTAATACGACTTCTACTTTATTCTTCAATTATAAGTTGTGGAGTTAAAATTCTCTTATGTGCATTTAAAGCATTGTGTATTACTTTGTGATGTTCCGTTGTTCCTCTCACCTGTGCATTAATAAAATAGTACGCAAAACCAACCCAAGAGAGTAAACGTGTCTTTATAAAAACAAATATGTTATGGAAATAGTTTAAAAAATTACACTATAACTTCGGACAAATCCAATATTTCTATACCAAATAGTATGCGTCAAATTTTATTACACACAGATCTTCGAGCATCCAATATTTCATCTATTTTCTTATTTGTGCATTTATTTGCTTATTTTGTATTCCTTCATTCATTCCTTTTACTTCTATTTATTTTTATTGTTATACTTTATTTTTGCGCATATTATTTGAAAGAAAAATATAAATTATTTGATACAGGAAAGTAATCCTTTTTTTTCCTTAAAAAGTAATAGTTTCAAAAAAGAAATGAACACGTAACAAAATAAGGGAAAATGCATATTAACGTGCAAAATTTTAGTTTGATACCAACTCACTTTTATGCCGGCTCCTACTGTTCTATGTATTTCAAACTATGAATTATTTTGAAATATTAATCAATAATAAATTCATAATAAATTAATATTATTAAGAAAGTTAGGATTAATAACAAGAAACTTATCAATATATTTTGGGAATTTAACTTTTTTCTCTTATTACAGAGGAAGACAGCTTCGAGAGTTGTGACGTAATTCATTCGGGAGCGAGGCCTGTAGTGCGTGTGACGTCAGGCAAGAGCCGTGTAGTACCAAGTTGCCCATATAAATGGTGCTGTGAGTACAGAACCTGAGGGTTCAGTCATGTGTAGCACACTCGATGACAACAATGTAGCTGCCACGTACCTAATGGAACTGTTAAATTTACAATATGACGATTTATTGAAGGACAGATATACATACGAGAAAGACTTGACTGAATTTTACAAGAATGTCCCGCAAATCAGATTTCCGAGGTTGTTTTCACTTGCAGCAGGACATTGTGACTACATGTTTGTGTGAACAATTTTTTTTTCTGTTATGAAATTAGCTAAGTCCAAACCCCGAATTACCTTGTCGGTTCATAATCTAACATGCAGCCTTCGATGACAAATTTCCCAGACATTACGTCCTGACATTGATAAACTAGTTAAAGGAAAACGAAACAGAAAGTGCCGGAAAATATCCACGTAATTCTGTTCTGAGTGGGTCTCCTCTAATTTGCAGAGAAAATTACTTTGTTTTACTTTTTCCTTTATAGCATGTCTGAGCTTCGGATAAACTACAATTTGAAGTTTTACATATTTTCTCATAGCACAGGGCCAAAATATAATTGCTTATAAACTGTGACCAATTGTGCAGTTAAGGCAGTCAGAATTAATATTATAACACCCAAGATATAAGTTGTACATATTAATGCCCGATACGTTTCCTGTCTTTCCTACGCTGTCGAATACTTAACACATCAAACTATTTCCTTCCTCTTGGGTAGCAGAAATCAGCTACCTTTCGTTCGGCAGCATATTTGGCGTCCAGAGCTGACGGAGCTGACGTCACACAGCCATTACCTGTCTTCCCCTGCCTTATATACCTAATGTGTTATTCAAAGCTTTAGTATTTATGTATAGCAATGTTATTTATAATATGTGCGACTTTCAATATATTTCAAAATTAAAGTAAATTCTTCATTGCTATATTTATGTATTCTTATTAGTATTCTCATCAAGAAGTGCTAAGTTACAAGCCTGTTCGAAAAGAAAAACTAGAAAATTGCAAAGCTTCGAGCTTTTCTTAGATATTCAACATCCAACCTTCTCTGTAATCTATGCATGAAAGTTTGCCTGGGTAGGAAATCAAGAAATATTGTTGATACTTTATTTATTAGGATATTTCTGAATGTCCTCAATAGTAATGGTAGTTACTTTAAATGATTGTTTTATACCTGATCCTGTCTCTTAACTTTGCATGCAGATAACAGATTGGGAGAGAGATACTCTTTTTTCTTCACCAAGACTATGCAACAGCTCATATGTCCAATATTTCGATAGGAACTATGGAATGTGTGTCTCAGGACAGAAATAGTAGAGATTTGTAAAACCCTTGGTCCCCTGAGCTAACCTTCGGTGATTTCTATCTCTGAAGAACTTAAAATATAAAATGTACATGAAGAACTCACACGCCCTGTAAGAATTAAAACAAAATATGCACAGTAAATTGCTAGCATTTAGTAACATGAACTACGGCGAGTGATGGATAGTTTTCTAAAGAGATGTAAAAAATGTATGACCAAAGACGATGGCCAGTTTCAGTATCTCCTTTATCAAAACTGGTAAGTAAAGCCTTTAAAGTAGCTTAAAAATGTTGCATGGTTTCATCACTCTCACATTAAATACTTATAAGATGGCACATCGAATCACCTTGTATGTGCCAGTCTCACTGTACAATTTTTTTTTTCAAAATGCAAGTGCCTATAAAAAGGTTGTAGATGTAATATAATTACATAAACATTCTTAGTGGTGTGTTGTGATCATGTTTGTTTTATATAACTAATGAGTTAATACATTCTATCAATCTACTTACTTCCATATATCGTAAAACAGAATGATGTGATAAGGCAATAGTTGATGTCACAACTTGTGGAAGCTTTGAAATAATTAGGGGTTTTTAAACAGGAAATTTGAGTTCAAGTTATGGTATAATTTCCTTAATATGTATTTATTTTTGTCACCCTATCATAATTTCAACTTTCTTTCCCCATTATATGAAAAACGGAGCACTACCTAGTAGTTATTTTCTAGAATGCACGTTTACCAACATAAACGATAAACTCAATAACCAAATATTGTGCAGTACATTAGCATAATATTTCGTAAATATATAATAAGGCAATCTGCAGAAAGATATCGCGTCATTTGAGTGTTTTCCCTTATTTAAATAACAGAAGAACTTAATGTGGTGGTTATTTGTAAGCAGGCTCAGTCCAAGCATTAAAGCCATGGACGAAATTATATAAATCATCCTCATCCGTAGTGCATCTGTTGGCGCTCACCACATCATAATTACCTCTCCTTCAGTGACTCATGGTGGTTATAGAGCACAATATTTCCATTGATCTAATTCAGTATAGATAATTTAAAAGGTTTCCTCAAATTCATATGGTTAATAATAAGCACTTTTTAATACACACTTATCCTAACCTAACTCTCGATGCAAATTCCTCAGAAAGGTAATGACAGAGCATTCAGATGTTTACACTATCTTGAATGAACCTCAGGTTAAATATAATTTCTACATACAGAAAAAAAATATATATTACTCACGAAAGAGCACCGAATTTAGTCGTATCAAAGTGATACCAAATCTCCAGACTTTCCTATGAATGAATGAATGAATGAATGAATGAATGAATGAATGAACTCCGTAATTTCCTTATAGTGGGACATAGGTCCTCCTAAACCGCACAACTTCGAGGCGGTAGGCAACGGGCTGAGGATTAGAGGTTTCCTGATCAGAGAGATTCCGGGATGAGTGATCAGCCCAACGCCGGAAGTTAAATTATGAGAGAGATCAGGTGATAGCAAAGACGATGGAGCAATCGGTGGAATGCTGGCGGGGGAAACCGGAGGACCCGGTGAAAACCCGTCCCAGCACCCTGCTGTCCATCACAAATCTCACTTTGTGGTCACCTGGGATCAAACCTGGGTTCCCTTGGTGAGAGCCTAGTGGTCTAACTACTCAGCCGTGCCACGGTCATAAACTCTCCAATAGATAACTTGTAATAACAAGCATCACTTGTTTCCGCAGTCCCACAACAAATACCATGTCAGTGTCTCAGAGAATGTAAAACTTATAAATTAAAATATACCAATTCTAAAGGATATCAAACCATACAATTTTGCTGTACCTACTAGATACTTACGCGCAATAAAAGGAAGAAGTGTCTATCCATAGGGGCTCTAGAAACCGTGGTAGACTACATAAGGTAGGAAATAAGGCCCTTAGGAAGCTAAATGAGGAGAAAAGTGTGACTAGCTCCGGGTTACCATGTGTGCAAGCATAGACGGGTCCATAACGTTTCCAGATTGAACGCATCCAGCGCTCCTCAACGCCATCCGCAAACTTAGAACCTCCCGGTTTCTCAGTAAGGGGCACTTGCTCAGTAAGCCCCTCGACGGCGGCTGCTCCAGTTGATGCGAGGGAGAAAGTTTCACAACTTGCTCTCCACCGACCAGCTGCAACCCATCGTTGCTTACTTCTTCAACTCCGAAACAAATAATGATGAAGGAAATAAAGAGGAAGAGGAACCAGCCCAGCATTCACCTGCTCACTACATGTTAACCCGGAGCCATTGTCCCGCGTCTTACCTATAGTAAGTCAAGGAAGTATTGTATACCGATGAAAAATTAGATGTACCGGAAGTGGACGTTTTGTGAATCCGACTCCAGAGATAAGTATGCTTAGAAAAGGTCCGCGCGTGCTCAAATAAGTATGTGTGGTAGCACAGTGTTAAATGATGAACTCTGGTATTATGTTCAGGTCTTCAAGGTTGCGACATACCCGAATTCTCAATAAGCTTCACCCCCTATTTTCGCAACGAAGGTTCTGATGATTTTTATTAAAATATTGAAGATATTGGAATGGTAAATAAAATGGTATGTCGAATTTTCTGGAGATAGCCTGTGAGAAATCATTTTATTCTGACATACAAGTATTTTGTAAATTGTAATGAATAGAATCTTCTTACACAAAACTTCAATCTCGTTGAAGTTACAGTTCATGCCCAGAAGTGATTTTCCAAATTTAACCATTCGTGAAACGTAACATTCTGGTTACAGTGTGAATAAAACACTTAATGAGGTTAAAATCATACCTAAAAAAGAACAGCATATGGTTAAAGTCAGTAACCCAGTGTTGCCGAGGATGTATGCCTTGCCTAAGATTCATAAACCTGGCAATAAAATGAGACCGATTGTAAATTTTATAAATTCACCCACCTATAATTTGCCAAAATGGCTAAATAAAAAGTTTAATACTTTTGATAGATTTAACAGCTTAAGTATAGAAAACTCATTTGAGTTAGTAAACAAAATCAGCAATGTAGTACTGTCAAAAAATGATAGGCTTGTTTCCTTTGATGTAACTGCCCTATTTCCCAGTATTCCCAAGGAAAAACTTCTAACGGTTTTAAGAAAATGGTTGAGCTCTAATGATTTGGATAAGGAGTCAATAGAGGATTTTATTAAACTTACTAATCTGTGTTTAGATCAAAATTTCTTTACTTTCAATGGAAATGTTTTTCAACAAATTTCAGGAGTAGCTATGGGTAGTCCCCTTTCACCTTTTTTGCTGATCTATTTATGAGGTTTTTTTTTAAATAGAAGTCACTAAAGATTTTCCTTCAATTTTTAAAATATGGTATAGATACGTAGATGACATTTTTGCCATAGTTCCTGAGAGATATATAGATGAGGCTTTAAATATTCTAAATTCACAGGATAAAGCCAGCAAGTTCACAATAGAAATTGAAAACAATGGTTACATCCCCTTTCTAGATCTAAAGATAATAAAAAATAACAATAAATTAAGTTTTGGCATCTATAGAAAGTCAACTCACACGGATAATTATATCAAAAATAAAAGTTTTAACCCTATGTCACACAAATTTGCTGTTTTTAATAGTTTGATTTACAGATTGAAAAACATACCTCTAAATGAAGAAGAATTTAATGCGGAATATAAGCATATTATAAACACTGCTTTAATTAACGGCTTTAATAAATATTTTATAATCAGAAGAGTAGAAAAATTTAAATATAAAAAAATTAATGATGTTTCCACTCTTAAAAAAGTAAAATAAGATTATATTTTCAAAAAATTTACTTATCATCCATGGGCAAATAAAAAGTTCCAAAATTTTTTCAAAGAAGTGGGTATAATACTAGCACCTCATAATAATTACAGTATAAAGAATTTGCTACAGTTTTCTAAAAAAGACAAAATTTCAGACAACAAAAAACCTGGTATTTATCAAGTTAACTGTTTAGAATGCGATAAGATCTATATTGGCAGAACAAAGCGTAATTTAGAAACCAGAGCGAAGGAACATTTTAGAAATATTAAATATAGACAGACAGAGAAATCGGCAGTGGCTGATCATTTTTGGTCATATAATCATGAAGTAAATCCAGAAGTTAAATTATTGAAACAATTGAAAGAACCGATAGATTTAATGGTTTGGGAGAAGATATTTATTTTTAAAAATAAGGATCGCGTAATGAATTTTGATATCCCTCCAATAGACGCCATCAATAAGTTTGTGTTGTCCCCGGTAGATGGCAGTTAGATAAGGAGCTATTCTTCAAACTCCGGTAGTGGTCAAGGTCAGTCAGTCAGTCAGCTAGTGGATGAGTGTCAAGCTGAGTGGCTGAGGATGAAGCAGATGTTTGCTTTGAAACCGGTCCCAGGAATTAAATAAGATAAGTGAAGTTGTGTTACTAGTGTTTAGTTATTATTGATAACCTAGTTTACTTCACTGTCAGCAGCTTCAGTTTTTTACATAACTATTCTGTTTATAGATTTGAATCGACAAAAATATGAGCTGTTTCAAGAGATAAGTCGCTATATTTTTTCTCGTGATCACGCAGAGCGTGGAACGCCAAAGCCTTTACATAGCGAATCGCTTTTTAAACTCTTGTGCACAGTGCTGTATACGACACAAGGCTACAACGGGCTGAATAAACAGATAAAGGCAAGAGGAAGAGGCTTTTTCAGGAATAGCTTGTGGAAGAGTCAAATAGGAGGTCATGTTATTTTTCCCCTGTATTCATGCAAACAGAACGAATTTCATAGTGATCAGAATGACAAATATTTTGTACATTCCCTTGTGCATGCTTCGAAATGTAGTGATATCATTACCTCAAATAATATGAAGTTGATGTTGAATTGTGGCACAGGAATTCTTCATCCGTAGTTAATTTCTCTCCATGTTAATCAGCCACACGTTCGGCGCAATTTGGTGCGAGATTTCTATGTTTGAAATGGGATGCACGTTGACTGTTTCGAAGACCTAAGTCGAGAAGCCAGATATAACAGACTTAATTCGTTGTATTTTGAGTTGTTTCTTGATTATTGTGTTTGATTAAATAAGAGTCATGAGAATCTAAGTTTCAGGTGTGGTTCGGAATAAAGTTTCGGAAGAGTCAAATTTTGTAACTATTTAATTGTATTATTTGGATTACATTTTACTTGAACTTCCTTTCCCAGTCACTTGCAGGTTACTTCCAACATATCGATAAATTTTAGTTGATTGATGGAAATTAAACATTTCTCCACACTAGCAGTATATAGGCTAAGATATTTGATGGATACAGTCAACATGAAAAATTCAATGCCATGGCCGGGATTTGAACCACGGATCTCCTGATTTCCGTCCAGTCGCTCTTAACCTTTGAGCTACCATGGCCAACGTCCGTCCTGCCATTAAATTCTCCAGTTGACTCATATATTTCCCCGGTAGACCACTAGAGGCTCTCGCATCCGAGATACACCGATTGTGGCGACTTACTATTGTAAGTACTTAAGTCCCAGGCTTCATCATTTAACTCTTAATGCCTATCAAGATTATTGATTTTTCGTAACTATCGTTACTGCTATCTTAATTTTGTGATTGGCCGATTTAATTCCACGTCACAACATTACGTCATTGAATTATTACTACGGCCAATCACAAAATTACATATATTTTTATTGATTTAAATTACTAAATAGATTTACATAATCATTTTTTATAAATTTATAAACTTTTCATAACTTTTCTAAATATAGCTCGAAACTACTGTTACAACTGTGACGTGAAGAAAACCCATAATATCTTATATTTAATTATGAATATAACAGGAAAGTAGGTCGATGCTGTTTTCTATGTTTAGTGCATAAGTTTTTACGCATTTATTTGACGACAGGCGCCATACTCTAAATCTGCTATAAACTTTGTCTATTCAAGCACATGGCTCCTCCAAGTCTGCAGACATTTCTCAGTATATTTGTCAAATCAATACCTCAGATACTTGGACCCTGAAGTCTAGATGTCGATCGCAGTGCATCCATCGAGAACAGTACAAAAGCAAAATCCTAATCGTAATAGTTTAATTAGGTAACAGTATTAATTTGACTTTAGGTAGAGTTTCATAATTTCATTTACCTTCGTCGCTGTACATGTTTTATTACACACATATAATTCGGCTTACTTTATTTACTTATTAACTTATTTACTTATTTATTTTTGTATCTCTGCCATTTGGGTAAAAACACTCACATTAAAAATGTTATAGGAAACCAGTATTTGCCAATTTACATAGTGATGCTTAATACTATTAGATATCTATTTAACCTTTGCTGTAACTACAGATACTGACGCATTATCCTCTCTGTATTTATTTATGTTGGTGACGGAGATGTATCGTCAGTCAGCTGATCTGAATAAGATATTTATAAAATATTTGTGGTGAATCTTTTGTGTAAAATGAAAAGTCCTCTTACATTAAGATAAAAGGATGTAAAAATCCGCAGATAGTCTGAAAATGCTTGATACCCGTAAATAATCTTTAACGTTGGATCAAGCATCCTGTGGTGTGTTCGAGTAATATTTTGGGTAATCACAGAATGTCAAACTTTAAGTCTTCGTACATTCTCTTTAGTTCTATAATTATTTGATAACATTAAAGTTTTAAAATTCCTTCTTGTTCAAAGTATACCTACAAATGCCTATTCATGTATCTACTTCATAAACATTTGGAGAAATTATCTTACTACTCATTTTCTTATAGGTGCAATAGCAATATGAATATACAGTAGTATTTAAATAACAGTCAAATTAAGAGCTGATCGCTATATGATAACTTGAAGTAACATTTGCATGTTTAGAATATCGAACAAGAAATAATACTTCCTACTTAAGCATAAACAATTACAAATTTGAAGAAATAAAAAGGTATATCTCAGAAATAATCCACTCCACAGCAAGTATATAAAATAAATTGTGCACCTTAACGTGATCTATATTATATGATTTTGTGTTTCTGTTAAAGCTGTACAAAGGTCATTCAGAATAAAGGGCACCTCTGAGGATATTCCCAGAAAATTCAAGGTATACGATTAAATTTCATTTGAGATGATAATGTCTTAATATTTTAGACACAGCCATTTGATTGATTAAAAAAATATCAGAATTTTCCAAAGGATATACCACGTACCACATAAGGTACGGATTTTCCTGAAGATTCTTAACTTAAATACTAAATTGGGTATACAAGCGTCTCTTTGTTTGTTATATATGTTACAGTCACTAAGACACACGGACTGGCTCCGTAGCTCAGTCGGTGGAGCACATGCCTGCTGTGCTAGGGGTCGCGGGTTTGATTCCCGGCTGGGGTATGATTCCCCATCTTCTCCGGAGTCTGGAAGTATGAATGACAGTGTATCTAACGATACAACCCAACGTTTACGAGTTAACATCATCGATGTGAGCGTGCACAAACACACACACAGACAGAGAGAGAGAGAGAGAGAGAGAGAGAGAGAGAGAGAGAGAGAGAGAGAGAGAGAGAGAGAGAGAGAGAGAGAGAGAGAGAGAGAGAGAGAGAGAGAGAGAGAGAGAGAGAGAGAGAGAGAGAGAGAGAGAGAGAGAGAGAGAGACGCCTTCTAAAAATGCAGCCTTTGGATTCATGAATTTCTCGTGAAATCTCGCATTAAATTTTGGCTGTAGTGCAGTACTTCCCCTACTTATTAAAACGATATGTAACAGAGAAACTAATCTTATTCTGCGATGTTAATTACCAAATATCCGCTCATTTTTGCCTAATGTTAGCTGACATAGCTTTCTCTCTGTTTACAATAATTTAACATATCCTACTCACCACATGATTATAGCATAGAAAGGAAATGGAACAAAACGTTATTCTTGAGGGTGAGTGACATACGTTGGCAATGATATCTCATGCATAGTGCATCGTTATAAGACGATTCAATTCCATTTGGTTTTGCAATATGTTAGTTGATAATAGTGAAAACTTAATTACGCATGGCTTGAAATCAAACATCCGCATTATTTGTCTCATGTACGTCATGTTCTGAGATATGACCATGTTTGACTACATGGCATTTTAATTACCTTTCTTCAAAAGCATGATCTTTTATAACTCCAATCTGTTTTTATTCGACAGAGGAACTTTCCAAACACATTTCTACACTTCAGTGATTTATGAATTTAAAGGGTGGCCTATAGAACCTGCACAAGAGAAATACTTGAGCTTTTCAATGACAAAAGGATCATCAAAGTCGTTTTAGGGTATTGAAATTTGCTCCTCCGATCGACCGATACGCAGGCATTCCTGCCTCGACCAATCGACCGAGGTGCGAGCAGGCTTTCTAAAGCCTAAGTGCTTTTACTGCGTGTCCACCCTCAATTACTTGCAGAGATAATGTTTTGTTTCGGGTTTTAAATATGAAGAAGTTTATGGGGTAGCATGTTACTCCTCTAGATCTTTGTACAGGATGCAAAATCCACTACTCGCTAGAGAGTATGCCTAAATATAATGCAAATGTTGATTCACTGGGAGTGAAATTTTGAGGCCAATCAGCTCTTGGCTGAAATAAGTACAAACCTCAACTTTTGTTGATCTATGGAGCTGCTCTAATTTTACCTCGGATGTCTGCAAGCAATAGAGAGAATCCGATACTCACTAAACCGGAGTCTTTTAGGGTCATACTCCTCAAGAGACCTAACTATGGTGCTTTCATTTATAATTTTGCATAGAATTTTGCAGCCCGGTGCCTAATTTCATCATATACGTATTAAAGAAATGGTTTCGTGAAGTCTCAAGGGGAAGAAGCAGTCGACAGATTAATTATAAACCGGAGTCCTCTATTCTGTGCACATCGTAGCCAAAGTAGGTAGCTGTCAGCGGCCACGCCCTAGACCCCGCAGGCGTGCAGTATGGACGCTCGGAAAAGGTGCAGTTTCAGGCAAATGGGCATCGAACCGGAACCTAGAATAGGATACAGAGACAACTCCCTACCGCACTGGGAGAAGCCATGTGAATTCAAAAATCAGATTATCCATGCAAAGAGTTTGAAATGTCATAGTCATCATATACTGAGCAGCACGTTAAAGATTTAACTAACCCTTAAAGTCTACTCTAAGTAGATGCATTACGAAATCCACTTGCACCTTAAAAATATAATATTTATCTCGATTAACACGAAATGCAGGCATAAGCGTTTATAAAATAGCTTTAGAATAAGGTCATGTAAGTGCAACATATCAAATTTTTCAGTCCTTATGCATGCTCTCCATTATCATTACGACTAATCTTTCTTTAATGACTTCAAAGAGTACCTATGTAGAAGGAGAACCAAACGTCTCTGCTTAGTTTTTTTTTTTTTTTTTTTTTTTAGAATGAACTTCTACGCTGGGCGAATTGATTAGGTGACTCGGAAAATTGGCTAACCTAAATCAGAAAAACGGATTTTACACTGGAATAGTGGTTTTGAATTTCGATGAGGCTTCCCTCTGTTATGAATCCAAAAGTTCCTTAAAATTACCTTTATTTAAAGAGTCCTCACTTTCATTATGTCCACGAAATGTTATTTCTTGTCTACTTCCCTAATGGCATATTGCATGAAAAGCCTGTTAAGCTTAACGTTCTCGTTGTAATTTACAATATATAGACGTGAGCTTTCCCGAAGGGCGTCTGCTATTTTGTTGGTGTTTTCCCCGCTCCTTCAATCCGACTCAGTTATGTCCCTCATATCACGAGTCTTAAAACGCCCTGGTGTAGTTTGAAGACGCTCGGCTGCACAAAATGTTTCTAAACATTGCACAAGTGCTGGCCTACAACATTTACCACGTCGCGTTTGTCATCATTTTCCCATAAAGCAAGTGATGTTTGGAGAGTGGAACACAAGTTGTGTGTTGGATTCACTGTAAGTCCCTTAAATATGAAACATTAAACACTTTAGATTTTAGACAATAATCACTGATCATATAAAAATTTACATTTTTACACAATATGCAAACTGATACGCAATATCCACATGACACGCGGGGCTCGCTTCAAGCGGGTTACCACTTCTATCAACAAATTTATTTTCAAATAAAACAGTAGGAAGAAAGTCCTGTCTTGTGTTGGCAACACGAGTTCGTACGGAATATACGTTTTCTATGAATTGAATCCGTAGACATGGTAACCAGCAATACATTCTGCCCCACCATCCGCTCCTCACTCTTAGCATGTAATACGGTCATCTTATCCTTTTAATAACGAACTACTAGTCGGAAAGTAAGCTAGCTGCATTATCAACGCGCGGGCGCCAAGAGACCGGCTCCATTACAAAGTATAATTTGGAGAACTTTACAAATTAAAATCAAATGCTAGAACATAAAACATAACCATGTGAGTTATTCAGAAATGAGTAGGTGACTCGGCGATTCAAACGCATTAAAGAAGAACCGCCCCTGCTTCTACGACATATAACAATAAATTTAAATATCACAGTAAATTTGGTTATTCCAATCCATGTATATTAAGTATTATACCTAACCTTTCATTGACAGCAGCTCAAAAAAGTTTTTTCGAGAAAATCCCCTCCCAAAACTAACGTTTATGTGCGCAAATTTTCGAAAGTTTCATTTTGTAAAAAATGGCTAATTGTTTTACTTCATTCTAATTGATTTTCAATATCTAGTAATAGACAAAATTTAATCCAACAAGAGTATTTATGATTAAATAACACAATTTATGTAAAATAATGTTTTGTGTCGATAGGTATTTACGAAATAATCCTTTTTATTAGTTACAATTATAAAATATGTATATTTCTTTCAAATTCTAAATTGTTACTAAAATTTCAAAGCAATAATATAGCGACCAAAATTTAAAAGATTTTATATCGCTTAAGTCTGTTGTTCCGATTATGACCACAAAGAAATATGCAATAGGAACTTCTGCAAACGTTTTTCTCAATTAATATAAAGAAGATATAAAATATGTTATCGGTGAGAATAGTTTCGAAAAGAGTAGAGAAAGTTATGTGGTTTCAACACATCACAATGGTTTTCTGTTCCTGGTCATCCAAAGAGAATGGAAGTTCAAAGCAATTACGTAGTGACCATCGTTTAAAATGTATCACTATTACATCAGCTTACTGCGTTCCCCAATTCCCATTGTACCTACAAAGAAATATGTAATAAGGATTTATCTGAAAATATTTATCACACTTAAAGCGGAGAACTCTTAAATAGAGTTTGTACAAGAACGAGTTCAGAAAGTAATGCAAATTCAATATATCAGATGTGTCTTTTTATTCAGAAACTTTAAAATATGTATTTCTAGAATAGGTAAGAAAAATAGCATTAGGCCACACCTCAAGACGTCTGTCCTGGAAATCTTAAGCAAGGAATATTCACACTAACCCTATATATTGTACCTAATTAAAAGCTTGAAAAAATAACACCAGAAATCTCGCAAAATAGTATAAAATGTCAATAAAATGTGAAGCAGTGGATAAAATGCTCGTACTATATACTTCAACATAAAAGTCTATTAAATTCTAGTCTCAAAAGCCCGATAAAGAGGAGGTAGGAAAACAACAAATCTAAATAAAGCATGTAAAAGTGTACTTCATAATAAATACAAGGGAAATTAATATTAGGTTAGGTTAAACGTAAAAGGAACTTAAGCTTCACACGAGATATTGCCATCAGAACAGGCAGACGTGTTACAATGATCATAAAAGGTATTATACATATATAAATACTGTAGCGGAGGGGGGCAGAAGCACGCTGGCACATCATAAACTACGGAAAACAGAGAAAAATTACTTTAAAAGAGAACAAATACCTCAGTTTGAGCCTACATGGGAGGAAGCTGAGGTGAAGAGGATCGAATAGACCAAAAGAAAGAATGGCAGTGGGCAAAATAGGGTAGCATAGAGAGGAAAGCATGGTTACACGAGGTGGTGATACAATAGGAATGAATAGATGATCGGAGGGTTCGGCAGGTTGTTGCTATGGTAGTTTCCATGGCTTATGACACCACTGATGACAGTTGTGTGTAAGTAGAGAGGTAACAGCAATGAAAGAGACAACTATAATTTGCACTCACTCAACGGTCATATGATAAAGAAAACGAAAATAAAGGTGCTGATAAGCATTAACGCAATCGCTATGAGAACTTTTAGTGGCATTCCCAAAAATATTGACACATTTGGGGAAAAAAATTATTATCAACGCATAATAAAGATTATGAAAATATCAGAAAACAATCCCCATGTTTTGGAGAGTTATTTTAAAATCATAGAAAGCATGAAGACATAAATACGCATGAAAACACTATAAAAGCAAAAGAAATGACAGAACAAGAACAATATTTTTATTCAGGACTCAAAACCTGCATTTCCGAAAAAAATGTGGACTGAAGCTTTTGGATGAAATAATGGAGCTTTTTGTACTTACTAGGCAGACAATAAAAACGTAAAAAGCATGAGGAAGGGAAGTTTGATTGTAAAACTAAAGTGAGGTTTTCGCTGACGCTGTGGACGAAGCTGTTGCAGTGCAAATATCCACGTCGATGACCCTTGTGTAGTGGATGAGACGCTGAAAGCAGGGCGTGTTCGTGACAGGGACGATAAAGAGTGAATGGGATACCGCCAACACAACAACACAACACAATTCCATAGAGCTGGACGAGCCAAATGCTCCACGGATTTCAACACCTTCACACAACAGCTTCTGCCCACTCCGCTTGTTGTATAAACCCTCTTTCATTCATGCAGATACCCTACCATTTGCAAGCGTTTTGTTCGCTCGGCCCCTGATGAGGAAAAATCTTTAATTACTTCACTTCTTTTCCCCTCTCACACATTTTGGGGAGCTGCTTCCGTAATCCTGAAATGTTTTTCCGGATGTTCTTTGCAAAGTAAACTGAGAAACAGGGGTTCTTTCTGATGAGAAGTCTGTTACCAGCGCGTCGCACACAAACCGCTTGGCTTTCATCTAGCGTATCGCAGCCTTTTTTCTTTTTACACCAATTTACTTCAAATATATGTTTAACTACTGCCCTTTCATTTCAACTGAGAGTATTCAATTTTCAAACGCTTTAGACCGATTTATTAAAAATAAACTGTCGTACTTCACTCACATAACCCTCTGTAGTTAACTCTCGACCAAAATTAAGAAAAAAACAATAGTAATAAATTTATAGGTATTATTTGAGAAAGTAGGACTTAATTTACATTACAATAATTTTAATATCATACACTAATGTTATGTTTCAATTGACTTTATTTCATTCTTTAACGTTATTGCATGGATTCACTTATTAATTCGTATTAGTGAAAGCGTTCCCAACTGGTTGCCAAGCGTTTTATTGGTGATTTCTGTTTTAGCAATATTTATATTTTAATTTGGAACCGAGTTAAAATATGACCTTTAAAAAGTATTTTTCAAGTATGCCTACAAAGTTTGTTCTTCTATTTTTTGTATCTGAACAGCATAACTAAAACGAAAAGCTGGGTTAAGTATCAAATTTGGCATTTACGTTCAATATCATCCAAGGATACCACACGAACGTTTTCGATATAAATGATACGTCATGCTAAATGATTATCTCTGCATTAAACATAGCACTGTCGTGATTAAAATACCATATATGTAGGATATTTTCTTCACAAATGAAATGCACCTACCTATGTCTTGAATTTTCTGGGAATAGCTTCATTCTGACAGCTTGTAGTATTAATGGTAAACCTTAAGAAATATACCAAATCTTAGGCCACAATAGCCTAGATCTCGTTTAACTCACAGTTTATAGCAAATACTTTTTTTGGTGAAATACCCTTTGTTGACTTTTACATTAAAATACTTATATTTTTCCTGAAGTTGCAAGTTCTTATTTGTTTTCCCCACCTTTCTCTTGGCCTTGCAAGCATAACGAACTTAAATGTCATCATACAGCCACCAGCTCTTAAAATATTAGACCACCGCTTAAAGCCAACTGCATTCTTACGCTCCCATGGACGTGCAAGATAAATGTGATCAAACCATTTCTTTAAATGAAATGAAAGGAATGACTAAATTATGGTGAAATGAAGTAGAGGCACGAGATATATCTAACCAGTATTGGAAAAGTGACCAAGAAAAGTTCCGGGAAACCTTTGGTCAGATTGAAGGATCATCGAGGATTGAACCCAAGCGCTACTTTGTGAACTAGATTGACATACTACAAAAGTACATTAAACAAACCAGTTTATAGTTACTAGAACACATACGAGCATTAATTAGCATGTAGCCGAGAATTGAGCCCGAACGGTAGCTAACGATTATTATGCTAACTAATCACAAGATATGCAACTGCAACTTACCGTCAACCGATGGATGTGTAGGCGACATCCTTATTTTTTCTTCTAAACTCATTTTTCTTTATCCTCTAATTTGTACTTTGATGAGATGAGAAGTACAGTTTTCAAAAGCATATGTATATAAAGCATGCTTATCCCTGCATTTCTCCCTCAAATTGTTCTGTTTGGAATTTTGGTTTTGATTTCTTAGGAGATGTTTCCTTAGCCCAATAGTGTGCACTACTGGTTTTTTTTTTCCTTTTAAATTAAATCTCTCTGGCGTTAAGTCATATGAGCGATGAATGAAATAGATGAAATGATGCTCAAATGTGACCGGGATCCATAGAGCTATAATAATGTCACCCGGGCGTTGGAACACCCTGTGGAAGCAGCTGAGAGCGGAAGACAGGGGAGGTCCGTGTTAGCCACGCCTCCCCCTCGTCCGTCTTATAGTGGTGACAGGGACGGCTGGGGAAAAAACATGATTGTGCGGTCTGTTTCTGTTCCAACTGTGTTCTGGAAATTACGGGATCCTTCATCATCTGGAACCTTCCTTTGGAAACTGGAGAAGTCGAGAAAGCAGTGACATTCCTATAAAAAGGGTTTCAGAGAGAGACAGTCAGTCAGTTCTTGGTGTAAGAAGGCAGAGATAGTCAGTTAGTGTGAGTGAGGACAGTTCTTGGTGTAAGAGTTAGTCAGTGTTTGACGTGTCAGCGAAGGAGCGCCGTGTTAAGGAACGAGAAGACTGTGTACGTGCATCGGAGTATTGTCCGTAATTACTAGTGCAAGTGAAATTGTAACGGACGAACTGGTGAATCGTAATTGTGTGCATTACGTAATTCTGTGTAATTGGCAAGTGTCAAACTGTAAGTCGGTGGAAATAAAGAACATTGTTGAGTTTGTGTAATCGGACTTTTCATTTCACGAACCCACAAAGTCACAATAATATATTCAATGTACTGTTCAAATGTGATATTCTAAGCCAATTTGTGACAATTTTAATATCATTTTAATGCTAATTTTTATGCCACAAGTTGTTGAGTTTCTTTTCAAAATATTTCTTATTCTGATACACCTAGCGGTAACAGCCTACGCATGAAGATGACATATATCGTGGCATGGAATCGGACAGATATCTTTCGGAAACAGTTTACCAAAAATGAAATAAACTACTCAGTTTCTTTTTAAAAGTATTGAATTTAATTCATGTTTAAAGTTAACAACAGAAGTCAAAACATAATTGAAATGATTATCATTCACTCATTATCACTTTTGAAGCGCCCTTTTCCCACAAATCTCGAGCTTAAAATTATTACGTTTTCTTTTTCACTATGAAAGTCGAAATCATTTTCTCTTAAGTCCTTCTTCTACAGTGTTCAAACTTATTCTGATTTCCTGTTGACTGATAAGTAGCGACCAGTACAAGCGTCTTATTTGTTTGTTTTTCAATTATGTAACTTCACTTTCTAAACTTAATTTAAACTTATTAATACTTCAAACATTACTCAAAATAATTTTAAGTTTCAAACATAATAAAACACCAAACAATTTTAACTCGTTCCCTTCTGAGGCTGGTTTCAAAATAACTGTTACGGAGCTAGGAGTCACTCAACATTCATCTTTCAGGATAACGGAAAACCTCGAAGAAAAACTGTCTAGATAACTCATGCTAAGCGAAATTCGAACTCGGGAGTTCTTGAACGTAAGGTAGACACGCTATCACCTACGCTACAGAGGTGGGCATGTATACTGTCATGTCCTAGTAAAACTGCTTTCTTAAATCTGAAACTTAAATCCAAGATACCAAAGCTTTCAGTTACTATAGGGGGCAATAGGTAGCTATGACTGATCAAACACATTTGTATGGCACTTAAAAGAAAAAATTAAAAATTTATCAAAAGGGATATCCTCAAAATTTGAAAACGGATTTCTAAATAGTATTTGGAGACAAAGAAGGCAAAATAATATAATAAGTGGAAACGGATTATTTACTTAGTACGAATATCATTTGTTTCTACCTTTCTTCACCTTATCCAAGAGTAACGATATTTAGAACATTTTAAATTAGAAAATATCTTCTTTTCTATCGATCAGTTGGTTCTATTATATTCCACAGAACGCCTGCAAATTACCACTTATTCATTAAAACACCTAAATATCATAGGATTTCAAGCGAGTGCATCATCCAGAACAAATACTGAAGGTATAATTTATAAAATTAGGAATTACAATTATTTCAGATGTTTATTTGGATGGTGTGAACCCAGATTTCGAAGACAAGCTCTTTAAATTTAAGATATATAACTTGGGAAGGACAGTGAACTTCTGACGAGAACATCGTGAACATGATGAAAACTTTAGCTCATAGAAAACACTTCAAAATATCAAACACGTTCTCCAGTATAACAATAAGCAAATTTGCACTCTAGACCTAGATTGTATGATGATATATGGGAGCAACGGCCGGGAATTAGAATACGATATTTTCATTAGTGGCCGCAATTGCGTTGCACCAAATATTATTCCATTAGATTAGAACATCCAACATTTGTTCCACTTCTTCAATTCGACAGATTTCGGTATCCAGAACATCTCTTTCCTAACCGGCTGGCTATAAAAAATGGGGTGCAAAGGTTGCTAGTTATGAGTTGACCAGTGACATTCGAAGTTGTTGGACAATTGTGAGTGAGTCGCCACTCAGCAATGATCGGCAATGTTTACTGGAAGTTGTCTAAGCCGACAAGCAGAACAATGAAAAGACGAGTATTGTTTTAGGAGCAGTGAATGTCGAGAAGTTTCAAGCAGGGAAAGTTAATGCGTGCAGCAGAGACGTAGGAAAATGTAAGAATGACGTATTAGTTCTATGTATTCGTAAAAAGGTAAAAGTGATGGTAAGTTAGTTATTGGACTGTGATACAATTACAAATAAAGTGAAGTAATACAACTTTGTGTTATATTTAATCACAATACATAAATTTAACAGTCATTATCAATCATCTGTCATATTTAAGTTCAACAACATCAGTTTGGGTTTCGGTCTAGCGTTGAACTTATGTCTAACATTTTTGAATACATATGAAAGAAAATCATATACTTTTAAAGATTTGAAAAATGCAAAACCCAAACAAGTAAATTTGCTCAAACCCTTAGGAAAGGTTAAGAACAAATATAAAAGTATTTATTTCAATTTGAACATGCAACCAAAGTAATTTAAAGCAACGCATAATATCCATATTGCCCGATACCAAAACATTTCTGGCTATGTGTGGGATAAAATAATGTTACATAATAGAACACTATTGCATATATTTTATAATCTACAATGAAATGACAGAACACACTATGAATGGATTCGTGGTAAAACAGTTGTTAGCATATGTACCATATGAAATATGTTTAGTGATGGTGATATGTTAATTGTATTACATTCATTATAACTGGAACTACGTGCAACTCCTGCAAAGATTCGTCATTGACAGGTCTCTGTAGCAGGTCCATTCGGTTTTAATTTAACTGCCAAAACACATGGATGGTATATACTAGATTGCTCAATATTGAACACATCAAGTAGTTCCGAATAAGTTGAGGCATATAGGACGATGAATTAAATGAGTGAAAAGAAGATCAAATGAGTCCAGGGTCCTAGAACTTCATGAAATGATTTTTTGTTGTTGCAATTTACGTCCTCCAACGTTAAGTCATATCGGATGATGAATGGGTGAAATTGAAATGATACCCAAATGTGTCCGGGGTCCATGGAGCTTAGAGTTATCCAACATTCGTCTATCAGGTTAAGGGAAAACCCCGGAAAAAAAACCTTATCCAGGTAACTCGCGCTGACCGAGATTCGAACTCGGGACCTCTTGAGCGTGAGGCAGACATGCTACCACCACGCTACCGAGGCGGGCCATGAAATGAATGATATGACTGATGTTCAAAAGAGTCCGGGTTCGGTCGAGCGAAGTATTTCAGAGTAAATCTGGTAATCGAAGTCCTCAGATAGAAATGTACCTATTATGATTAGAGGTTCGCTGTTTAAAAAGAAACATTTCATTTTCAAATTTGTGGCACTTAACAAAATCATTCACTTGTCCTAAAGTTCAAAATGACCGTTTTCGTTTATTTTTCTGAAATTTCACAGTTTCTTTTGGGTTCATTTCCTTTCGAGCACTGAAAACGCTCAATTTGATTGCATTTCTTACGACATGATGTTATAACGTTGAACAATTTGCCTTTTCAGCAACTTTTAGAGGCTTTCTGTCTTTATGTTTCCGTATAATATTCTGATTTGAACACTGCCATAATCACTCCCCGTACTGTATGAATGTATTTCACTATTTTAATGAACCAGTACAAATTAATTCCTTTAATGTCATCTTATTGATATGATAGCCTATTAAAACTCAAACTAGTCATAAAATCTATTAATAATAAGCATCACGTCACTGAACATTAATCCGTGTTTACTTTTAATGCCTATTATAGCATTTCGGAATTTTTTTCACACTGTGCACTAAACTCCAATATTCTATTTATGTGTCAAAATAACCATGATATATTCTGCACTATATAATCAGTATATTATCACTTATCTTTCAGAAATTTGCTCAGCCGTAAGAAACGGGCGAGCTGGCCCCACCAGTAGGAGGGAGGCCCTTGCTCTTAAGGGATGTTATGTATTTATTATTTACCTATTTATTCATTTATTTATTCACTCACTCAGTCACTCAGTCGCTCACTCACTCACTCAGTCACTTAGTCACTCAATCACTCACTCACTCACTCGCTCAGTCACTCAGTCACTCATTTATTTATTATTATCCATCCATCCATCCATCCATCCATCCATCCATCCATCCATCCATCCATCCATCCATCCATCCATCCATCCATCCATCCATCCATCCATCCATCCATCCATCCATCCATCCATCCATCCATCCATCCATCCATCCATCCATCCATCCATCCATCCATCCATCCATCCATCCATCCATCCATCCATCCATCCATCCATCCATCCATCCATCCATCCATCCATCCATCCATCCATCCATCCATCCATCCATCCATCCATCCATCCATCCATCCATCCATCCATCCATCCATCCATCCATCCATCCATCCATCCATCCATCCATCCATCCATCCATCCATCCATCCATCCATCCATCCATCCATCCATCCATCCATCCATCCATCCATCCATCCATCCATCCATCCATCCATCCATCCATCCATCCATCCATCCATCCATCCATCCATCCATCCATCCATCCATCCATCCATCCATCCATCCATCCATCCATCCATCCATCCATCCATCCATCCATCCATCCATCCATCCATCCATCCATCCATCCATCCATCCATCCATCCATCCATCCATCCATCCATCCATCCATCCATCCATCCATCCATCCATCCATCCATCCATCCATCCATCCATCCATCCATCCATCCATCCATCCATCCATCCATCCATCCATCCATCCATCCATCCATCCATCCATCCATCCATCCATCCATCCATCCATCCATCCATCCATCCATCCATCCATCCATCCATCCATCCATCCATCCATCCATCCATCCATCCATCCATCCATCCATCCATCCATCCATCCATCCATCCATCCATCCATCCATCCATCCATCCATCCATCCATCCATCCATCCATCCATCCATCCATCCATCCATCCATCCATCCATCCATCCATCCATCCATCCATCCATCCATCCATCCATCCATCCATCCATCCATCCATCCATCCATCCATCCATCCATCCATCCATTTATTTATTTATTTATTTATTTATTTATTTATTTATTTATATTATCACTAAAAGGAAGAACTACACTCAGAGCAATAGCCTTTAAGATATTTTTTAAAGTTAGAAAAAGTATACTTCATCATATGGAACCAAGGAAAACCCATGAACGTTTTCAGCAAAATGAAAATCAATTTTTTGGAGATCTTCATATGAAAATAAAGTAAAGCATTAGCTAAATCTCAGCCACTAGAATGTCAGAATATTCACAGTTAAAACTTTTGTCAAGATATGAATTGGTTAAAGGATAATATATCAATTATTGTGAATATGAAATTATGAAGGTTATAAAAATAGAACTGCGATATGACTAAGCCTATAACACACTACTTTTAAAAAAATAAATTTCGAACATCTCACCATCTAAAGAGTACATTTGGATGTGAATATTTTCTTCAATACCCAGTTGTACTTGAAGAATGCGGAAAGTAAGTAGCAAGTTGGATGTCGGTCACATAGATGAGCGCTTTCTGAAAGGGCTTTCGCATACATTAAACCTGGAACCGTGTATTTCCTATACAATACCGATATCAAATTTTGGGAGGATTGCAATACCTTCTCTACCTACCATATACCTGGTAGAGAAAGTAACGGTTACACAAATTTAAGTGAAAAGTTCTAAATTCCGTGATTATTCTACTTTTGTACTGTACAACGTACAACTGAGTTTTTTTTTTTTTTTTTTTTTTTGTCCTCCAACGTGAAGTCATATCGGGCGGTGAATGAGTTCGGTGAAATGATGCTCAAATTAGACCAGGTTCCATGGAGCTTAGAGTTACCTGACATTCGTCTTGAAGGACAGGGGAAACCCCGGAAAAAACCTTATCCAGGTAACTCAACCTGACCGAGATTCGAACTCGGGACCTCTTGAACGTGAGGCAGACATGCTACCATCTACACTACCGAGGCGGGCACTGAGGGCGACATAATCAATTGTTCAATGATCAGTTTCAGCAAACCATAATTAAAGTTGCAGTAGCTCAAATTAATGTACTTCTCTATCCAATGTACTGCACAGAATGAGCATTAAAGTGAAGCTTTTACGTAAAATCATAAAATTCTTTGTGAAGTATAAATTGTAAAGGAGAGTAACAAAATACATTGTAAAACAGAGAAGAGGAAATAAAATGAGTAAACTGTGATGAGTAAATACATAAATACATCAAATAAGCAATAAACGAAAGCATGTCAAATTTTCAAAAATATTTGCAAAGCTTCTTGACACAGTAGATATAGTTTAAAGAGAGTAGCCTGAACTGCTACTACGGAAACAGAGGAAGGATGACTTCTCTTACAGCGTTTGCATAACGGATTTCCAGCCATGCATTAAATTCACTCGTCCCCCTTCAGCATTACGAATAACGCTGCGTTAGGTTTCGTCATTATATATTCAACAGCATTAAGAAAACAATTACATGCTGAAAATTGGAATGGCATTTTTGGTATTTTTCACATTCTCGTAAACTGTATTCTTCTCCTTGATTTGATATTATTTTATCGCTGTAGACACTATACTTCTATTTTAAACCTGTTTTTAAAAATTATACTAATTCTACCGTTTTGTACTTTAACCTTTGCATTACTTCAAGGAAAAAGTTATTAACGATTCTCTTTTGGAAAGAGACGTAAATCCAAGTTTATTTTTCAAAGTAAATTGCTTTACAAATGATCACAAATGTTAAATATAGCAAGTCCATGCCATAGCCAGAATTTGAACCACAAAACTCCGGTACCCGACCGGCTACTTTAACTACTGAGCTAGCATATCAACTTGTCATCACGACATTACAGTTCCCAACTGAGGCGAATTTTTTCCGGTCTACCACTAGGGGGGGGGGGGTAATTTACGTCCTCCAACGTTAAGTCATATCGGACGATGAATGGAATGGGTGAAATGATGCTCAAATGAGCCCAGGGTCCATAGAGCTTAGAGTTACCCGACATTCGTCTTTTAGGATAAGGGAAAACCCCGGAAAAAACCTTATCCAGGTAACTCACCCTGACCGAGATTCGAACTCGGGACCTCTTGAACGTGAGGCAGACACGCTACCACCACGCTACCGAGGCGGGCTACCACTAGGAGATTCCATATACACATGAGAACGTATACTGTAGGTGCGTTATAGGTAGTTTAGTCTAATATGTTTTTTTTTTTTTTTTTCACTCTAGCATGTGTAGGACAATATTTGGAAAGTTAGAGCCAGAATGAAAAAAAATTATTGAAAATTAAAAACCCATATGTGGTTCAAACCCAGGTTATGGCATTAAATTTTAGTCTTACTTTACTTTTCCAAACCTTCTTCTACACATGGATAGTGTGAAAGATCTATTAATTTCCAGAAAAACCTGCACATTTCCAAGTAATTTTCATACGTGGACTTTTCATAAATGAACCATTTTGCTCACAATAAGCAAATAAGGCTAGATGAGCTTAATGAAAGTTTGGGATGATAACACAACCTGAACGCTTAGATTGTTTCCTTCTTTCTCCTTTAGGTCGCGATTAATTTTATAGATGACTTGTCCATTGGCTTGTAACGCTCACTTGACCTTTTAAGTCTTATCTCTGTATCATAATATCCGCATCTTCCTTCTGCACTATATGGGCAGATTG
The DNA here is from genome assembly GCA_030765055.1 of Mantis religiosa. Lineage (NCBI taxonomy): Eukaryota > Metazoa > Arthropoda > Insecta > Mantodea > Mantidae > Mantis > Mantis religiosa. The sequence continues at coordinate 136,910,490 of CM060951.1, forward strand.
CATTAGAATGCTGTCCAAAGTAGCCGCTATCTTCTGCTGCGGTTAAACGGCAATTCATTTGCTATTAATATGTATTTTCATTTTTAATATTGTTTCACACCTAAAGTGGAAGATTAGGACTTCTAATTAAATATATATATTCCTTATTTACATTGGGACTGAAATAAACAACGAAAATGTTCTGAAATTAGTTAGTTCATGGGAATTATCCTCAACCTCCCGTCTGAGTTCTCCCGCTCGATGAAATGCTGTTATTATAATTTCATTTTTAGTAAATACGACACAAAATTTCAAAAGGATTAGTTTGGAAGTGTCTTGTATAACACTACGATGTTATATTTAATTTTGGTTTTGCTACTTAAGGACAAGATTTCATTTCTGAATATATATAATGCCTAACCGCTCACAAACCGAGTCATAATTGTATGTTTTTAAAATATAAAACGTTAAATATTAAAAGGTGGCTGAAATAGAACTTGATATTGTGTGTATTTAAAAATGAACAGGACTCTATTTTATCCCGGTTTAATCTCCTCTGATTTTTAATTCTGGAAAGCATAAACAGTGAACGTTTAAAGAAACATCACGCACTTAGAATGAACTGCAAAATAGCATTCCTCAAAAGCAGGCCGTTATTTCGCGGAGGAAATTGCAATTATGGACCATACTATATTTATTGCGGTCTTATCACCCACATCCCAATTGGGTTACCAGCCTCGCCGGCCAGCAGCCCGTCGGGAAACTAAAGAATATATATGAACTTAAACCTATATAATGTTTTATTAATGACGCGTATAGCCAGGATCACATTAATACCAGTGTGTTGGAATTTCGTTCCGCACGATTTTTTCTACATGACAGTGAATCTACTCACTGTTGCTTTTAAACACTTAAAAGGATCAGTCTGGTTCAGATTTGAATCCATAAACTGGGATCAGTAGGTCAGCGCCTAACACTTAGATGAACTATATTAAAGTAGGCACACTTGTAACTAGGTATTGGAACCTCTAACGCCGCTATATTTCACGGATTGCATTAATAGGTTATTTGACAGTTTTTTCTGAACATGAAGTATTAATAAAATGCAATAATTTGTTGACTTTTCCATGTATTTACTGTTTAAGAATGTGCCTTAGAATGGATGGAATGGGTTAGAGGATTCAAAAGAATTCACTTTTCCTCTTATATCCACATTATAAGTATTTTCTTCCACAGCTTGCCATTATCATGAGGTAAGTAAGACAGTTTTACCAAAATTCGAACTGTATCAGCAAAAATATCTCTCTCCAAGGACACTGTTTTTATGGAATAGACTTCCATTAGGATGAGAGAAGGCAAACTGGTCACATGTGCTTTATACAAATCCGAGGTTGGATTGTCCAGCTCTTTCTAGAGCAGATTTCCAAGCCATTAAATACAGCCAAGCTGAGGTACGTGTCTGAGTGGCGAACGATGTGATCGGTGCCCTCTCTGGTTAAACAAACTGAAAAGATCGTTCGTTGCATTATCCCCTTAGCTGAAGATAACCGTGGGACCAGAACAGATCAGCAACCAGCCAGGATTTGCAGGCAAGAGGAAGGGATTAGAGTGCAGAGCGTACGTACCCTTACCCTTTAGGCTCTCTTCAAACTTCCTAGTGCTTTATAAAATGGAAGTCTAGTTCATGCTTTCATAACTGAAGCAGAAAAAAGGCATATTTTCATGTCAACGTTTTGAATGCAATTGAAAAGGAATTCGGATGTACTAAACATCTGAAAACTAAACAGGAGTATAAACTAATGTCAAATGTTGTGTGCCATTTCGGAGAGAATTAAACAGCAATCTTATTAGTTGCTGTTTTACTCGAACTTGCAAAGTACAACAAAGTGGAAGTACTTTACTTCAGACGGAAGTAAAATAAGAGGACACGTACACAGAATTAGAAGGCTATTTACGAAACATAGCGGTGATATTAAGCTACAGTTAAAATAAGTAACTGAATAAAATGTACACTGGCCAAACATCACTGCCAAATCATAGATATTCTATAAACAATTAACAACTCTCTTTTGTAAAATTGTTTTACACAACTTCTTTAAACCCTATATGGGATATCAAAGTAAGCGTAAACCTTTATTAACTCATAACAATCAATATGCCTAGTATTATGAAAATATTTATTTGGAATTTGTAGATATATTTTAATAAGAGACATGTTTTCTGTGGTAACCTGACCAGACTCTTGTGGTTTACCGATTAAATAAAAATCAGTCTGAATGAATAGGATATTGCCATGTATTTAAAGAAAAATTTAGCGCTAATCTCAAAAGAACGTTTTAATTAAATGTTTTTAAACAATTTAAAAACAACTGTAGAATTTTGCATGGAAAGTTCACACAGTTTGGTGGTATTTCTGAAATATTTCGCCTTCCAGCCTTAAGAGATTATGGATCAAGCACAAAATTTTATTGCATCTAAATATTTACTTTTAAAGAGCCATTGACAGACAGTCGTGCAAAGGAAGATGGATACAAATTTCTTTTTAACAGTGCCTTTGCAGGAACCTCAAAGCGGATATTCCTGAGAAAATCGAGATTTCTTATTTTGCAGCGAGAGTTTATTATTGTATTATCTTAGTTAATATTTACAGTACTTTGATGTCTGTACCCACGGTCCGTATTTGTTTTGGATTAAGTTGCATTTTGAATTGTGTATACTACTATCATTATTACTACCATTATAATCATTATAATTATTATTATGATATTATTACAATGATTTATTCTTCTTATTATTACTATTACTAATACTATCACTGTCATTGTCACTGTCACTGTCACTGTCACTATCACTATCATTGTCATTATCATTATTATTATTATCATTATTATTACATAACTTATCGTTTTTATTCGATCGTATCTTTGATTGGATAGAGCAGAGTTTGTTGCTACCCTGCTTCCATCCAGCAGGCATTGATTCATATCTAAATTAGCCAATCACTAACCTCTGCTTCCGAACTATATATAGAACGGAACTGTTTACAGACATTAAAACCCATGGCGTAACAGGCAAAAGTGAGCCTGAGCTATGTTTACGGACATAGTTTTTGCTATTTTGTTTGATATCGTACATACATGAGGCTAGCTCGTTTGTTCGAGCCCAATTCGTTTGAAAAGCAACAGTCCTTTACTCCTGTTTTATATCTGCTCCCGTGAAATGGGGATTTACACGTTATAGTATTTGTTCATTACAGTTCACATTATGTCGTTGTTGTCAGACACTGCTTCAGTGTTGAAGCAAGTAAGTGGCAATAGTAATATTACAAAATTTTCTACTTTTTGTTTGTCCACTGTTAAATCAAATTTGTTTTCTGATAAATTACGACACAAACTCTATTTTATCATCGTGTATTCTTTTTTCATTGCCCCTAAACAAAGCAATATGTTCCAAAATAAATATCATACAAGTTTTATATACAATTTCATTTAGAAATACTGCGAGAAGAAAGCGTAAATCAGAATGACCACTATCACGACTCTAGTGACTGAATTACAGGTTGCCTGTCGTTGAAGTAAAATATGTTATTAACAGCCTTCAACACAAACAAGTTAACTAAAGAGTTATTTCTTTACATTGACATTATATACAATTATATTTGATAGTGAAAGTACTGTTTATTTTTGCTAAATTAAAAACCTTAGAATAAACGTAATAATGATGACATCTCTAACGGAAAACAATACTTCAGGACATGGAATGTGACATTTTAAAGAATATAAGGATAAAGTCAAGAAGGTTTTAATACATTAAGATATTATTCTCGATAATGCCGAAGTGCTTTAATATAACTCTTTTTAAGTTTTATATACTAAATTATAAACTCTTCAATTGTATTTTAAGAAAATATTTCACATTTTCACTTGGACCATTTGACTCCCTACCGGAATGTCACCCGAACTTAGGCTGCGCATAAAGCACAAGTAAATAAAATAGCGTGAGCCTGGTCATATTAGACTAGGCGTCGAAAAGCAAGCAATGCAGGTATCAGTCGTTAGTAGGTACTCGCATGCCCAACTGTTTTGACAGAGAAAGATACCATTTTAATTCCAGTATACTCAAATCGCCTGTACCCCACAATCACATTAAAGTGTTCGAGCATGAATGGTGCAAATTAACGACCATCCCACGTTAAATAAGTGACTGGCATAGTCCTGATAAGGTAATTTATTCATAAACTACAAATTCAACACTCGTAACAAAAATATGTTTCCTTAATTTTATGAGAATTAATCTATATCAAGGTTGTTAAATTTTGTCCCAATTAATTTAATAGGGACAATATATGGATTAGAGATTAGCCTGAATAAATACAACATACCCCTTGTGTGAATAAATTACACATAAAATATCTATATTATTTCCCTGATACAGTGCCAGCTGTAGTATGTAGCTTTGTTGAAGCTTAAAAGGAGCAGCATGATATAACAAACACTAGAGAAACAGCTTATAACAAAATTTCCTACCAACACAATCACGGAAAGTTCGTGACAGAAATTCCTGCTGTGTAGCAGGGAAAAGACAAACGGCCCAGTAATTTCTGAGGAGATGGGGTTGAGATGACTGTCATAGTTCAGGGTAGTAAACCTACGTAAATATATGGCACAGTCCTTTTGAAAATTTCTGAACCCCGTCTAGTTCCTAAAAAAACACAGAGGGGTAAACATATTAAAAGATATAACATGTTTTTAAGAGCTAACTTTTCTCTGTTTAACATCTAAATAATTATTAAATGTAACCATAAAAGATCCAAAGGATGGCGGCAATTTAAAGAACCTGAGAAGTTAAACCTAAAAATGTACACAATAGTTCATTTAATAACAACTCTAATTAAATTTATAATAACTACGTTTAATGTTAATCATTATAGAGAACCTAATAGACTCATTAATTGAGATAAATTTTATATAATACAAGCTGATCTGGCAAACTTTGTACCGCCAATAACAGTTGTCTGAACTTTAAAACATTTTAAAACACTTGACAAACTTTAATAACACTTCTGCTTCACTTATATTTTAAAAATTAGAACATGTTTCAAGGAACAAGCTTCCTCATCATAAGTTGATGTTCGACCGCCTCCCTCCTCTGGTGTTTATCGAGTTGAATGACGTCATCCACTGTTGATATTCCAGAGTTCGTGGCTTCTCCTTCTTAAAAATGTATATATTTTCCCAAACTGTTAGTTCCCAATACTTTTTTACCGGATTCAATATTTTGATGCCTTTGGAAATATTATGATTGTTTGACCAAAAGTGATGAGCTACGGCAGGTTTATCTGTTTGTTTATTATGCCTCTCATGTGTTCTTTCATTCTTGTTTCCAAATTTCTTTTCGTTTTCCCAATGTATATTTTATGGAAATTCTCACATTTGACACTATAAATTCCTGATAATTTGTTGGCTGGACTCGTATTCTTGAGTGGGTAATTTGGTGTATTTCTTGCGCTGTATTTGTTATGTGGCACCAATTGTATATGAAAATGATTAAAATGTTTTTAAATTTATTAAAATCTTTTGGATGATATGCAAATTTGCAATATTTTATCATTAAGTTCTTAGCTTTTAACCTGCTAATGTCCTTGATAGTTTTCCGTCTTTTGTGCTTATCATTTTAGTAATACATTTTGGATCAAGCCATTCACATTTTTAACACATTTTATGTGGTCTACTTCTTTGTATTCTTCTATTGTCAATGGTATGTTCACTAGTCTACGGATTAAACTGTGAAATACTGCATATTCCTGTTTTTTAGGGTTAGCATAATTGTTTTTAATGTAGTTATCCACATGTGTTGATTTGCTATACTTATATGCCAAATTCTAATTTATTTTTATTTCTCATAATGTTTTATCCAAAAACGGTAACCATCCATATTTTTCTGTTTCAATAGTAAACTTTATAGATCGGTCCTGTAGAGTCAAATAGTTTTTACGCCTCTTGTGCTAACTCCTCTGGTACTATTTCAAATATATCAACATATCGAAACCATGCTTTAAAATTCGTATGCGTAAATGCTAGTGTCACCCGTGTTTCTAAATTACTCATATTCAAATCAGCCAATAACTGTGAAATGGGGTTGCTCATTGCTAACCCTGAGGTTTGTTTGTAATACTTTTGATTGAACATGAAGTTTTTTTCGTTGATGCATAAATCAATAAGTTTATTATATTCTTCAATTTGGTGTGCAGTAAAACCTTGATCTGTCAACCATAGCCTAATCAAACTGGGTAGATTTTCTGTATGTACGCCCGTAAATAAATGAACCGACATCAAAGGGGACTAAAATTTCATCAGTATTTATATTTATTTTATTTTATTTGTCAACCAATTCCGAGCTGATTTTATAAGAAGAGAGTCATATCTTTTTGTGGAATCCATTTTATATACTAGCCACATTGCTAAATAATATGTAGGCGCATCTACCGAGACTCCCTTAAATAATCGGACAAAGCAGAATACTAAGTTTTGAAAGTGAAAATTAACATTATATGTGCTATTTTATTGAAATTAATGATAATTGACTGTTGCATGGTTCGTTCTTGTAGAAAAATAAATGTTATTTAACATAAAAAGTATATAATGTACGCTTTTTTAAGAATTAAAAAGAAATATGGCATTTGTTGGCCCTCAAAAGTAATCGCACATAACTTGAGTGTGATACAAAATATGGCTTAGTATTACACAGATAAAAATATTTGTTAATTAATCTCCACTTATCTTAAGAAGATGATGTTAATACTTCTTTCTTCTTTTTAAAAAATCGATTTCAGGAACATTTGCTCGCATCGTCAGTTAACACACTTCGTCCTTTTGTTTACTTCGTCGTCAAGGATACTATGTTTTTTCGTATTACCAAATTCTGAAGACGAAACAAACCTAAAATCAGAATCAATTGCCGGTATGTCAAAATTTGTTACGCGATTTTTATTTTTTTAAATAAGTTTTTCTCACACTATTAAGTCTATGGAAACATTTAATTGTTTTAATAACTTAACTTCGGGATTTATTTCATGGTTAAATAACCAAAAATGATCTGCTACGGCCAATTTAGCGATTTGTTCACATTTAATGTTACGAAAATGTTCTTTCTTTCTGGTTTCCAAACTACGTTTCGTCTTTCCGATATAAACCTGATCACAATCTAAACAATTAAATCGACAAATACCAGATTTTTTATTATTAGGAATTTTATCTTTTTTAGAAAATTGCAATAAATTTTAATACTAAATTTATTTTTAGGAACCAAAGTTATACGAACTTCTTTAAAAAATTATTGAAAATGCTTATTAACCCAAGGATGTTAAGTAAATTTTTTAAATTTATAGTCACCTTTTATTTTTTAAAGAGTAGAAACATCATTAATAGTTTTTTTTTTTTTTTTTTTTTGTAATTTACGTTCTCTAACGTTAAGTCATATCGGACGATGAATGGAAGGGCGAAATGGTGCTCAAATGAGCCCGAGATCCATGGAGCTTAGAGTCACCCGACATTCGTCTTTCAGGATAAGGGAAGACCCCGGAAAAACATTATCCAGATAACTCACCCTAACCGAGATTCGAACTCGGGACCTCATGAACGTGAGGCAGACGCGCTACCATCTACGCTACCGAGGCGGACATCATTAATAGTTTTCTTGATATTTAAATAAATATATAAATAAAATAAATAAGTAATAAATAATATTATATAGATTTAATAGTGTGGGGAAAAATATTTATTTAAAAAAATAAAAATCGCGTAACAGATTTTGACATACCGGCAATTGATTATGTTTTTAGGTTTGTTTCGTCTTCAGATTTTGTTAATACGAATAAACATATTATCATTGACGACGAAGTGAACGAGACGACGAGTGTGTTAACTGACGATGCCAGCAAATGTTCGTGAAATCGGTTTTTTTAAAGGATGAAAGAAGTATTAACATGAACTTCATAAGATAAGTGGACATTAACTAACAAATATTTTTATTTGTGTAATATTTATTACTCCACTGTAACTAGCTTCATTTTCTGTGTAAGCAGTATGGCTTAATAGTTTGTTACTCTCCCTCTTCTTTTCACTACTTCTCGCAACCTATTTGGCATACTGTGAACAAGGTTTTTCAGGTACGCTGAGGAAAGTTTGCTCCATTTCTCTTGGAACCTCTCCTTCAAGTGCTGCTTGTCGGTAATCGGGTCTTCCGCACGGTCTTCTCCGGTTTATCCCATACTGCTTCTATGGGAATAAGATCCGAGGACTGATTTGGTAGATGCAGTACATGAGGACAGCTGTAAGTAACCATAGCTACACAATGTGGGATGTATGCTTCGGATCATTATCCTGATAAGATGAGAAGCTGTCCAAAATACCCACATTTCTGCACTTTGTTTTAAAGTCTAATATAGACTTCCTTGTTCATGGCTGTCTGTGAAAACCAGCTTTCCCACTCCCGTAGAGGAAATACAGCCCCATACCATTACACGCCCGTGTTTAACAGTGCCTTGTAAATTGCCAGTAATATCCGTGTTTGGTTTCGTCCACACAACCACCCTGCCATTGGAACCAGCAAGGTTGTATTTGCTTTCGTTACAAAAAATAACTTGGTTCCACCAATCGTTTGTCTTTTTTACAAAGTTTTTGGCAAAATGCAATCGCTTCCTTTTATTCTTGCTGGAAATAAATGTCTTTTTCTGGCCACGCGACCATTAAAATGTTGTTTTCGCATGGACCTTCTGACCGTTTCAGAGCTAACTGTCAGTACCAGTTCTTCCTGAATCTCAGCACAAATCACCGGAGCACTTATACATGGATTCCGTTTTACCTTCCGCATAATATAAGACTCCTGCCTATCGGTAAGAAGTTTTGGTAGCCCTGGTTTTGCTCAAGATTCAATTCTGTCTTCACACTGTGACTTTGTGGGTTCGTGAAATTAACAGTCAAATTGCTCAAATTCAAAATGATCTTTATTTCCACCGAATTACAGTTGGAACACTTGCCGAAAACACAGAATTACGTAATGCACACAATTACAATTCACCAGTTCGTCTGTCATAGGTCCACTGCACGCTCATAGTTACGTACAACTCCTCTGATGCACGTTCACAGTCTTCCGGTCCGTTAACTCACTCGGCGCTCCTCACGGCTACTCGCCAAGAACTGAACTCACTCGCCAACTGCAGCCCCTTTTTATAGGAATATCGCTGTTTCTCGAAGCCTTGCGATTCGGTGAATCATCCTGCAGGTTCCAGACGTCAAGGAGGGGGAAAGAGATGGCTAACGAAGTTTTTCCAACCATCCCCCTCGTTACCGCCACAAGACAAATGGGTACGCGTGGGTGGATGCTTCCCTCTGCTGCTGCTACCCTGCTGCTGCTAGCCAGCCGTGCCTTCCGATAATTAGGTGACACTGCTCCCTCCTCAAAGCTGGTCGTCCCGAACAGCGGGCCAGGCGATCCAGGTGTACCACCAACACCTTTCCTCGAGGCACCATAGGCACGATAGACCATGTCCTTAATCCTCTTCAATACCCGGTACGGTCCTTGCCATGGCTGCTGAAGCTTCGGGCAGCGTCCCTTGGTCCGGGTAGTATGGTACAACCAAAACAGGACACCTTGCTGGAACCTTTGGCTGTTGGCTCTCCTATCATATCGGGTCTTCATGCGGTCGCTCGCCTTCTGGATGTTCTGGCGAGCCATGTCGTGCATGTCGTGGAGGTTGTCCACTCGGTTCTCCACATACTCGGTCGCTGGCTGTTTCGCTTCTGGAGGGCTTCCGAAATCCAGGTCACAAGGGAGGCGTAACTCTCTGCTGAACATTAAGCTGGCTGGCGTCATCCCAGTTGTGTCGTGTGTAGACGAGTGGTAGGCCAGCAAGAACAGTGGCAGCTTGAGGTCCCAGTCTCGCTGATGGCTGGTCACGACCTTCCTCAGGTGTTCCTCTAAAGTCTTGATGTATCTTTCGACCATGCCATCCGACTGGGGATGTAGAGGCGTCGTGCGGGTCTTGTTCACCCCAAGCCTTTGTAGTGCCTCCTTCATTAGGTTGGACTCAAAATTGGTACCCTGGTAACTGTGTAGCTCTGACGGTACCACAAATCGACTAAACACTTGCTCCACGAGGCAGTCTGTGATTGTCTTTGCCTCTTGGTTTGGGATGGCATACACCTCCGGCCACTTGTTGAAGCAGTCCACGACCAACATTAGGTACTTGTTGCCGTGGTCGGAAACTGGGAACGGTCAAGCAATGTCAACGGCGATCCGTTGGAAAGGCGCTCCGACGTTGTACTGCTGCATGCGACCCCGGCAACTAGTCCGGGGGCCGCGAATCGCCGCGCACACGTGACACTAACGGCACCATCTGTCAGCATCTGCTCGGAGTCTCAGCCAGTAGTAGCGCTGCCGTAGTTTGTCAATCGTTCGGTTCGCTCCCAGATGTCCTCCTGAAATACCGGCGTGCACTTCCTCCAAGACTTCCGGGACCTAACTCCGGGGAATTACCAACTGTTCTCTCTGCGTCTTCCCATCGGGCGATTCCCATACCCGGAACAGCACGCCCTCTCTGGTCTTCAACGAGTCCCATTGGGCCCAGTACGACTTGTAGGTCGCGCTCCTCGGTGCGATGTCCTCCCAGGTCGGTCTTGGTCCTGCCTCCACTTCCCTCAATAGTGGCCCCAAGTCTGCGTCCGCCAGCTGCTTTCTCCTCAGGCCTGCACTATCCCAACCGTCAGCAGGCCTTGCCGTGACTACTCGCACTGCTGCGGCACGCTCCTTCTCTTCCACTCTTGTGCATTGTGCGGCATACCCGCATGTCAGATTTCAAATTGGTTTGTGTTTACTTTTGATTTGGGTTCTAATTGGAGCTATGAGACCTCTTGTCCTCAGGTGAATGGTTGTAGGAAATGGATTTGTTGTTTGTTGGCTGCTCAGTTGTCTCAATAATACACTGGTTCGTTGCAAAAAATGATTTAATTTAATTCTCACTAAGTTCGTTGATTTAGATTGATTTGTAGCGGTGACCACCTGTTACTAAACTTCCTAACAGAATTCTCTTAATCCTTTATACGGCGAATACTTTGCTGTTATAAACTTCTTCTGCTGCTTCTCTCACGCTGGTTGCATTATTCCTGACTTCCCTACATTTCGGACTTAGAAATCTTTACTACCTCTTCTTTACGCGCACTAACACGTCTTTCCCCTCGTAGTATGACTGTTGAAGTGATTTACATTTCGGACTTAGAAATCTTCCCTACTTCTTCTTCACGCGCCCTAACACATCTTTCCCCTCGTAGTATGACTTTTGAAGTGAAGTTTTGTCTACTCTGCGATTCCGTTCGTACTTTATTCTGATCCCTACTCTAACCCTTATCACATGACCAAAATAACTCACCCTTCTTCCTATTTCTCAAATCTTACATTATTATTGGTTTCTCATTTTATTTCGATTTTTCTTTATTGGTTAGCAAAACTCATCGAACTCATTGTCGTTACATCCCACCGTGAGTTGGGTCACGCCTACCCTGGGCTCTTTGTAACGGTATACATCGTTATCGCCTCAGCAAAGTAAATCATTTTAGGTCTTACGCTTGACCGCATCTAGAAAACCTTATTGTTCCTACACATTTTTGCTTATAGTTCTCAGACATTGAACCTTTCCTTAAACAAAGAGGCTAACGGTCACCTCTTCCTGTCTCCCCGACTTGTGTTCAGATTTTACAGAAATATTTTCTCTCCCTTACATGGATTCTAGCATGTTAGTTGTCTTAAATTATATTCTTCCCATCTTATTCTTAATTAAACCGCTATTTTAATCATTACTCTAATTTCATTCTAATTTCATATTAATATAACAATATTTTATATTAGTTTAGCAAAGCATTTTCATTAATTTATCTTCTTTTTTAATTCTCGTGATTTCAATTAATTCGCCACCTCCTAATCGCTGTCTGATACTGCGGTTACATAATGCCCGTTTGACAAAAATGAAATACCCATTATTTAAATTTTGTCAAACCCCCGTCATGACATTTCCTCCTTATATCTTATAATTTCTCATTCCCTACTCGAAACATTTTTCGGTGGTCACCGTTTCCCTCATCTTCATCAGTGTGTTACTTTATACACATAGAATGGTCAATATGGTACATCATATACATAGAATTATAGATATGATACATTACGTACATAGACAAGTACACTGTCGTATATGTGGTTATTACCCTATATACAAATAACATTCGTGATACCTCAACTATATATACACTTCACTGAATTATCCTTGTCTCACTTGACATCAACTTGATTTTACCTTATTACATTCCTTAAGTACTACATTAATATTACTATATTACAGTTTACAATATTACATTTTACATTCAATGATTTTTTTTTAATATTATTATATTAACTTATTGGGACGTTTCTTTATCTTTCAGTCCTTCACCGTAAGAACATTCGTCCTCACATTATTATATTTTGCGTAACGATGTCCAAATATGGTTACCTCTACCTGCACTCAGTTGTCTACCTGTAATCAGGTGGTTCGTTTACCTGACAGTAAACATTGGCAGTTCATTGTCCTGTCTTTCCACTTCACTTTTCACTCTCAACTTTCTTTCACTTTGTCACGCCTAAGTCTGTGACCTTTACAATAACAACATAGCCTTTTGGCACATGAATACATCAGTACTTATACTATATTTACATTTCACAAATTATTTTTAAAGATCTTTCTAACATGTTCATTAGCTGTGGTTATTCTTATTACATTATCATTTTGTTTGTGCACAGGAATTTTGGAACTTGCAACTCCCACGCAGTGTTTGAATTTCAAACGAAAACGTTACCCGTACTAATTATATAACTTTTACTTGGTATTCTTTACATCTTCGTATATATAATTTCAATCACATTCACACCGGTGATTCTTGGGTCTGCTCTGTACTGTTTACAACGTTTTTTTTTGACGATATGGCTTTATTAGGGAGATGTTATATCTGCCTATTGGTTTACCATTTCTTGGGTGTATCAGAGCATACGCTCTGTCACCAAATATTTTCTCAATCCGGTATGGGCCTTTCCATAGCATATATAGCTTTCTAGTCTTTTTTTCTAACAAATCTGACTTGTCGAACGATTTCACTAGAACTAAGTCGCCGACCTTTGGTTCCCAATTCTTCTTATACCGCATTTTCTTTGCGTTTCTTTTCTCTACTTTTCCATTATTCTTTTAACAGCATTTTGGATCCGTTCTCGATCTGTCTCGGTCGTCACTTGGATACTTTCCGGAACACCCTCTATTATTGGTTCCGGTGTTAAATTCCTATGCAATTGGATAGGAGCATATCCTGTGGTTAAATTGACTGAATTATTGAATATAAACTCAATATAGTTGATGTGGTCTGGCCAGGTAGTCTGTTTCAATGAGCAAAGGACTCGGAGATGAACACCTAGGTCTTTCATTACGCGCTCGCTTGGATTAGAGCACGGATGGTACGACGTTGTATTATAGATGCGAATTCCGGCAACCTGAATGGTGTGCACGAATCGTCTTCCATGGTGTATGGACGCGTTATCTACTAATAGTGCTTTCATCTTCCCGTATTTGACTATATAGTCTTTCACTATTTTATTCGCGCATGCTGCACTTGTTAATTTCTTGAGAGGGTATATTTTCACAAATTTCGACATCACGTCGATAAGTACGAATAAATATTTTAATCCTCCTCTTCCTGCAGGGAGTGGACCGTATGCATCCGCTGCAACTAATTCTAATGGTTCCTTCCTGGTGATGGATACAGGGGGTCGATCTATCTTATAATTTAATGATTTTGCCCTCTGGCAGATGTCACATGTAGATATAAAGGTCCTAACTTTCTTGCCTAATCTAAATATGTATAAATGGTTGCTTATGGAAATCATTGTCTTCTCAACGCCAGCATGTATAAGAGCTGTGTGGTAAGCAGAAATCACTAACTCTTCCAGCGCTGCGGGTATATATGCTTTCCAAGCAGGTTTGGAAACACCCTGTAACTTATACAATACGTTATTTAGCACTCCGTATTTCAGTGAATTTGCTTGTTCTATGGGCAATGCCTTTTCCATAATTTGTTTTAATTTCCAGTCCTGGCGTTGTAATTCCGACAATCTTCTCATCTCCTTTGTTAATTTTATACTGAAGGTTGCATCCATCTTTAACACTGGTAATTCTGTACCATGACTACTGATATTTTCTGGAAGATTCCCCTGTGGCTTTATACGTGAAAGCATGTCACTAAAGATGTTAAGACTTCCCTGTATATGTTTAATCTCTGGGTTGTAAGCCATGATCTCGTGGATATATCTCGCAATTTTTGTACTGGTCAATTTGCAATTTCGTATAAATGATAGGCTGATATGATCGGTGAATATCACAATCCTTTTATTATATATATATTGTCTAAATTTACAAATGGCGTAGTAAATAGCCGTAATTTCCTGTTCTGTTATGCAAGCAATTTTTTCGGTTTTCGTTAACCCTCGGGAGGCTGTGGCTATGACCTTTAATTCTCCAGTCGGTGTCTCTTGGGCTAAAATAGTTCCTAACGCCACCATGGAGGCATCCGTGTATATGAGATAAGGTAAATCTGGATCAGGCCATGTCAATAATACGGATTCACTGAAGAGTTCTTGTAATCTTTTAAAAGCATTTTCTTCTACCATAGTCCATCGCCATTTTCGATTTTTTTTTCAGTAGTGCTCGCAACGGTGCGGCTTCCTTTGCATAGTTTATCAGGAACCTTGATTGGTACCCAAGTACACCCAGATAACGTTTTACTTGTTTTGGTGTCTTAGGTCGTGGTATTTTCAAAATGGCTTCCACTCTTTCTGGATCAGGAGCTATATTTTCGCCTGTTATGATATATCCTAAATATTTAACTGATTCCTGGAAAAATTTACATTTGGCCCAATTCAGTGTTAATCCAGCATTTGCTAGCCTTCCGAGCACTAAATCCAAATAGGTAAGGTGATCTTCCACTGTTCTACTGTATATCAATAAATCATCTACATACTGTGACACATATGTTTCCCTTTGCGTGTTGAGTATTTTCTGCATCGCCCGTAGGAATGCGCTTCCAGAATTAATTAGTCCAAAGCAATTTCTTGTAAACTGGTACTGATATCCTCCGTGCAAAAATGAGGTATATTGCCTTAATTCAGGTTTCAACTTAATTTGTAAAAATGAGTTGGTCACATCTAGTGAAGTAAAATACCTTTGTGCCCCAATACCGGCCAAAATTTGCTCTATTGCTGGGGTTCGAAAATTATCCGGAACAATATATTGGTTTATATGACGTCCATCTATCGTCAGTCGTACTGTTCTATTTGCTTTTCTGACTATACATAGGGGACTTATAAATTTTGATGTAGATATCTCCAGAATTCCATCTTCCAACATTTCCTGTATTTTAAGGTTCACTGCCTCCTGTAAATCCAATGGAATAGGCCTGCACTTATATTTGAATGGGGGAACATCATGTATCTCAAATTCATACTCAAAATCATTATAGGTCCCAGTGTGTTCCGAAAATACATTTCTGTGTTTACATAAAATGTTATAAAAAATCTCTTTTTGGTGGTCGTTAAGTAGGTTCGAGTTTGCTACTGTTTCTCTTATTCTATAGGTCATGTTTACATTATTTTCGACTACCTGGAAATCATCTGGTAGGGTAATTATGTCCTGTTCACCTTCTTCTGCCTGCCCAAGTCCGTATGACGTCATCTCTAAAAGCCCTTCTTCTGCCGCTACGTACACTTCCTTATCATAGTTTCTCATCTCTTCTGCTTCTAATGGATTCATCTTAACTAGCTCCATCCCTCCTATTCGTATAAATTCTACAAAAAATGTTTCTCCATCTATTTCTTTTTCTTCATCTGTCAATCTTATCTCATTTTCTGCTTCCCTTGAGCTAAACGGAACTTTAACTATGACGTCTTTAATTTTGATTTCCAAGGCTTCCATTTGATAATTCAACTTAGCTTGAAGCGCATACAACACGTCATTACCCATAATAATGTCTACAGATAGCCTATTAATAACAAAACATACAAATTCTATTGTATCCTCCCCAATGGTGACTTTCAAAAGCATTTGTGTATTAATCTTTTGTTTGGCGCGACCTACCGCCAGAGTACAATATGCACTTTTCACGGGCAATGTTTGCAATTTCATTCCATTGTTTTTTAAGTGATAAAAGAATGCTTGACTTATAGCTGAAACTGAGGATCCTGAATCTATGGTAATGTGCCATTTTTCTTTGTTTATTATTGCAGCAATACGTGGAGCATCTCTCACTTCTTGAAATTCTGTTAAGTGATTGTTTATTTGAGTACCGTTTACTATTTCTGTTTCTGTTTTATTCTGTACCACCCTACTCAGAGCTGTGTCCCTGTTCAAATTAAGAACTAGCGTGTTCATCCGGGTCCGATGCGGGACGTCTTCTATCGCACCCTGGAGTCGTTTCCCGTCTGCTGTGTCGTACCTGGCCTTTCATCCACCTCGGGCGCCGCGTCCCTCGGTGTGGGTGGAGGAGAACGCACCCATTCTCTTGAGAGAAGTTGGTTCCTCTGTCTTACTTCAGGTCTGTCCGTATTGTTCTCTCTACCAGCGTCATGTGGTTGATACTGTCTATTAGCTTCTGGTAGTCGGAACGTCGGTCTTGCATTCCCTCTTCGAAGAAATGGGGGGTGACCCCTATTTCCATTCCTAGTTACATGTACATATCTTATAGGGAAATTATATGAATTTGAATTTGGTGGTCCCTGTCTCCCTCTATTGTTGTTAGGGAATTCCCTCGGGACGTGGGCATCGTATCTTTGACGAGTAGCCATATGGTTCGTGTTAAAATTTCGGGGATTGTGTGCCCTTTCCCCGTCATGATTATTATTATTCCACGGTCTGTGTGGATTTCTCACTGGCATTCGATTCTCATGTCTATTTTGTAAATTTTGCGTCCCAACGCTTTGTAAAGCTGTTAATAATGTAATTGCCTCTCTCAATGTCTGAGGTCTTGCTACCACCATGTGATTTCTAATGTTCTCAGGAAGGTGGGGTGTGAGAAGAGAAATCAGTTCGCCTTCCTGTAATGGAGGTTGAAGATATTTACTCATTTGCGAATATCTCAGGAAATAATCAGTAATAGACTCTCCATTATTACCTTGGTATCGGCCATTTGTTATCTGATTCCTTACTTGGTATTGGACATTGGCGTTCCAATACTTTTCTAGGAAAGCTGTTTTGAACAACTCGTAGCTGCATCCTTCTCCCACAGTTACTCGTAGCCAATTAAGTTCGGCAGATTCTAACGCCCTTTGAACTATTATCATCTTATATTGCTCGGGTACACCTCTGATGACAAAATACTTTTCTAAGTCGGCCAAAAATTGTACTGCGTTGTCATTGCGACAATTAAATTTCGGGAGGGGCAATTCGCTTAGAAAATTCATGTGCACTGGTGGATACATATTTACGTTTTGCATATTTACTTCGCAATTATTGCTGCTTTGATGAGAGACAGAAGGGGCGCTAACCTGTTCGTTCTGCCTCTCTCCATTGTGTGTATGTATAGAACAATTGGAACTCTCAGGTACCTGCCCTTGCTGTCCCAGCTGGAAACCAGTTACAGTATCTCTGATTTGAGATATCTCGCTTACTGTTTCCCTCAACATTTGTGTATTCTCTGATTGAATATTTGTTACACGTGCTACCTTTTCTTTTAACTTTTCCATGTCAGCTGCTATACTATTGTTTACAGTGTCAAACCGGTCATTTATCTCTTGTACAAAAGTTACCTGTGTCGTGGTCAGTTCATCTAATCTTATTCTTTCCTTATTAATTTCCTCCCCTATTCTATTTTCTACTCCTGCAACGAGAGATTTGGTAGCTTCTAGGTCACTTCTTATAGTACCTACTTCTCGCTGCAGGGCCTCTTTTACGGTCTGGATTTCCCCTGTTATTCCTTGAATTTTGACAGTGATTCTAGCTTCTGTTTCTTTCCCTTGGCTTGTAATTTGACTTACTAATTTAGCTTCTAGTGTTTGGTTCTGTCCTACTAATTTAGCTTCTAGTGTTTGGTTCTGTTCTACTAATTTAGCTTCTAGTGATTGGTTCTGTTCTACTAATTTAGCCTCTAGTGATTGACTCTGAATAGTAATTTGCGCCATGAGTTTCTGGAACATCTCTTGTAGATTTTCCATTACCCCAGGATTGTCACTTCTATTTACATTTAAGCTACTTACACCATTTACACCCTCATCTACTGATCCTATAACACTGCTTTCCATTATCTCTTCATTAACAACTTCCAACTCTTTCTCTGTCTCCATAATTATTTGTTCCCCAGAATTTTCCATTTTAAATTTATTCTGTACGATCTTCTTATTTCTCAAAAGCATTGAATTTCCCCTTTAAATTTTCTAATTTCCCTTCCAAAATACTTATTACTAAGACATTACATAGATATTGATTTCACTGAATGATATTACATTTACAAGAAATATAAATTGAGTATGTGTAACTCACAGTTCTGTTGTACGGCTGTGGTGTTTATGTGATGTCTTTACCAATTTTTGTCGTGCTGCTCGTCGTCTAGTAGGCTCAGTTGATGTCGAAAGAACTTGAACTTCTCTCTTGGTTGGGGGAAAATTCTATGTAGTTGTTTTTGCCGTCTTCTTCGTAGTCTCTGCTGTCCTCATCGTAGTTGTCGTCGTCGGTCTTCTCACTTCTCCTCGTAGTCGTCCTTCGTCGTCGTTCTTCTCACTTCTCCTCGTAGTCGTCCTTCGTCGTCGTTCTTCTCACTTCTCCTTGTAGTCGTCCTTCGTCGTTACATTTCACCCATTTCCTACAATTCGAAGCCCCAACGTGTCGGCGCCATTATGCGGCATACCCGCATGTCAGATTTCAAATTGGTTGGTGTTTACTTTTGATTTGGGTTCTAATTGGAGCTATGAGATCTCTTGTCCTCAGGTGAATGGTTGTAGGAAATGGATTTGTTGTTTGTTGGCTGCTCAGTTGTCTCAATAATACACTGGTTCGTTGCAAAAAATGATTTAATTTAATTCTCACTAAGTTCGTTGATTTAGATTGATTTGTAGCGGTGACCACCTGTTACTAAACTTCCTAACAGAATTCTCTTAATCCTTTATACGGCGAATACTTTGCTGTTATATACTTCTTCTGCTGCTTCTCTCACGCTGGTTGCATTATTCCTGACTTCCCTACATTTCGGACTTAGAAATCTTTACTACCTCTTCTTTACGCGCACTAACACGTCTTTCCCCTCGTAGTATGACTGTTGAAGTGATTTACATTTCGGACTTAGAAATCTTCCCTACTTCTTCTTCACGCGCCCTAACATATCTCTCCCCTCGTAGTATGACTTTTGAAGTGAAGTTTTGTCTACTCTGCGATTCCGTTCGTACTTTATTCTGATCCCTACTCTAACCCTTATCACATGACCAAAATAACTCACCCTTCTTCCTATTTCTCAAATCTTACATTATTATTGGTTTCTCATTTTATTTCGATTTTTCTTTATTGGTTAGCAAAACTCATCGAACTCATTGTCGTTACATCCCACCGTGAGTTGGGTCACGCCTACCCTGGGCTCTTTGTAACGGTATACATCGTTATCGCCTCAGCAAAGTAAATCCTTTTAGGTCTTACGCTTGACCGCATCTAGAAAACCTTATTGTTCCTACACATTTTTGCTTATAGTTCTCAGACATTGAACCTTTCCTTAAACAAAGAGGCTAACGGTCACCTCTTCCTGTCTCCCCGATTTGTGTTCAGATTTTACAGAAATATTTTCTCTCCCTTACATGGATTCTAGCATGTTAGTTGTCTTAAATTATATTCTTCCCATCTTATTCTTAATTAAACCGCTATTTTAATCATTACTCTAATTTCATTCTAATTTCATATTAATATAACAATATTTTATATTAGTTTAGCAAAGCATTTTCATTAATTTATCTTCTTTTTTAATTCTCGTGATTTCAATTAATTCGCCACCTCCTAATCGCTGTCTGATACTGCGGTTACAATTGGCCGCAGTCGTCCGGACAGGGTCTCCAGGACATAG
The DNA here is from genome assembly GCA_030765055.1 of Mantis religiosa. Taxonomy (NCBI): domain Eukaryota; kingdom Metazoa; phylum Arthropoda; class Insecta; order Mantodea; family Mantidae; genus Mantis; species Mantis religiosa. The sequence continues at coordinate 136,930,625 of CM060951.1, forward strand.
CGTCTGCGTTACCGTGGCTCTTCCCTCTACGATGTTCCGAGGTGAAGCCGTACTCCTGCAGCCTCTGGACCCAACGTGCTGTCTGGCCATCCAGGTTCTTAAAGCTCAATAGCCAGGTTAGGGCGGAATGGTCAGTCCTCAGTTGAAATGGCTGACCGTACAGGTACTTGTGGAAGTGCTCCAAGGTCTTTACTACCTCCAGTAACTCTCGTCGGGTGACGCAGTAGTTCTTCGCGGCCTTGGATAGTGTCTTGCTGTAGTAGCCTATCACCCGCTCATGGCCGTCCTGGATCTGCGATAGGGCACCTCCAATGCAATGGTCGCCGGTGTCGGTATCCACAATAAAGGCACAACCCGGTTGTGGAAATCCCAAAATTGGAGCACTGCACAGGGTCTTCTTCAGTTGCTGGAAAGCGTATTCGGCGTCCTCCGTCCACAGATAAGGCCGGTGTTCCTCTGTCAGGCGGATGAGGGGTTTGGCGATGTTGGAAAACCCCTTTATGAAGCGTCGGTAATAACTGCACAGCCCCAGGAAATTGCGCAACTCTTTCTTATCCTTTGGGCGAGGCCAATCTCTCACAGCCTGTGTCTTCTCCGGGTCTGTGGCAACTCGGGTTGCTGAGACTTTGTCGCCCAAGTAGCTAACTTCCTTGCGGAAGAGCTGGCACTTCTTCGCATTCAGCTTCAAGTTGGTCACCTGCAATCTCTGTAGCACTTTACTCAGATTCTCGAGATGGTCTTCAAAAGTCTTCCCGACGATGATGATGTCGTCCAGGTATAGCAAGCAGGCGTCGTAAGTCAGTCCTCTCATCACTGACTCCATGAGGCGTTGGAAGGTAGCTGGTGCGTTACAGAGGCCAAAGGGCATAACTGTGAACTGACAGGGCCCTCGGCCTGTCGAGAATGGGGTCTCTCCTTGTCTCTCGGGTCTAGAGCTACCTGCCAGTAACCCGACCTCAGTTCCAGGGTCGAGAACCACTATGCACCAGCTAGCGTGTCCAGGGTGTCGTCAATCCAGGTTAAGGGGAAACAGTCCTTCCGGATGACAGCGTTCAGCTTCCTGTAGTCCACGCAGAAGCGTATTTCACTGTTCTACTTCGTCACCAAGAATACAGGGGAACAGCAAGAGCTGCCCGACTCTTCCATCGCTCCCCTGGATCTCATGTCTTCCAGCATGTCTCGTACCGCCTCTTGCTTCCTCAGCGGAACGCGTCTAGGTGGTTGCCAAATAGGCCGGGCGTCCCCGTTGTCGATGCGTTGGAGCACTTTGTCCATGCGGCCGTAGTCGCTGTTGCCTTGGCTGAAGACGTGCTGGTATCGCCTCAGCAGTTGTCGAACTTTCTCCAGTTGTGCTGCAGTCAGGTGGTTTGCCACCCTCTCCAGTAAGCCGTCTAGCCGGGGCCCCAGGTGTTGCGTCGGCACAGGCTCCTGTGTCTTGTCGATTGCTGTTACGCTTACCACGGGCTCGCACGTTCCCAACTCCGTCCCGGCCTGGACGTCGTGATCGGTGTCCATTGGATTTAGCAGTCTCACTGGCACCTCCTCTTGGCACGGCAGCAATGCCCTGGCTACACATAGTCCGTGTACAGGCGTCTTCTGGTCCAGCATCATGTTCCTGGTTCTCTGGCCTTCCAGTCGCGCCGTCACCTACACCTCGCTCCTCGCAGGGACAACCACGTCTTCGTTCAAGATTACCCTGCTGATTCCAAGGCGCTCTTCGGATTGACGGAGTATAACCTCTTCGAGTATAACGTCGACCAAGGTCAGCTTCAGCAGGGCCTCCTCCACAGACAAGGTGTCGCCCGACGCCGTGACAAGCTGGTACGGTCGGCTCGGCTTCCTTGTCGGCAAACCCTTTGCAATGTCAGGTCTGATGATGTTCACGGCTGCCCCAGTGTCCACCAGCACGCGGCACGTCTTCCCTCTCTCCCAACCGTCCGCGAGGAGGCTATCATCCATACGCCGGCTGACGGCGCGCAGTGTCACTCGAGGGGATGGTGGTGATAGCGCCGACGTGCCCCTCTCCACGACGACCCTTACTCGTTTTCCGACTGCTCTTCCTAGTGTGGGCAGTCTCTCCCCAGGTGTACGGGCTGCCAACACCTCCAACACAGGCCACTAGGTCTTCGCCGGCGTTCCTCGGCTGGTCTTCTGTCTCCGGTGTAGTGGCACTCCTTATTCTCGACGTCTGGTAGCTGTTACCTTGGCTGCCTCCATCCTTAATGCTGCTGTTAGCGCCTCGTGAATGGTTTTATAATCTCCGAGCATTTTGGCGCTGACGAATCTCCGTGTCTCGTACCCCGTCAACGAATGTGTAGGCAGCTTCCCGAGAAACGAACTCTGGTGGGAGGTCGACTAGGGCCTTGCTAGCCGGTTGTTCAACTGCCTGTGCGAACTCCTGCAGGGTCTCCCCTGGCTGCTGTCACCTTGCCTTTAGCTGGCTGCGGTAAGCTGCGGCTAACGATGTTTTTCCAGCCACCCCCCTCGTTACCGCTACAAGACAAATGGGTAGGTGTGTGCGGATGCTTCCCGTCTGCTGCTGCTAACCTGCTGCTGCTAGCTGGCCGTGCCTTAGGTGACAATACTTATAACGGTGAATCATGTCAGAAACTGTACTTTTGCTAAGATTCACAATCTCTGCTATTTCCTGGTATGTTTTGTTCTTTTCATATTAATAGATCACTGTCTCTGTTTAAAGGTACTCCGCTTACCTCTGGGCCCCATACTATGCTCTTGCCTTCTTCTTGGTGCACAGTTGGCGTACTTCTACGATGTTGTTTTGTCTACTAGCAGACTCCATCTACTCGTTTGTGTTGCATTTCATTTGTGCTGTCCGATTCTTTTTGTGTCCTATACTCATGATGTAAACAAGGTTGAATGGGGCAGCTCTTACTTAAGCCACATTTTCAATCTGTAAAATGGATATTCATAGCAAATAATGTTTGCTTAACACAAGGAGTACATTCAGATTGATACACATAATCTATCCTACTTTATAGAGCACTCCATAATGTCCAATTATTTATGGGAGTCAGTGTACATTGCTGGTAATCGGTCTCATACTGTCATCATTTTTATGAATTTTTGGTAAATAATTGGGTTGCTCGAAACTAAGTTTAATTTTGTTTCAGGTATTATAGTACATTTAGTGTAGTTTTAGTATTGAAGCTCCACTGTTTAAAATACTTTGATTTTATCAATTTTGTCTGAACTTATCTATGTAAATAAAAGAAATTCGGATTAGTTATTTATTTATTCCGAAATTGAGGGTGAAATTTAAATACAACACAGTTACAATTTAGTTAATCAGTTTAAAGCTTTCTGATAAACAATGCTTTTGCCTTTTTGTGGTGCATAAAAATATAAAGATGATGATTTTCCGAGGCGCGAACACGCATGAGAGAAACATGAAAACTCCAAGCTGATTCTGCAAACTTCCAACGACTACCCTTGCGATTTACTTATGGTCATCGCAAAGGCCAAAAGCACGTTATTGTACACGCTTAAAATCAAAAGGAAAATCCGTTGAAATCATCGGAATACGCGCGATAAATCCCCTTTGTACTTCCCTTATTGATTGTGGCCTCGATGACGTTATTCATTAGCTTTTTCCCAGTTAGTCTCCATTGCAATTCCCATTGCAGAGTCGTGGTTGGTTACATCACTACTGATCCTTTTTTTAATTTTTGATTCTGAGGTGGGAGTATAGGCAATTATAATGAATTTAAAATTTTTGTGGGACAGTGGTTTATAACTGTATAAACTGATTTGAACGAAAATAGCTCCTCGGTAGAAACAGGCACTCTAAAACGCAATTCTGACATACCAATAAAAAAGGAACCCTGGGATTCACCAATATTTGACGACAATTATTTGTGGTTTATAGTGTTATAGTGTTCGGAAATTAATTTTGTGTCTAATCTTCAAAAGGTACATCATCATGCTACATAAAGTAATTTCAGTCTTGATAACAAATGATACACGCCATTTAATAAAATATAATAAGTGAAATAGAATCCAAAACTTTGGTAAGGAGTACCAAAATCCATTTTGTAATGCTTTTGTTTGCCGAAAATAATAGGTGTATGTGTTCCGAAAAGTTTGCGTGTGTACTTGTATATTTAGTTAATTACCCGGTCTATTATCACTTAAGGTTATATATAACCGTTTCTGGGAAACGGCTGAAAATGTACATAACTGCTCCCAATATTAGTGTATATCATATCGATCACGTGAAAGAGCTTAATGATTTTACATTTAAAATATTGATATACTATTTGTGCTGATTAGCCGCAACTAATCAGCCCATCAAGTAACCGGAAGTTAACAGATTCAATGAAACTTTTCTGAAATAACTGAGGTGATTGCTAACAAACTCTGCAAAAATAAAATATTTAGATTACATACTGGACGATAAAATTATGAAATAAATGTGTGTTACTGAAGTGCTGGACTGCCACCTTTTCATTCAAAACAAAATGAACATTCATTTATCATTTCTATGTGTTAGAGTTAAAATATGGGAATGCATTAAAACACCCTTTTAGTATAATGGGAAAGCTTTGTGAACGCAAAATTCAAGCCTGGATAACCGACATTCAAAGTTCATCTGCAACATTCAACTTACAATGAAAGAACTATCGAATTAGAGAAATAATTCATAGAAAGAGCTATAAAACATGTGTTGTGTTGTCATAAGTGTTTCTTAAAATCTTAAGGCAACAATAAAACTTGTGTTTAGAGCTTTTGGTAAGTATTCACTAGAGTAAAATACTTATCAGTTAACATTTAAATATAGTTAATCGGACTACTTTAAATTGCTATTAAAATGGTTATGGATTATAAGCTGAACATTTTGGAGCTATAACAATGAAAATATAATAATTTGGTGTCTATTCGTGATATAAGTTTGAAAAGAAAAATTGGTCACTAAATATATCATTTATAAATAATATCTAGGTGTATCCTTAAAGTAGAACCACTTTCAGTTGCGCATTTTCTAAAATACTTAGCTCTAACCTATTATAGATGTGCTATACAAGGTGTGAGGTGAATAAATATCTTACTATTCCAACGAACTAAATACGTGGTTTTTCTTGATTAGAGATGCAACGAAAATTTTGTCAACTTTTCCTTAAAAGCTCATGCTTTAAAACGAGCAAGACGTAGAGGTATCATTTACTACTAAACAATCTTGTATAATTTTAATTGTTGACACTGCTGCAATAAACTTTTAATTCCTGTTTATCTTTCAGATCAAAATAATAGGATTTGATGACATCCACGGCACATTAAAGGATCGCGAATCTCAAAAAAGTGTTTCGAGGACAAACCTTTTCTATCCACCTCGTGCCCAGGTAATACCTCAGTTTGATACCACATGGGTATTGTGTCATCTCCAGAAGCTTGAAACAGTTATTTTATGTTGTCCCCAAAGAGTTTCAAATATTGTATTATGTGAGGTTAAGTAGAGTGAGTCATGCACAGAGAAGCTATGTAAGTGGAAATGACGTCACAGAAGTGTTGAATAACAAACTTATTTGGGATTGGTGTGACGCGTATATCGTAAAACGTGGACCAATCAGATATAAAAGATTTTACGTTGCCATGGAGGATATTCAATATTCCTCTAGGGGGGTCGAACTATTAGCGAAATGCTAATGTGTAGAAGAAGATGAACTGATTATTCTTCTCCTAACAGTCACCGTGAACGGATGTAAAATTCTCTTCTTAAACGCCATTGTGTGCGGAAGAATATAAGTCTATTCTCATAACAATCATCGAGTATAACTAGATAATCTTTACATTAAATATCATCGCTAGAAGACACACAATTTAATTATTATACACGGTAGTGAACAACCGTATAAAACTTTTGATTCTTGCACGCATCCAGATATAAACGCGTCACATCAAGTGAATCTTGTGTAAGAATAGTGTTATAAATGTTGAATCATACATTTTGTTCGAACTGGTGCTGATTGAAGTAAGGAAATAAAAGTTTCTACATTATTTAATACAGAGAAAAATGATTACTCATTTTACGTAAAATTTCCTTCCGCCGTACCACCCCTGTAAAAGAAGATATCTTGCTCAACCGACTGAAGTCACGCCGAGGTAAGCTGGGACTTCAAGAACCATCTATTCCATCCACCAAAATGTCGCCACATCGAGGGATATAATTACTCCATCACCCATTGACGTTGGGAATCTACCCAAACCACTTCAACCCTGTTCCAAATGGTCACCTCAACGAGGGGCATAATTCGTCATCCATCAATACGATTCGACACAAACCCTGTAGCAAGCTTAATTATAAATATTGAAATTAAAGAGGTTAATATGGTGTTCGGCGACAAGGAATAAATACAGTAATGCATTTCTCAAAGAGATTTCCAGAAGGCTTTGAAACACTGCGTTTAATAACTGCAGAAAAATGATATAATACCGATTAGATATTTTAAGAAGCAAAAGCAAATTAAGGTTGGCCTGAATTCAAAAATACAGCAACGATTTGCATCTCAGAAACTATTATAGCTAGAGGTAGACACATTTGCACACATAGTATTCTTGATCTCTTAAGATTTTGTTAATTTTCTTATTTTTTTCTGTAAGTAACCCATTAGAGATGTTAATGTTGCAGTTGTAATCTAAATTAATTTGGAAGTGGAAACCAAAGTAAATGGCATTAAACAGGCACCCAAAGTAAAACAAATAAAAATATTAGAATATATCAGTTTTTGACAACGTTGTTTTACATGTTTATTTAGTAAAATTCTAATGCAATTTAGAAAATAATTAGTTAGCTCTTAACCTCACTAGACCGACGAAAATTTTGCTTTGCCCTCTTGAAACATTGCATATTAATGTGAAAATTTCAAGATTTGTTACTTTTCATGCAACAAGAGACATGCTTTTCTAACAGAAAGGAACTCTTAAGCAGTCCTTATTTTTTGGAAAATTATGCTATGAAATGATCTGACTATGTATACATAAAAGCAGTAAAATTGTTCCAGTATAAAAACACAGAACAATAAGTTCTAGAGTAGAAAAGCATTTCTACTTTTACTAAGCTCTGAACGGACTGGCCTATTTTTGAAAGAAATGAATCCAATTAAATCCAATGGTTTCTTGGTTTCCACGGATCGGCTTGGAAAGAGAATAATCCTTAGGAAACAATGTACAGATTTCTCAACCATGTTACTGGTGCTTTTAATATAATTATTTATTTTATATAATTATTTGCATAAGAAAATGTGCATTTATTATTTATTGTATTTATTGTTGTTATTTTTAGAGCTTCACTCAACGGCAATTGCAAACGCACTCCAAGCGTCCATCGCGCTAATTAGTTGCCGCTACAGTTCAACACTATAAGCAACATTATTAAATGCCTGCTGCACTCGACACAGTATTTCTCTATCTGCCATGACATGAGATGATGCTGGAAGTAGTAACCAGAGCAGAATAATTAAGATATAATAGCAAAAAATAAAGCAAGACACCTCCAGGTCTCAAGCCAGAACACCGTAAGTTGGTGCATGAATGAGAATGACTTTCACGTGAGGAAAACAGGCTATGTAGGACTGAAGTGCACTGTATTATCATCTATAGAACATAATGAACAATACCAGTATGAAAAGTGTGAAGGTTTCCTAGCTTTTATATATATGAGTTAGGATTTAAGGCGGAAGGATCTCCAGTACCTGGGACACGACACAATAAGCTGGCCGACTATACATACTTTGTGACTCTTGAGAGGAAGAGATGACTGGAAACTTGAAAAGCGACAACATTCTGTCGGTTATGTATGGTAGCTAGGACGCGGTTTCTAATGATTACAACATGATATCTATCGTGAAGTCGATTACTCTGTCACTCACAACCCAGGAGCCCCGTGATAAATGAGACAACTCCCAGTAAAGAGAGACCAGCAGCCCCACTTAAAGCCAACAATTCCACCGTCCTGCCGCAACCTACCAACTGCGGTCATATAACCTTGAGACAGAAGAAGTGCAGTAGATCAAAGCAAATTGTTGTGACAGGAAATAATGGACAGGAAGTTTGTGGTAGAACGTGAACCATCTAACATTGGTCTTCAGATCCGGAGTAACCACAGTCAGAGTGGCATGCTGGACGGAAATATAACCCAAAATTTCTAGAATGCGATTCTAACGCGTTATCGCGAAGTCATCTCTTCGGCAGGTAGGTAGGTATGTAGGTAGGTATCTGCTTACGTACAACAGAAAATCCTAAAGTTTATTAATATGTTTAAGCTGCAACATAGAGAAAATAATACATTCCTTTCCAAAATGAAATGAATAAAGGCAAAGAAGAAAAGCCGATAAGAAAGGGATAGAAAATGCAGGCTGTAATGAATCAGTTTTGAAAATTTGTGGGAGTAATAACTATTATGAAAAGTGTATCATAAAACTAGTTATGAAATGAAGCTCTGTTAACAGCTTGATTACTTGTAAGGAGATCATAGAGACTACCTTAAACCTCAGTAAATAAACGTATTTGGTAATGTGCCTTACATTGTGTATCGCTTTCACTAGCAAGGTGGCAGTGCTCCTGCTTACCAGTCTGACAGTTATTAAGCATGCAAAGACCCGCTTGAAATTTTCAAATGCACTTGGCTCCCTGTGAATTGATAAATACTTTTTTAAACATTTGAAGTATAAAGGAATGCTTTAAGCATTTTATCACTAATAAAGTGGTCTATTAACAGTAATGCGTAAGAGATGCACAAAAGATGTCATCGTATACTCTCATAAATGCTGTAGAGGAAGATGTTAACTTTACACCTCACTGATATAGCTAAGAAACGTAATGGGGCGTTAGATAATTGTGTTATTGTATATGCACCAAATCATCGGGCTAAGTTCTCTCACTAAAAAATCTCACCTGCAGCTGTGAACTGTTATATCACCACCAACGTCGCCGCCACCGCTACCACCACCGTCTCCAGTACTGAGGTCACAGGTCATATCCGAGCCAGATCTCTGGTGTTTGATTGTCAGTAGTTTTCCTGGCATGTTAAAGTACTGTGCAGAGCAAAATTCCGGCACACCGGCTGCGCTGATGTGGTCCTAGAAATGGATAGCTTCATTAACTAACAAAAAGTACCACTAGTATGTTATTTCTATAAAAAGTCTTTACCCCAAGTTAACCTTCAATAATTATGCTACGTTTTCATCCGTATCAGACACCTTTAGGCTGTGTTGTAGGACATATGGGACAGCCGAAGCAAAATAAGACACCGTGAAGAGAAAAAAAAATAGAAAACAAAAACGAGTATGTGAGACCGTTAGACCATAGCCGTTAACACTAAATTAGCAGGGTTCTCTAGTTTTGAGATTTACCTGAAGTTAGATTATGGTTAATGTGAAGAATAAATTGATTTCAGATATAGCTATTTTCGCAGATTGTTAATATACTTAGGTTGGTAGTTTGTTCTGCACAAGCACAGTTTTATTAAACGGAATATCTTGTTGGCATTTAGTGTTGGAACAGAGAAAATCTCTTAAAGGAGGAAAGTAGGTGGGCTACAGGCTTTCCACTGTTCACATTTCCTTTTACACTTTGTAATATATGCACTTTCGCTCCTTTTCTCGGCATCTCTTTGAGAAAGTATACATCTAAGAAAATTTAAATAAGCTAACATTATGAACTTTATTGAAAATATTAATGAATTCACTTCCACGTAAATTCTGAAACCCGTATAGTGCAATATTATAATCTCTCGAAACTGTAACTTTTCTTTCTCACGAAATTTTATTGTACACTACAGCAAATGCATACGACTCTTTCTCAGCATCTTTATATCATCGCTCTGAAATCGTCTTTTCTAATTTGGTTTATATTTTGTCGCTTCAACCTACATGTCATATCACGACATCTTAACACTGAAGTTACATAAAATTAGCATTTATATCAGATGTGTGTACAGAGTTCCGTAATATTACAAAAGTGCAAAATTGTTTTAAAATCTATATGGTTTCCAAGTGCTTCTGTGATTTTACAGGCAACATTGGCTTCTATTCGCTGTTGTTGATATTTCTTGCACTCTTCTATGATGTGTTTGACGCTGATGATGACGTTACAAGTGTTGCAGGACAGGAGGTAGGGTTTTGCTGAGTGTGTAGCTATGAGTAAGTTTTCTGTGTCCAATACGAAGATGGTTAATGAGGATTTGTTGTCGGCGTTTAAGATTTGTTACTGGATATGGTTGTCTCTAAGACGATTTAAGTTCTTGGAGTTTTCTGGTAGAAGTCTCTAACCAGGTGGACTCACAGTTGAGGTGTATTGTTCTCTTTAGGGATGTGATTACGTCGGTATATGGAGAACTGATGTCTGTTGCTTGAATTGGTAGATGAGTTGCTTCTTTTGCTGCAGCGTCAGCTTGTTCGTTTCCTGGAATGCCTTGATGCGATGGGATACAGATTAAGGTAAAACATTTTAATTCCGATATAATTTGCGCGTATAGATTTTGGATTTCTCGTGTTATTGGATTTTTACTTTTTTCGGTTTTGTAGGGCCATTATGGAAGATTGCGAGTCAGTGAGAATTAGATACTGAGAATAGCTTTCATTGTTTTTAATATATTCAAACGATCGTTTGATAGCATAGAGTTCAGAGAAGAAGACTGTATAAAATTTAGGTAAGTTATATAACATTGTATGCGTGGGATAGATTGCTGCACAAGCACATACAGTTTCATTTTTTGAACCGTCAGTGTAAATATGTGTGTAGTCTGGGTATTTGGCGCATATCTCCTTGAAGAGTTGTTGATATATAGATCTGGATGTTGAACTTTTAGGATACTTTCTTAACTGGTGTGGTTCTGATCTTCCATGGTGGTATATCGGTTAGTATTATTTTAGGTGATATTTGCGGGAGGGAGGTATTGTTTTCGTTGAGGTACTGTTTCACCCTTAGGGAAAAGGGCATTCGGTGGATTACATAGTTATAGGTGCTTGTATTTGGAGTTGCGGCTGTCTTTAGAGCATAGCTTATACTTAGTTGCTTCCTTCGAATTTGTAGTGGGAGTACATTGGCCTCTATTTGTAAGCTAGTGGTAGGGCTAGTTCTGTAAGCTCCCAAAATTATTCGTAAAGCAGAATTTTGAACTGTGTCTAGCATGCTAAGCGCTGTTGGCTTTGCTGAATTATAGACAATAGCTCCGTAATTCAATTCTGTGCTTATGATTGACATAGATGCACATTAGCACATGTTGATCTGCCTCCCAGTTGTTTGCAGACAATATTTTAAGAATGTTATTTCGACTTAATCAGTCATCTTTTAGTCTTAAGATGCAGTAGCCACGTCATTTTTTGGTCAAATATTACTCCCAGAAATTTAATCGTGTTTACACGTGGTATTATGTTTTGATCTATGAGGAGCTTGATGTTAGTATTTGTTCATTTGTTTCTTGAAAACGTTATACGTTTGCATTTCGTTGATGAGAGTTGAAATACAGTTTGTTTGCACCAGATCATTGTTTTATCAAGTGCATCTTGGGTTTTTGCCTCTACAATAAAATAGGAGATCGTCAGCGAAAAGAGATGCTTTCACTGTAAGTCTAATTTTGGAGGTTATACTATTTATAGCTATAGCTACCAGGAAGAGTGTTACGCTGATTACTGATCCTTGTGGGACCCTTTTTGTCATAGGGATTTCTTTCGATATAGCATTTTCTATTCTTACTTGAATTATTCGATCTCTTCGGAAGTTTTGGAGGAATACTAACATATTTCCTCTGGTGTTATTTTCAACTAGAGTTCTTTGAACGGGGTTGTGCCAGATCATGTCATATGCTTATGTAGATCAAGGCTCACTGCTATTAGATGTTGTTTATTTAGGAATGCTTCTTGTATTTCAATGTCCAGCTTAACAAGGCTGTCATTTGTTGAATGGTGTTCTTGAAAATCATTTTGTTCTGGAGTGAAGAAAGATGTCTTTTCTAGGTACCATCTTAGTCGTCTGTTTATAATTTTTAGAGCACTTTGCACATTGTGCAAGTGAGCGCAATTGGTATGTAGTTTGTTGAAATTCGTTTATCTATGTTTGGTTTAGCAACTGGAATTAAAATGGCTTTGCACTTTTTTCCAGAGGAAATTAAAAAAATTTCAAGTAGGTAAGTCTTTCTTTCTGTGGGTAATTGTTTTAGGAACACATAGGGAATGTTGTCAGGTCCCGGACTACTCGTACTACTATAACTTATTACTAGGATAAGTTAATCTAGAGCTAGCTTTTCGTTGAAGCACTCAACGTTTTGTACGGTGGAATCACTTATATCTATATCAGGAGTGTTTTTAAGTTTCAAGAAATCTTCGTCATAGCTGGAGTCACTTGAAATCTCCGAAAAGGTTTCAGAAAAGTAGTTAGCAATATCCTGGGGGTATTCAAAGTAAGAATTGGTATCAGTTTCTAAAAGTGAAGATATCGAGGATGTCGTTTTTTAGTATGCATCTTAGGCATTTTCTTCCAAATTATATTTTGTGGTGTTTGGTGAAAGAAAGAGGACAAAAAGAATTGCTACGATGTCTTTTTGCTTTCTTTTACTGTTTTTCTTGCTAGGGCTCTGCATTTCTGGAAGTTTATTTTATTTTCTGTATTTGGATTTCGTTTATAATTGTAGAAGGCTTTCTTTTATTTTAATTACAATTTCGCAATATTCATTCAACCGGGGTGTTGTTTTCTTGTTACTTTTAATACTGTATTTAGAGATGCTCATTTATGCAGAGTTGATAGTTACATTTGTAAGTTGATCTATTATGGTATTAATTGTACAAGCATGGAATTCATTTTTAGGTATGAGCTTAGGTATATTTTAGCATATTGTGATATAATTTTTTAGCATAGCATTTTTTAAATTTTTAGCATATAATTTTTAGCATAGTCAATATAATATATTGACCACTTTGCTTTTTTGGAGCTCCATTTGTTTACTATCAAATTACCTTGGTGCGTCGCTTCCTTTTTTATTAAAATTGGAAAACCTAATATGGTTATATTGTTAAAACAGAAATTACTAATAAAATTCTTATAAGTCAATCAGGAAAGGCTTTTCTAAATCGAATCTGGCGTGCTAAAGCATATATCTATATAACTAAAAGTGTTATGTCTGATACTGTAATATGTGGGTTTATTGGTGTTAAATATTACTAAATCTGCTTTGTTTATTAGTTATTCCACCATTTTCCCTCTTTGATTAGTATAGGTACTTCCCCTGCTGAGAATTAAAGTCACCTACAAGAATAAAAGGCTTTGGTATTTGATCTATAAGTGTGTATAAATCAGAAACACATATATGCTGACTATTAGCTAAGTATATATTACATATACATATTGACTGAGAATATAGTAGTTTTATTGCATTGGCTTCAAGGTGGGTATTGAGTTGTATTTTTTGAATGGTATGTTTTTCGGACATAAGTAGCAACACCCCCACCTGTTATGTTTGCGTTGGTTCGATTTTTATTACGAGATAATATTCTTTAATATTTACAACAAATTCATTTTTAAAATTAGTTTCTTGCAGACATATATCTGGTTGTTGTGAGACACTTAGGTGTGTCAGGTATTTATACTGGGTCCATAAGCTATTCAAATTTCACTGGAGGAACAATGTGTTCATTTTGTGGTTTTAGAGCGTTTGTTTCAGTTTTCTTCGGTGACAACACCTTCTTTTGTTGTCTTATCCTTGTTTTTCAATTAAATTATTATTCTGGTTGTTCTGGTTTTCATGTCATGGGAATTCAGGAAATTATGTATTTTCTGTAAGTCTTTAGTAAAACTAGTCATTTGTATCTGATTTTGCTGCATTTATGATATCTGTAGCTCCCAGTCCATTTTCGTAAAATCTTTTCAATTGTTCATAGTTGAAAGGGAATTCGTTGGGCTTATATTCTAAGTATGGTTTTATATGAGCCAGGAATTCACTAACATTATGTTTGCTAACTTGTGTTTTTGATTTCTTTTTAGGAAGTTTTGATTTTTTAATTTCATTGTGAATTTACGTACCTACCTCTTCTGTGCCTTGATTAGGGGTTTCTAGATCTGGTTCATCTTTTCCTTGGCTTGCAGAGTCAGACGATGATTTTGGTCTTTTTGTTTTGCTTACTTTGAATGATCCTGTCGCACGTAATGGCGGAAACTCATATTTCATCTGTGCTTCGTAAAAGTCAAGTTCAAGGTCGTTTTCCAGCTGAGAGTCAACTAGGTTCTCTTCGGTACTGTGATCTGCCTCCGTTTCTTGTGTTACTATTGGTTGTTCTTTTGTGTAGAGTGTTATCTGTATTGTGTATTTTTTCATTCTTGGAAAGGCTTTCTTCATTCATTTCTGGAGCGTGGTCATCTGATGTTTATGACGTATTGTCGTCAGCAGATATGATAGAGCTTACTGAGGGTAGGATTTTACACTGTCTTACAAGGTGACTTTGTTTACAAAGAAAGCAAGTAGGATTGTCTGTGGATATATATATATATATATATATATATATATATATATATATATATCCAATAATTAACTCGTTCACAAGGTATCAAGATGCTTTCTGGGTGTTTCTCTAGGTCTTCAGAAATTATATATAATTGGGGACGAAAACTCCTGATGTGGGAGAAACGTGGTATAGGATAGATACCTCCTCGTATGCATTCAATAGTCGATGCTAAATTTACACCTAGTTTCAGTAGGCCTTCTTCTATGTCTTGTTTGGGATAATAGGACACACATTGGATAGAATGATTCTCTTATTTTTTGTCAAAAGAGGTCTGAGGTGCAATGATTCGTTGTTTATTACTATGTATTGATTATTGGTCGTAAGCTACTGTACTATTTTCTTGTTTGCTAAATAAAGGCAAACTTGTCCATTTGATATTCTTGACATAAATCTTATGTTTGCTGGGTCCTACCGCCAGAACGTAATCTTTAATTGCTCTCTCTATATTCAATAACAATTGCTTGTTCTCTGTTGGGTGGCGTTTGTAGTGCCTTTGAGTATGTTATTTGCTGAGATTTATTGTCATTACTGTAGTGGAAACTCTTTTGTTTACATTCTTTGGATTTGTTTCTGTCAGTTGTTTTAGCGTGTCTGTATGATTAACGTCATTTAGGGGGTGTTGTTGCCTGCTATTTTCAGCCATTTGTTTTTCTCAACCCATTCTATTGTTAGGTTATGTGATTTTATAATGGTTAATATTTAATCAGTTACCTGGAAATCCACGAAGTGTTATTGATGTAGATGGAGAGCGGTCCCCTGCCGTTGGTTTCTTACTTATTTACCGACTCTTGTTCACTATTTCACAAATTATAGGGTGAACTCAAAGAATATGCCAAACCTGAATTGTTTAGCTTAAGCGATCTTCAACTCTTCGAATCTAAAGTTTCTATCCCTCTGATATCTTTGTTAAACGGGAAGAAGAGTTCTGTTTATTTTCAATTTCTAAATAGAATACATAATTCATTTATAATTATTCAAAAAGTAATTGATAATCAGCATAATATTATATTTTAACTTTCTTTCTAACTCTTAAAAGATCTTCAGGTATTGCTGTATTTGAAAATCAGAGAATTAACCACAGTAAAAGTTATTTAATATTATATTAGTGCTAAAACATACATTGCTAGCTCAGTCAAATACCAACACTCGTCTTTTCAGTTTGAATGATAAAACCACAAATATTAAACTGCACAGTTTTGATTAAGAAAATAGCTAACGGTAAGCTCTGAAATGTGAAAGTAGTTGGTATCTAAATGAATTTGTATACTGGACATGGAGAAAGCATCCTGCGCCGTGGCGTACTGAGCTAGAGCTTTGTGCTTTGGCTCCCTGCCATGGAACGCGCCCGGGTACAATCGCACCCCTGGGCGTTGCAGATTTTAAGTCCCGGGTATAGGACCGGTGTGTCCTCAGCATCATGAGAAAACTAAGGAGCTACGCTAGATAGCGAGCACTGGTCCAGAAAACCAACTTTCCGGCTGGGGTGCCGAGATGTTGACCACATCTCCGCCCCCCTCTCTCTCACGCCCACCGCTGCTATGGGTATGTGGCCGGCAGTCGGGTTCACAGATTCAGGCTCACTTCGGGATGTAACTTGGGTTTACTTTTTACTTTACATGGAGAAGGAATAGCTAGAATTTAGAATCCTGTACCGATCACCAGCCAAGGTTAAGCTCATCCGCTCCGGTTGGAAGCCAGCAACCTTCCACCGGGACGTTTTCCAAGCTAAGTTAGAAGGAATATGCAGTTCTCTTGTGGTTACATCGAGTGTGCTAAACGCTGCTGTGAAATACGACGTCGACCAACTGCTAGTTAATACCAAACGTAGCATTTAAATTCAGAGGATTTTCAAGAAAATCAATGCACCACAAACTGCACTTTATTTGGGAAAAATAGTCTTTTACTCCCTTCATTTTTACCTTCTCAGTTCTAGCCATATACTTAAGGTATTTAAACAACAATAAAATATCTTCAGCTAGGTTTGTGGGAATACACGTTATTCTCAATAACTTTTGTATAAGTTCCATAAGGGATTAACAAAATCTTAATACACCAAAATATGTAAATGCCATTATAGCACGAAATTTAGTTAAATAAGATGGTTTTCAGTATTAATGAATTCCAGATGTTCGTTGTCATTGTTGGTTTACATTTCCAAATACTATATTTTTCAAGTAGGAAGCGTAACTCTTTTTTTAACTTGTGGTCATGCAAACAGCATAGAATTTCAGTTCATGAAATGGCTATACGCTTTTTAAAAGCGCAGTTGTCGCTTCTATTTCATTCTTGTGACTACATATAATACGTAAATGTGCGATTAACCTTTCTTTCAATTAAGACGAAATAAAGGAATAAACTTTGTTAGAAATATGAATGAACCTATGAGTTTTTTAAAGATATTAATGAAACTGTGATAAAAGTAAATTGGCGAATTTATAACATTAAATATATGTAGTAGTAACTAAAAGGAGCATTGCAGGTGCTTTTGAGTAATGTGCTGCCAAAGATATGGGCGTCGTCACAATATGCTGATTAGGGGCTGCCTGAAGAAAAACAAACCGAAGGAGAGCAAAGCGGAAAGACAAAACCAGAATCGATCTCTGTGATAAGAGAGAAAAAGCAGAAAAAGGAAAACGAATACTCTAGTCCGGCTGGTAGCCAACCCGGGTTTCAAGAGGTCAGGGAGCTCGGCTTACCCAGGAGACAGCGTGGACTTCACCTGCAGAGTGAACCTGACAAGTTTTTACAAAAGGTGCAGCCTGAATATACAATTCGCTGTGGTGTGCCTCTTATGCTCTTTCATGCATTTTCAGAGCACTACATTCACGTCATGTACCCATTACAAGAGGACTTGTTTCCAAACGCTAGCTCAAGTTCACCACCCTTCAGTTCTTAAACTATTCTTCTTTTTTCTCTTCTTCTATTTTCATTTAACTGCAATGGTCATATCGGTCATATATGTTCCTTTGGAACATATCGAAGGTGTTAACTCGTATTCGCTGGGTTTTAATCATTAGATCACGCACACATTTGCACTCTCATTCATACTTCCAGACTCTGGGGAAGATGAGGAATTATCTTGGTCGGAGAAAAATCCCCATCCCCACGCCCGGGTATCAAACCCGGTACCCCTAGCACGGCAGGCAGGTGCTCTACCGATTCAGCAACGGGACCAGCCATTCTTAAACAATTCTTACTTTCACTTACCGAAAATATGGGCAATTTTATTGTATTCCACCCACGATTTCACTAGAAATTCATGCTTCCTGAAAAAATATATATATTTTAGATAAATGTATGTTGTATATGTAAGTGTTTACAGTATATAAAAATGTGTATTTTAGTTCAGTATATTTCAAGAATAGCACACGAAGAGCTCTAAGAAAATTTCATACACCTACCTCCCTTTCCATGGAAGATATTTTCGAAATTTTCATATTCTAAAAAAAATTTCTAAGGAGTTTTATTAAAGTACTATGGGTTTAAGATATTCAGTTGGAAAATAAAAAGTGCGCCTTGAATTTTCTGAGAGTAGCCTTAACGTCCCATGTATTATGAAAGTATTTTGTATAATTTTGTGTAACTGGTAAACCAAAGAAGATAGAGGGAAACTTGCTACTCGAAAATATAGAACTTTTTAAAACATAAAATATATCAAATAACCTACGTTTTTCATTTTCCTGGTATCCATTAATACTGGTTTGAAGTTTTCAACACTTGGCATTTTTAAAATGCTGGCGTTTCTAATAGTTTCTCGTGTCTCCATGGACAAAATATAGCATTTTCAGGCCAACATATAGCGATCCGGCTTTCGAACATTTGATTATCGATTAGTTCCTCTTTACCACTTGTACCTTTTACAAAATGTGTCATGAAACTATTTCTGCAAAGGTACGAAGTAGATAGAACAATATAATGTAAGAATATCTTGTCAGAGCCATATAAAAAGGGTGAAGTGTTGTGCTACTCCTTTAACTTTTCTCTTCTTTCTACTTTAAGCTTATTTCAATTAACATTTGCTGAAATAGTCTTATTGCACATATTTTCTTCTAGATACAAATGGATAAAGGGAGGATAGTCGGCTTTAAGCGATAGTCAGCTTCTTTAACAGCTGTCTCTATAAAGCGGTATTAACATTCTCTTCCGTTTTCAAGTCCAATAGATAAAAAGGCGTATTAGTCCCAGAAAAGTATTAAGAATTTGAAAAAATTTATACAAATAACTAGTAACAGCTCACAAAAGAAATTCTGTGCATAATTCTTGCACAAGTAAAGTCACTTTTTTTTTAATTTACGTCCTACAACGCTATCACAACGGACAGTTAATGACAGGGTGAAACGATGCACAAATGATGATTCCAGGGTCGATAGAGCTTAGAGTTACCCGACATTCTTCTTTCGGGATAAGGTAAAATCCCGCAAAAACCTTATCCAGATAACTCACCTTGATCGAGATTCGAACTCGGGACCTCTTGAACGTGAGGCAGACATGCTACCATCTACGCTACCGAGTCACTATTTATATAACAGGATATGCTCTTTTCTCACAAAAACATATTGTACGTATGGCAGAATGAATGACTAGTTAACATAAATGTCCGTGAATATGTTCCTGGCCACATTCTTCTTCTACATTCTTCACATACACTCCATAGTGATTCTAGAGTATTTCCCTCTGAAAGTTAAAGCTATTTCAATATCCTCAGTGCGGAATGTTGGATTGAACTTGTCTTTAGGGCTAGTAGTGTGGTGCAACTCGTCAACAAAATAACTATCGAATGTTTGTAAGCAATGTAAGGCATCTGATCTCATTTGAAGCTATATTGTGTGAGTTTCATTAGGATTGGAAGCGGCAATGTCACGAAATTTCTTTGCGGGAAAATCGGTGTTCTTCTTGTTGTAAGTTTTTACACATCCACCTCATGTAAGTTTATTTTAGAATTTATTTCCAAGTAACTGGACTAAAATGTCCATTGTATTAACATAGAGCGCAGCATAGGCACTTAGTTAAGTAGTTATGCAGTACTTTCTCCATCCAAATTGATAGATTAAAAATATTATTGTGTTCTAGAAATGCATCTGTTACAAGCTTATACTGAAATCCGAAAATGCTAAGTAGACAATAAAATAATATATTATTTATATTACCTCTAATATATTATTTATATTATCTCATGGGGGCAAAAAGCTATCGTATAGTGCACGAGGAAACATAGATTCTTATAAACCTCAATATTTTGTAAACTGCATTAGTAGCGACGATTCTTGGTACATACAAGCTTTATCAAAGGATCATTTGCTTAATATAATAAATCTCAGTATAGTCGTCCTAAAATTTGCTAACTTTATGCATAACTGGAGAACCGACAGAGTGTAAATCAGTCTACTTTTGTTCACATTTGTTCACTTTACATGTTAGCATATGCTAAAACCAAATAGCTATGTGCCCGCCTCGGTAACGTAGATGGTAGCGTGTCTGCCTCACGTTCAAGAGGTCCCGAGTTCGAAACTCGATCAGGGTGAGTTACCTGGATAAGGATTTTACCGGGGTTTTCCCTTATCCTGAAAGACGAATGTCGGGTAACTCTAAGCTCCATGGACTCCGAACACATTGGACATCATTTCACCCATTACTTCATCGTCCGATATGACTAAATGTTGGAGGACGTAAATTACAACAACAACAACAACAACAACAACAACAACAACAACAAAATAGCTATGTGAAACAGAATGATGAAGGGTTGAGGGTTTGCCCTTGGTAGTCCTGAAGAGAAGCAACGAAGTGTCAGCCAAATACACTGAGCTGCAAAGATATTAAGTGAACAATGTATCGAGAAAAAAAACCATAAGCTCCTAAGAATCGCGCCCAAATCTATGAATATAAATAACTATAGGAATCTTTTTTCATTCTGGGGAATAGCGAGTAATAGTGTATTACTACCTTACGTCGAGGTCTTCCGAAAACAATATTCATTTAACATTAAATGTTATTTCAAGCTAAGAGATCCATGCTTTACTAAAGCTTACATTAACTGGAAACGGCAACTCTTGTCTAAGTTGTGACGTAAGTAGTGATGTGTGTGTATTACATGATATATGGTATAGAATACCTTATATCATGTTCATAAATATCAGTATATAAATGTGTATATATTGTAAATGTTAATATGTCATCATGTTAAATTAGCCAGCTGTATGTTGCTAATTGTGCAAGCATATTCTAGGTTAATGGAAACGGCTACAAATTACCAGAATAGAAGCAGTAAGTGATATCAATGGTGAACATTCCAGAAGTTTATATGACAATTTCAAAAGTGTACCATCAACTCTCCAAAGTTCTAAAGCAAACGCGGTAGTGAATGGTTCTCTAAGGCACCATCTCATTTTTATACCCAACAACATTGAAGTACTTCAGTTCAAACACAAAGCAGAAGCGACACTTACACAAATGTTCAGATGGTTTGCAAACCTCACACAATGCAGTCTGCCATTTGTATTCGTAACAAACATATTGTATTTGGATGATCTTTCATATTATCTAGACCTGTTTTAATTCAATTTGCGTGTGGTATAAACTCGGTGTTACTTCCACTGTTGATATTCCTGTGTTTATTCACTATTCTATAAGGGCAAAATGTTTAGTGACAGTGCTAGCTGCGGCAAGATTATTTTGTAGCAATACCCACAACACACACCAGGTATGCTTGACGTACTCTACATGTTCATCAGGATATCACGTCCTGCAACAGTACCTTCAAGAACGCCGAAAGGTTTCGAATAGCAGGTAGTTCAGCATCAAAGGTTCATCATACATGATCAGGTTTGAAAGTGCTAGGGAATAATTCCAGATCACGAAAAATGATTACGGCAGACGGGAAGTCAGCCATCAGAACAGCCATGAGACAATTATATACTCGTGTACTGCAATAGCGACTGAAACAGGTCAGTATCTCTGTCGCAAAGCAGCATTCATAACCTTCCTAATCATATGGGCATCACGCCAGTTCATGCATGGAGTTAAACAGAGCTTGGCAAGCTGAACCACGATTATAAGAGATAAATTCTTGGTTAACGGATATTATCACTACCAGCAAAGAAAATAAATCTGAAATTAAAGATTAACAGATTCTCAGAGAAATCTTATTCATTGTTGTACTAACAGCATCTCGTCACCGCTTCTCCAGTTTTCTGAAAAGGAGTTACTACACAAGGAAGTTCGTTGTGACAAATACTGTAGCATACGTAGGGAACTTATAGTTATAGGAGCATACCTATAGTAAAATCATACAGATATGCAATTTAACCCTTAATAACACGGCATATTTACTGCAATATTTGTATAATTAACCGAAATCGTCCACAACAAACATGAATAGTGACTTGCAATGCTTTGAGAAAACTATTTTAAAACTTTATTGTCTATGTACTTCATGTAAATTGAAATAAATCTACAAAAAATTAGTTTCATTAAACAATACACTGTATTGACGCCACGGGGTTAAGGAGGTAATCGAATTAACAGCAATCATTAAATACGAATGAGTGTATGTTTACTTTGAAATTTGACACTTTACACGTATCGTAACAAACAACTGAATAGTCACAGCACTTAATACCAACAAAGTATGGAAATTAACGGATATTTCGTAAATGCCTGATGGCAGGAATAAAGTCATTTCAAATATTGTATGTGTTTCTAAATCGATCTAAATTTTTCTTGCAGTGTGCTTTTGCCCATCTCACAAATTTTATCAGTTATGCAGCATTACACAAAACTCGATTCAAGATAAGAGTACTTTACAGACTCTTCCCAGAAAATTCGATGCAAACATTATGTCATGAAAGTGCAGAAAAACTCCGTAATTATACTCTTGAAGGGACTATAGTCGAAAAGCATGATAATCGGGACAACGTTACATACCGGATAGGATACATTAAATCTTTAAAAGCAATTTTAGCACAATTGAATAGAAGTTTTCTTTATGTTACAATGTGCAGCAAAAGATCACTTCTTATGGAACAATTCTTCAAATATTGACTGCGTGTACTCATTCTATGAATTATTGCATTTTATTCGCATTGCTGTGAGTAGCCGATTCTGATTCATTATTTATTTGGCAATACACTATACTATGTCTTTGGATCTATCAACCATTGGAAGCAGAATACCCCAGCTCGTAGACTAGATGAGGAAATTCCTAGAGATTTGGAAATTCCTTTGGACGTAGGCTGGAATTTGCATCATACTTCTGCGTCATTTGTAATTTCTCGCTTACAGAGAAACTATTACGCTTTACCATTTTGTGCCTATACCAAAACTCCATACGAAATGCACGAAATTCAAACAAAGGCTCAGGAAACACACTTAAATTGCAAGCCTTTTGAAAGTTTTAGATGTTTTCACGAATTGGTACGAGGGTGTAAACCGGAAGGGTTTTCCAAGTAAAACAAACTATGTATTTTCTCACGACACTTTTAAAACATTACATAACTGTAGATACCTATGCAGAATACCTATTTTTACTGATTTATGATCCGAAAAACGGCGTTAATAGCGGAATTTGAAGGCTTGATAGAAGGTAAAGCTACACAGCAAGTTGAACGTTTAGGGACTTCACAAATGGAGAATAACAAACGGGATAGCGTTATAATAGGGCGTGTAATCACAGGATTTTGCGTATTCGACATACTATATTTCTCATTAATGGCCGTTATATTTTACTGATCAGTAAAGTTTCAAGTGGAGGGGGGATTTCTTAAAGTCTTTGTGTAGGATAGTTGCAAGAAAATGCATCTAAATACCAAATTCAAATATCTCTACTTAATAAAAGGTAGTAAAGAAAGTAAAACTGACATGAATTCAAGTGAAATTACTTGGATACCTTTAGGTGCCCAGTTTGAGGACCAGAAACTCTAGATCAGATAGTGAACCCAGGTTGGCTGATTAGCCCGATGCCTGGCATGAGAATGAAAAAAGTAATTGACAGAATGAGGGCGAAATGAAAGAAAAGAGAAGTCATAATGGAGCAATTGGTGGAATGATGGCGGGGAAAACCGAAGATTCCGCAGAAAACCCACACTAAGCCGTGTTGTCCACAACAAATTCCACATTCAGTCACCTGGTATTCAACCCGGGTCCCTTGGTGAGAGTCAAGGGTCTAACCGCTTGGCCACAGCACGTGAAATTACTTACTGAATGAAACATTGAAGGAAGTGATACATGGAATAAGTTTCATAGGAGGCTCCAGATGATATATAATATTAAGATAAATAATGGAAATGAAAACGACAGATATGGGGTCAAAAATATGATTGCCTGAGTGTCTGGCAGGTATTCTTTGCTTCAGGAAATAATACGAAAATGACAGTTCAGTTTCTGCCTCCTACTCTCTGAACGTCTAATAACGTTAAGCAGCTCATAGAATTACTAAACGGTGCATTAGTTGCGTCCTCTGAAAGGAAAAGCAGAGAAACACCGGAGAGAGGGGTTCGTGTCTCAGAAGCTCAAATTCAGTAATGCATAGGTAATTCAACAGGAAAGACTATACTATAGTAATTTCCGTAAGCATGGCTTCAAAACGCTGCAAATATCACATCTTAAACTGTCAAGATACACGTTAATATTTAATCAGTCACAGTAAGACCAATCCACAGTCTGACTGGGGGAAAGTCAAACACCGACCTTCTAATATTTTAGTGGTGCTTAGCTGGGAAATCTTTTAGTGCCTATCTTACACATTCTCTACTACCTTTAGTTGAAATACCTTATACCTTTTGAACGCACAGCACTATTTCTGTGTGCCATTATGTCCCTCTTTCCGCGTTCATACAAAAAGAACCGAATTTCAAGGTCATCACATAATAGCCAGCTTTGAAAAGATTGAGTATCGCTTGTTTACTCTATTAGTCTTATATCCGCAACGAGCTATATATATATATATATATATATATATATATATATATATATATATACACACGAAAGTTAATCTGGATTAAAAAGAATATCCTTGTGTAAGAATAATTTATAGCAGGGTAAGTAACAAGTTCGTTTGAATGCAATAAATCGAATTATCCTTAATGAAGAAGAAGTGCCAGAGTGATTTTTATCCCTGTATAGAAAGTTTTGTAGCATCATTCCATAAATTCCAGAAACAAAATTTCGTTTGTGGTTTAAAATTTGGATAGTATATTATCCAGTTTTCAATGTCACTTCAGTAATATGATTTTGGTTATTCACTGTAGCTTGAATCTACTCGTGGGGTAGCGGCGTGATAAAATAAACAGGACGGAGCCTCTACTTCCGTCCAGTTCACTCGTTGGGCAGTCGAATTCAAGATGTCTCTAATCTCTCGCGGAAGCAGCTCTCATTTTGTTCACCTCAGCTCTGCATTACTTTCACGGGACGTCGTCCCAGAAACGCATAAATTAGCTCACTCGCGAGAACGTGGCATACACAGGTTATTTATAATTCTCTTACAAACCATTGGGGTTGCAACAGAGACTAAAGAGATGACGTCTTGATAAAGAACCCATGTCCAGAAATGTATGCTCCGATGCAAAATACATTTCAAGATCGAAGCTATTTCACATCCACTTTCCTGGCTACAGAAGTTAAATGTGATAACCGCATTAGCCACTGAGTTATGTGTGTGTAGTGTTTAACGCCCACTTTTGTAGTACATGCGGCACCGCAGACGGTGACAATGATGATATATGAGATGAAGATAGAGAACCGGCAGAATGAGATGGCGAGAGAAACGGGAGATCCCGGAGAATACCTGCCCCAGCTTCGTGTAGTCCACCACAAATCTCACTTTGCGGTCGCCTGAGATCCAACCTTAGCCACCTTAGTGAGAGACGGCTCTGACCACTCAACCATGCAGCTGGCTATCCATCAACCTCAAAATGCCCGCCTCGGTAACGTAGATGGTAGCGTGCCTGCCTGAAGCTCAAGAGGTCCCGAGTTCGAATCTCAGTCAGGGTGAGGTACCTGGATAAGGTTTTTTCCAGGGTTTTCCCTCATCATTGAAAAAGATAAATGTCGGGTAGCTCTAAGCTCCATGGACCCTGGACTCGTTTGAGCATCATTTCACCCATTAATTCACCGTCCGATATGACTTAACATTGGAAGACGTAAATTACAACCAAAAAACTAAGAATATTTAGTGGAGATATTCGTGGATGGCAAGTAAATATATGTTTTCCATAGAGCTTTTAATAGAAATTATGAAACATCCTGTACAGCTGCTGGAAACTTCCAAAGAAAATGCTATCGCAAATGTTAATTTCTATTTATCTCTACAATTACCCTGTCGGTCGTGCCAAAGCTCATACCCGCTACGACGTAATACTCATTTTAGCTGGCCCCGTAGCTCAGGTTCGATTCCCGGCTGGGGTTGGGGATGTTTCTCCAAACAAGATGATTCCCCATCTTCCCCAGAATCTGGCAGTATGAATGAGAGTGTGAACGTGTGCGTGATTAAAATACAAAGTACAAACAAGCAATCCAACGTTTACGAGTTGACATTATCGATATGTTCCAAAGGAGAACGGCCGCCGATATGACTACTGCAGTTAAAGGCGGGGTATAAATGGAACACAAAAAAATACTCGGTTTAGTTTTGACATACTGACTTGTGAAAGAGAGCGTGTAAACACATAAACAGTTTCTGAAGATACCATTATAGTTATTTAATTATTGGAGTAATTTCGTCCAGAGCAGCGACTCCGGCGTGTAAAGAATGCCTAAGTTGCTTAGATAATGAAAGACTGGTATTTATCTACTCACGAAACATTTACATTATAGTCCACCCTTCTTTTTATAGAGAGACTCGGTAATTAAAGAGTGAATGCTGGGCAGTTTTCCAAGAACAGAAGTTTCGATTTGTATCACGCCAACTGGACACATCATGCAACACTTTCAGTCTCTCTCTCTCTCTCTTGTCCGTGTTGATGATATCAGCACAACCACAACTTTCGTGTTCACTTCGAAAAGTAAACTCCACTGAATGGAAACAGCGCGGACAACAAAGCCTTCCCGCTCTACCATTCTCATTTAGCGTGATGGAGACTTTTTATGCACCACCGAATCCCATTTTTATGCTTTACGTCCGTATACCATTCAATTGAGGATGTCCTACAATTGCAGTGTTTTTCATAGTGCATGACAGATTCATGTGATAATGATGCTTTAAATGCAGACAATTTCAGTAATCACATATCTTGTGTAACTCTGCAAACTGATGTACACAGAAACAGGAATGCAATTTAAATCCGAAAGTTGTATCTTTCGAATTGCAAACCTAGACAAATGTTCGAGGAATTATAAAGGAAACGTAGAAATACACACATTTTAGCCCAAACAGTCTTGAAGAGCAAAGGAAGCTTTAAATAAAAAAGAAATGTTTCTATGAATAGAAAAGCATCTGTGTGACGCATTGTGTGATCTTCTCCACTCCTCTTTGGAAAATCATTCTTAAAAAAAATATTCTTGCATCTACTGCTTGTTGAGAGAGAAACCTGCATTGTAGGTGTTAACATTTCATAACTGCGTTCGTTATATTGCCAGGCCGCAGATCGTACATATGCGTGCTCGGCGCGCTATTACTGGGGGTTTTGCCTTTCAGCTGCCACACTGATTACTCAAGAATGATACTAAGTTTTTCAAAGTTGTGTTAAAAATTGTTCATCTACATTCAGGTTCTTGGATCTTCGAACGAAATTTGAATTTGAATGCATAATATAACTTTGCATACTTTTTATAACTTTTGTTCTTATATTCTCCTTATTCATTCTTTCTATAAATTCTCCGTTTACGGGTTTAGTATACATCACATATAAAACGGTTCATTCAACGTTTTGCATCATGTATTTCAAAGTTCTAATAAGAATGACCTAATGTAGTTCCGAAATAAGACGCATGTCTTGAATAAACGTTTACTTTTCAGATGCACTGTCCAATGTATAAACTTTAATCTTCACAGCACAAATTTAGATTTTAGAATATCAAAAATACAGCAACTGACAATTAAAATTCACGCTAACGGTGAATCGTTTGCGATAGTAAGAGGTGTTAACTCATTCGTTGGGTTCTATCACTGGATCAAGCACACATTCATACTCTCATTCATACCTCCAAATTCTGGGTAAGATGGGGATTCACCTTGGTTGAAGAAAAATCCCCAACTCCAGCCGGGAATCGAACCCGGGATCCCTAGCACAGCAGGCAGGTACCCTACCGACTGAGATATGGGGCCAGCCAATACTTACCACGAACCAAATAATTTCCACGGACCACTTGAAAAATATTTCTGATGTATTCACAAAACCTTTTCAAACCATTGTCTTTTATATATATATATATAAAATATAAAGGAAAAAAATTTTCTACCTGCTTGTTTTAAAGGAGATAAACATTTTATGGAAATAGTTTCATTGCATATTTCCTTATAGCTACAAGGGCCATGCAGGCTACAAAATATGCTTAAATGCCGATGGATATATACCGACCTTGACACTCTTTCCATAACAATGCGAGACAATTGATTAGCTGCAGCACTTAGAAAAATATTGCAACTTTCAAAACAACAATGATGGGTACCTTGGAAATAACTGATTCTTCTAAATAGTTACTTGCAATATATTCAGTGTTTTAAACACCTTTCTATCTTATGTGCACTGCACTTTTGCCTGTTTTAAGGTTTACCCGTTATACAAAGCTATGTCACCGTGTGGAGTGCTGCTGCCACAGGCATAGCCGGGCGCTTGACAGGAGAGAAAGAGAGAGAGAGAGAGAGAGAGAGAGAGAGAGAGAGAGAGAGAGAGAGAGAGAGACTCCAGAAAGTTCTGTCCGTTGTTGCTGTCACTAAAGTTCTTGGTAGGTGTGCGTCTTTCTAGAAACAATGGCTGGGGAGGTATAAATAACCCGCCAGGCGTTAGGAGCGGCAGTTTGTTGGTTATTGCAATAGTCGACAATTGAAGTGTACCGCACTGATTTCTTTCATTTGTTTTCTTGCAGCAAAAGCTGTTCTAGATTCCGTAAACCAGATTTCCAAATCTACGGAAACCTTGCAGTCACAAATGGTGTCAGGAGTGGGATCACGACGATAGAAGCCGCATTGGCGAAGATCTTAGAAGAGGCGAAAGAAATGAAGACAGTGAATGACAACTTCGCTACGAAGACATGAAACTGACAATCAGCTGTCTTCGAGGTTAACTCGGTGTTTTGCTGCACGAAAACAAATAAAAGAAACCACTGTGGTACACTTCAATCGTCGACTGTCACAATAACCAACAAACAACTGCCGCTCCTTACACCTTGCGGGTATTTATACCTCCCCAGGAAATGTTTCCAGAAAGCCGCAGACCTTCTGAGAACTTTAGCGGCAGCAACAACAGACAGGCGTTCTGGAGCCTCTCTCTTTTTCTCTCCTGTCATGCGCCCGGCTCCGGCCTATGGCAGCAACACAACAGTGCTACACGGTGACAATATGTACAAACCATTTTCCAGAACAAGACTTCACAGACTCTTCTTGAGAAATTCAAGACAAACACTGCATAAATACTTTAAATTATATGTCATACTAATCAAAATCATTAGAGTTATATTTGAGAAATAGGAAGCACTTTCCATTTAAACAAATGGTTAATATTGGGAGAGTTTCTTTAGAAAAATATGCGCTTGAATGTGTACCGAGCTTTTTATCGCTATTAGATAAACTATTTCATTCGGGAGCTCAAATCTTACACGCGTGAATTTGAACAACGTTTGTCATCGCATTTCAGTTTAGTTAAAATTGATAAATATTAGAGAAATTCTCAGACGGAAACTCCTAATAACACTGTTTTCGGGAACCACTCAGTATAAGAAACTCTATTATGTTTGAAAATATTAAACAATTTTGGCCATGCCTTTCAAATTTTTTGAAACTAATGCAGCATTAATATTAGTTAAAATGTGTGTATTGTCAACGAACGCGTCAATTGCTACGACAACAGCCTCACCGATGTCTGAACTTCATCCCGTAGACAGTAATTCTACTGATATACCGTAATTTGTTTTAGAGGTCTCTAAATATGGACTGTGTTATTTCTCTAGATTATTGCATAGTTTAGAATGGAGAACTTAAACATCTCTTTTTATATTGTGCAATATTCTTTTAAAAAAATTCTAATTGGTTGCTATTTGCAACTTTTTAGAGAATATTTAAGGTTTTATTTATTTGGAGCATATTTAATGACATTTTCATGAATAACTCAGACATCGAGTGTACCAGGTTTTAAGCCAAAGCAGCCAAAATAGAAATTAGATTATTTTATAATTGCTTATTTTCTAATGCTCTCCTTTAAGTTTGGTAGGGCTCTTAGAAGACAGGTCCTAAGAGTTTAGGAATCAGGTTAGAAATCATTCAGCTATGACTTTATGAGAAGGTTTGGAGAGCAGACTTAGCACCTGGACCTATAAAATATTGTTTGTGCCCCTTTCGGAGAGAAGGTGCAAGTGACAGCATACTAATGCCCGATTTCACCAACAAATGTTAAGATTTAACACGAGTTGGCAATAGTTATAACAAAAATTGCATTTCACCAACAAGTGTTAGCTTAACACTCGTGTTAAATCTCTTCTTAAACTAACAAGCCAAATTTATATTGTTAAGTCCTTAACAATTGTAAATAGTCAGGATGGCGGGCGTGATCGCAGCTGTTAATGTCGATTTTCTATATTTAAGACCGCCTAAATGACGTTCTGATAGCGTACGGTCTATGAGGAGAAATGATTTTGAGGCGCTTTCAGACGAAAATTTCCTACAGAGGTATAGACTGTCGAAAAAAAATTATAATTCACTGAATTATGTGGATAAATACGTTCAAGTCACTCGTCACTTGTTCTTCTTAAATTTACGTAATATTGACGAAATTGTTTCGTTCATGCATTTGAATTAAATTCGTTTCCAATTATTTCCCACGACATCTTTCTCTTTTACATTCACCGCATCCGTCCTATTATTTTCCACGATATCCTTATTCTTCGTCACTAATCCAATTAACAATTCTTTCCCCAAGGATGAGAAATTTGTCTCACGGCTTTTGTTTACGATTTTGTTTACCCAGCATTTTTTCTCAGGTGTGTACAGACGAATATGAAAACAAAAGCTCATCGCAGTACGATCAGAAATAATGCGACTCATCCATAGCCATCTATAGCTGTAATATTTACACGTCTCTTGGCGTTATCACGTGTTTGTTAACATTCCCAGAAAACAGGTTGGTGAAATGCAAGCTTTGTTAGCACTGTGACAATTGTTGCGTTACATTTGTTAACGTCGATTTTAACATATGTTGGTAAAATCGAGCATAAGTGTGATCTGACCTGAGGAGACATGTCAGCTGAGGGAAGTTCCCCGACAGCTACAGATCCAAGCTCCCAGTGGCGGCTCGTTCAACTGGTTAACTTTTCCCCTGCGGACTTATACTGGTCCTGGGGTTACAGGATTCAGACAGCTCTCTCATTCCGAAGGACGAGGATTTATGGAGAGTAAATCCCCTGTCATGCACGCCAAATTTGCAACCGACGGATGGAATCCTGAAATAGTTGTTCAGGATGCACAGTGAAGTTAAATGAGAATAGAGGTGAAGTGGACGGCGAGTAAAATTGGCAGATCTAATTATCCTTTGCAGGACTCGCACAGCCATCCGGAAACCCCCACTCCAAAAAATAGAAACCAGGAATTGATCCCACGATCTTCCCAAAACGGGCTTGACCTTTTCTGCCAGGTAACAGGCATTTGTAAATCTGATAGCTAGGAAACCACCTTCTATTTTAGCGAAATGTACTTCGAACATTTATTATGATCATGCGCTTCATAAACATATCCACCTCAAATTAGCATCTGGACTATGCAAGTCTTCCTATGGGTATTATTAGCAATGGCAAATACCTAGTTTGGAACGATAAACCCACCAGCGGGTCCCATTATTGGGTAGCACGACACTGGAAACCACAGCGAGCTGAGACAGGATGTGTAATATACAGAAACAAGATAACAAAATTGCATCATAACGAAAGTTGCGTCATTAACTGTGATTATTTAGCATCATATGAGAACTGTATGTCCACAGCGCATTTTGTCACACCATTACATATTTCCGCAAACGTAGTAATAGAAAAATCCAATTTATGCTCACATTTACACAACCAGAACCAATGAAATCATACTCATCAGTTAGAATGAATGCAACATTAAATAAACAGATTTAGGGTTTATAAAACTGATTAACTATTGTGTATCGTATATGCCTGAAGAATATCCGAAATCACGCTTTACTTTAAACGTTGTATCAATAGCCAAATCAGCGTGTATTTTAGCTTAAATGGTCATTAACCAGCCAGTGAATACATGCTTTACATATTTCATATTCATTTATTGCATCCGTAAATCATACATTCATGATGTGGAATTGTCAAATTGCAATTCGACTTAAACGTTTGCTATTAATTTTAACATCAGGAATGGTATTTTTCGAAACTAGCAATTAAGTTTATATAGATACTTTTTAAGCAAGAGAAACATAATATTTTCAAAAAGAGATTCTTACGGCAGGATCCCAGATGTCTTAGATAATCGCCTAAACCACGGTCCTATAAAGGAGATTTAAATTCTACATTAGGTTTACACTATAGTTTTAAGTTTTAGTTCGTATTGTAAACTTCAGTTGAACTTTACTGGAACTCGTCTTCTGTTTAACTAGTGCCATGTTGTAAATTGCAGTCCCTAGCTGCGCATACGATACCAGAAAAGTAAATATTTAAGGAACTGTTGGGTAATGAATAGACTTCGGACACGGATGCTGTTTTGTTGCACTTCCACCGGAAAATAGTTACGTGCGCAAAGGGTTTTTACTATGACCTTCCCCTTCCCAAGCACCACCGGCCACTTACTCACAAGCTCAGTTTTGCAATAGGCTGGTGTCTCTCCTCGCAACGTGCTTGTCAACAACAGAACTTAACCTAAAATCATATTAGAAACCTACTGATGATGTCATTCAGATATGTCACAGAAATAACGCTTTGGTAGACAGGCCTTTGTATATTTTTGCTCATCAACCTCATAAGCCTATTCATTATAAGTTTGATAAGTCAGTTCCCCTACAAGTTCATACTGTTGTTTCATATATCCCCTTAAAAGCTATTGTAAGTTGATTGATGGTTATTTCCGCCACAACAGTAAGACCCAGAACTTTCTTAAATCGGCCTGATTACTTTCAGATGTTCAATGATAATGAATTTTTAAGCAGATTCAGACTTACGAAACAGGAAGTTCTAATCTTACTGGGCAAAATTTGAAACCACCTACAGCGAGAACATATAAACTGTATTTTGTTTATGGATTTTTATTAAAAAGCAATTATTTCATGCTTCACATAAACATACAAACAATGTTTATAAACAATAATTGCCTATCTCTAGTGTTCTGTTTAGCTTGCAGTAGATACACAATTACTTTTGTGAACCATTTTTAATGTACATGGCTACACACATACGACCGAAAATAAATCGTAATAAATAGAGGGGTGTACATCAGACTTAATTTTAGTATGAATAAATGCCAAGTAAGTTATTAAAATATATCTAAATTTCTAACTCTATTGTCACTTCAAACGTGGCTATTTTTCCTTGGTATTGCTGTCACATTAATTTAATGCTGTTACTCTTAATTTTCAGGTACCGGAGGGACCCCAAGTACCTCAACCCTTAAATTTTGTGCCTACACCCTCAGGAGAAACGGAGATTTAGGAGCCGCAGGAGACGTTCAGCTGCCGCAACGGACAACACCAGCGGCAGTGATGCGCAGCTACTGGCTTGACCACCCGACTGGCGGGTACTCATGGCCACCTGTAACGGTTATTTCATGTTTCTAAATTCAAAAAATGATATATATTTGGAATTGTTATGAAACAATTAATCTACGGAAATAAATTAATCTACGGAAATAATAGGTTGGTCACGAGATGATGCAATGTGAGTGAAATATTATGTAATATTGTCGTTATTAGGAGCTGTAAGAATGTGATTATGTAATGTAGTGATGTGGGCCAGTGGAATATAAGGAGATTAACTGAAATTAGCATTCTTATGCATCCGAATTCAGTATGAGAAAGACGTGTATTTGAGTCTCTACGAGCGTGTGCAGAAATCAATTTGTGAATCTACATTTAAGATTCATTAATTAGCGTGAGTGTAAAACAGGAAAAGTTCATGTATACATCAATCATCGTTTGTTAGAGGGCAGTTAGAGGAAGAGAAGTATTTGTTCATTCAATCGATAGTAATAACTTTTCCTCTACCCCGCGATCACGCCCAGAGGTAAGATCTCCAGCTCCAATGATGCTGCCGAGGAACCTACAGGACTAGACTACAAGATCTTCACAAAGGTGAGAAACAAATCATCACATCTCCAATCATCACATTTGCAACACATATACCCGTTGCAAAATGATCGCCACAACGCGGGGCTTCTAGAACAGCATCAACCCATCATCCATCCCACACGATTTTTGCAACCATCCCATTGCACGCCTGACCAAGTCGCGGGAGGTTGGCTCAAAGGCTCTCCTCCAATGGGAATCGGGGATTACTCGGCTCAGATGGCAATCAACTGGCTGAGCCGAAAAATTCCAAACGCTTGCCTCTGCGCCACCTGCCACCTTCGAGCGAAACGAAGACCTGGAGTCGTACTGTAACATGACATTCCCAAATACGTGCGTCACACGTTAGCTCGGAGCCATATCACTTGGCAACCTTTATCTAAGTTGCTAAGTATACCAACAGTATTTAGTTGTGGTGAAAATCAAGAACAAGTTTTTCTTTTCTCGGCCTTCAGGCGTACCGCCACTGCATTGTGGTTTAACTTAACCAGAAGGTTATAAAACGGCATCCGAGTTACAAATGGTTAAATTTCGGTTAAATTACACTTTCGGTTAAATTACACCTATGTATGACCCAGGGTATTCGACTACTACTGTTTATTTAACTCTAATATCCTTTTCTCTTAAGCAAAAGTTACATTTATTTGTTATTATGAGTACTTCAATTTTTCTTTTCATTATTTCACCCAGAAGTCAATTATTTCCGCCGCTAAAGAAAGACTTGAGTAAGTTTCGGTACATACTAATGAAAATCCATTCTCAATATTCTGAAATTATAACATTTGTACATAAATGATCATTCGCGTTTTGCTTTATTTTTAATTTATCAAACCCATGTAAAGGATATTTATGCACCAACTAAATAGCGAATTTTGTGCCAGTCCACATAAAATCCTCGTACTGTTCTCCACATATAGATAACGATAATGATATAGAGAGAATGGTTCCAAGGAATTGCTGAACTACTTATACCTAGAAGATTCGTTATCAGCGGCGCCCAGATTTTGATGAAAAGTCATCTTTTTCTGAGTAGTCATAGACGATGCTTATTGGAAATTAAGTGCATTCTGGAACAAATACGTCATATATATATATATGGTTTTATAGGTCATCAAAATGCATTTTCCCACATTTGTATAATAAAATAATGTTTTAACATTTATATGCATTTTCCGGTCATTTTCTTTCTTTTTCACGAATTTATAGGGCATTTTCATCGGGAGTCCCGATTCGATTCCCGTGGTAGACCTGACCCTGACCCATGGGCTTTTTGAGGGATTTTAAAATAATCTGTCATTAAAAGTTCATTTACATATTTTATATGAAATAGTAGCTTTGTAAGTGTGGTAAACATGCAATTAACAAAGGACAGCGTCATAACAGTGCTGGTGAATTTATGACGCATCAATTTGAGAAATCGCCGATTACAGTATGCAATAAGTGTGGATTGCATCCAGAGAAAAACATTTGCGAACTCTTCAAAATGTGAAAAAGAAAAAGACAAGCGTCTCCGTTACTGTTAAAAGAAGCGGTTTTGACAAGTAACAAGTCATCTTCATTTTATAAAGAATTATGTGAAGTGTTTGTTAGTACAAATATTCCGCTAGGAAAATTAATTCCAAATCACGAGATTTTCTTGAACGCCACATTGGTCATACAATTCAAAATGAATCAACTCTGCATAAAAGCTACCTACAAAAATGTGATGAAGACACGTTAAACCGAATACTTGAATGCGTGAATCGGATAAAAAAATTATGTATCAATTGATAACACAACCGATTCAGAGGGGCGTTGCGTGGCCATTCGTATGCTAGAAGCTATTAGTGTCTCAGAAATGTTTCTTCCAACCTCAGAGCTTATGGACGCTGTTTACTACTGTCAGATATGCAAACTGTTTGATATATCCATGTGTTTATTGTGGCCTAGTGGAGTACATGACAACGTGGTCCTCTTCCTAACAGACGCGGCACCTTACATGGTAAAGGCGGCAAAATCGATCCAATTATTTTACAGTAAGATGGTGCATTTTACGTGTTTTCCCCATGCTTTTCATCGAATTCATCACTGCGAAACAGGTTACATCAACATTTCCAGAAGTAGATACACTAATTTCTACAGTAAATAAAATATTTTCGAAAGTGCCAACCCGAACTCTGCATTTCAAAGATAAAGCCCGTAATATAGCTTTGCCCTCGGCACCAATTTTAACATGCTGGGATAAATGGTTAACTGCACTTTGACAATTTTCAAATAGTGAGAGAAGTAGTTTCCATATAAAGTATTTGCCGATATCTGTCAGGAGAAAACATCAGAACTGATATTTTTGAAAGGATTTAACAGGCAGTGACATAGTGCTTTTCAAATATGCAGTTATAACATCTGTCGAAGTGCAGAGAAGTTTCTCAAAGTATAAAGCAGTTTTAGCTGACAACCGCCGTTCCTTTACTTTTGTTAACTTCAAGATGACCATGATTGTGTATTGTGACGCTAAGTAAGGTATGTTTTGGCTAATGAGTACAGTAACTTACTTTTTCATATTCTATAAAATTGAAACTGACCTGATTAATTTTGAATTTATTTATTATTTAGTGGCAATAATTGCATTATTTACTAAGAAGCTTAATTTTAAAATGTGGTTATTCGAATCATATTCATTATTTGTCTTTGACAGTTGTTAATTTATTATTATGAAAGAAATTGTTAATTTTTGCTAGGTCATTTTTTTACATTTTATGTGCATTTTTTGTATTTTAAGGGCACATTATAGCTCATTTTTAGAGAAAGTTTAAGTCAACAACTTCCGAAGGGCTAGTTATTTATACACCGGTTCACACGGTGTATTGTGAGAGTCCAGGAAATGTTAGAAAAACATACAAAGCTGATCTTTGATTCATCTATTGCTTAGTTATAACAATCTCTTCAGGTATGTCTGAGAATAGGTTAACAAAAGGAAAAGTAGATTAAATATCTAACCTGATATTAAAGTGTATTTAATTATTTATAAGCATGTGGAGTTAACAAAACGTGAGACAACTAGTTTGAACGTTCAAATACATGGATAATCATTTCCATGAATGCGAGGGGATTGTTATCATCATCATCATCATCATCATCATCATCATCATCATCATCATCATCATCATCATCGTCATCGTCATCGTCATCGTCATCATCATCATTATTATTATTATTATTATTATTATTATTATTATTATTATTATTATTATTATTATTATTATTATTATTATTATTATTATTATTATTATTATTATTATTATTATTATTATTATTATTATTATTATTATTATTATTATTATTATTATTATTATTATTATTATTATTATTATTATTATTATTATTATTATTATTATTATTATTATTATTATTATTATTATTATTATTATTATTATTATTATTATTATTATTATTATTATTATTATTATTATTATTATTATTATTATTATTATTATTATTATTATTATTATTATTATTATTATTATTATTATTATTATTATTATTATTATTATTATTATTATTATTATTATTATTATTATTATTATTATTATTATTATTATTATTATTATTATTATTATTATTATTATTACTATTAATTGCACTTACGTGGAATCTAGAATTTCGAAGCCATTGAATAGCAACTCCCTTTTTAAGGAAATGACTATCGCTTTACTTGCTGTAGCATTTTGTTTTTGTTAGTGTTATTTATTTCACGCACATTTTGTATGTACTTTTTTCTTTTTTATTGTTCTTTTTTGTGGAATAATTACACAATTAATTTTAAGGTTATGGGGCATATATTTAAAGTTATCCTGCAAATTTATAGTTCATTTTCAATAGCCAATAGAACAGGATATTCAAAGTCACAATAAGAATCTGACTCCTTTTATTTTAAGGAGGTTTTCATTTAGTAGTTATGGCCATGTTTATTGTTATATTATCCACAGAGATACCCTAAAAATTGCCCTTGCATATGTTTGAAGAATTTTCTTTTCTAGTTATCACTTAAAGGCCGGTGATACTGTATATAATAAAAATACACAGAAAACACTGTTGCTTTAGAAACTTATTTTTAAACATTTACATAAAATTCTATGATCATCGTTGTTTATATTCACATAAGCAATTTGTATGAAACTGTGAATTTCTACACACCTCATACCAATCAAAATCAATCTTTGCAGAAGTACCTTAAGTGCACATTTCGTTGTAGGTAAAGCAGATTTAATAATAATCAGATGTCCGTTATATGCTGTTGTTGAAATTCTGTACTCTTTCCACGACCTTGCAATAAACAGCAGAATAGGGACAGAAATCTGAAAAATTATAAATTATTCAAAATCTCTAACTATAACAATGGATATCTTGATTCACAAACTATTTGAAATAAATTGTATGTTTTAGCTGATCTACTTTTGTTCCATAGTAACCTTTCGTCTATATCTTGTGATTTACTGGTTGATTATTTATTATTTATGTAACATTCCTCCTGATTATAGAAGACTTCACTTCCTAGAAAATTCAAAATAAACATTCTATTTGTCAGGAAAATGTCTCATTGTGTACTGCTTTAGTCAAAATCGTTTGTACAGTTTAAAATGATTGGAAATGATTCCATGTTAAAGATGTCTGAAATAGATATTTTTCAAAATGTTATTGGAAAATAGTGATCTTGAATACTCAAATTGTTATTTTTTACCGTTTTTGCTCTTAAGTTATATGCCATAAAAACATTTTTATAAAAATTCTTTTTTGTATTCAGGTATCTAAAACATGTACTTCGATGAAAATCGACATCAAATTTTAGAGTGGAATGCAATTACTTCCCTACTTGCTGTAAGTACGTAGTAGGAATAATAAAAACGATTTGACACATGTACACTGTCATGCAATATTGACGTGAAACAGAACGCAAGAGCAAAAATCTACAGTGAACAGTAGTTACCAATGGTGTATCTTCTATAAGTAAAATAATGTGACAGTTTACTCTACCACATACATTGCAGGGAAAAATTGTTCTGCTTGCCACCCAAAAATTCCATACTGAGATGTCACAGGGGAAAATAAACGTTTTGGTGTCTGCTGAATGCATTGTATATAATGGGGCACGAAGATTTTCAAGAAAATTCCCCCACCCGAAAAGGCATGCACAAGACCTTGAAAAGGCTAGTGCCAAAATAGCACTAAGGATTTTCACAAGTTATAATATATTTAAGAAAATTTTACGACAGATAAAAGTGTTTTGAATTTTCCGCAAAACGCCTATGATGTTCTGGCCATTTTCGTTGACTTATGCATAACTGATAAAGTAAACCATAGGTAAAGTTTTTCATTGAAACGCAATACTGTACTGTACGTACGTATGTATGTATGTATGTATGTATGTATGTATGTATGTATGTATGTATGTATGTATGTATGTATGTATGTATGTATGTATGTATGTATGTATGTATGTATGTATGTATGTATGTATGTATGTATGTATGTATGTATGTATGTATGTATGTATGTATGTATGTATGTATGTATGTATGTATGTATGTATGTATGTATGTATGTATGTATGTATGTATGTATGTATGTATGTATGTATGTATGTATGTATGTATGTATGTATGTATGTATGTATGTATGTATGTATGTATGTATGTATGTATGTATGTATGTATGTATGTATGTATGTATGTATGTATGTATTTTTTTTTTTTTTTTTTTTTTTTTTTTTTATTGAACTTTAACAGCATGCCCCGTTACGGAGTAACATTACATGCATTTAATTACATAGATACATTATAAATAGTAATCACATTTTGATATTATTTTACAATAGTTTTTTAAATATTAGAATTTAAATGTTCAATTCACGTATTGTTTTAAAATAAAAATTGTTTACAAGTCAATTGAATTAACATATATACAAAAAGCTTTCAAATGTTTATTTATAAGGTTTTGGTTTGACACTGGCCAATTTCCTCCATTCTTGTGTACTTCTTCAATCAACTTGTCCCTCTGATGTTTTGTGTCTCTACATTCATAAATGAGGTGGTTTGCGGTCTGCTGTGGGCTATTGCAGGTGCATTGGGGATCATCTATGATATGAAATCTATACAAGTAAGCTTTAGTTTTTCCATGTCCTGATACCATTGCAGTGAATGTCGCTGTTAATGGTAGTTTTGTCTTAAGACGATCCTTTATCAAAGGGAAGAATGATTTGGTAAGGGCTCCTTTACTTGTACTGCTCCATCTCTGTTGCCACTGTAGATGTCCTGCCCTCTCTATTTCAGTTTTCAAAGAAGATTTTGGTACCTTGTTGTAAATAGTCTTTATTTCGATGTCTTCAGCAGCTGATTTTGCTAATATGTCTGCTAGCACGTTACCAGTAACTCCTGCATGTGCTTTCACCCAACTAAAGTGTATTGTCCACTGATTTCTTTCTAAAGTTCCTAGTCTATAAAGTGTCTCCTCAGGAATATAATTGTGTTTATTGTTGTTTTGTAAGGTGGATAGTGCCACCTGACTATCTGTAAATATGGCTACAGTCTTCTCTTTGTTCAGCGTATTTGCCATGTTTTGTAGCTCTTCAAGTGCTTTCAAAATAGCCAGTT
This sequence comes from Mantis religiosa, assembly GCA_030765055.1. NCBI lineage: Eukaryota > Metazoa > Arthropoda > Insecta > Mantodea > Mantidae > Mantis > Mantis religiosa. Next base: position 136,971,185 of record CM060951.1, read on the forward strand.
GTTCGGCCTGATTGTTTGAACACCTTCCATCCAGCCTGAATTGCAGTTGTCGAATTACAGTATTGTGCTTGTACAGAACTACAGCAGCCCCGACTTTTTCATCTGATTTACTCCCATCCGTAAAAATTTGAAAGACGTATGCCCCATCATCCTCAACTGCTTTTACATGAGGTCGTTCTGCTGGATGGTTCCAGACGCTTGGTGGTAGGGGTGCATCATAGTCACGTTCACTGTGTATATCATTATACAGTTTTATTTTGCCTTGTATTGTTATACCAATTGGCTGGATGCCGGCAATAACACAAGATGCATCATAAGAAATTGTCCTATATGCCTTCGTCATTTTTATATTGAACAATCTCTGAATCCTCTCGAATTTTTTAATGTTCTTCTGCTTTTCTAGGGCAAATCCCCACACAGGAGCACCATAAGTTAAAATAGGTTCTATTGCGCCTTTATAAATAGTTTCTAGCGCCTTATTTCCCAGTCCCCAAGTGAGTTTTGCGCACTTGGAAAGATTATGCAGAAGTCGTAGTGCTTTGTCATGTACTTGATCTATGTGGTGATCAAAGCTAAACTTCCTATCAATGTAAATACCAAGATATTTAATAACATCCACTTGTTCCAGAGTTTTATTGTTCAGATATATGCTGATTGCTTCATTATGATTAGTTTCTTTGATATTACCAAAACTTTTGATTTTGAGTCGTTAAACTGGATTTTATTTTCTTTAGCCCATAACTCAATTTTCTTTATGTCCTGATTTGAAAAATTTTCAGCATCTAATATACTTTTTCCTTTTGTCATGACAAGTAAATCATCAGCAAATGCTATTACCTCTGTCCGCGTTGTAAATTCCAATTTTAGCAAAGAGTTATATAGTATATTCCAAAGTCCAGGCCCACAACAAGATCCTTGCGGACAGCCTCGCTGGACCTGTACTTCAGTCCTGAATTCATTCGTAGAGAGAGTTGCTTTCCTATTTTTAAAATAATCCTTTGTAAGTTGGTACAAATTTCTTGGGCACTTCATCTCTCTTAAGTTATTTAAGACACTAGGCCACCAACATGCATCAAAAGCTCCTTTCACGTCCAAACTCACCAAAACAACATAACCAAAAGATTTTAGCTCATCTTCAATGAATACCTTCAGCGCCATTGCTGCATCTGTCGTGCTTTTCTGAGCTTTAAATCCAAATTGTCTTGTACTGTAAAGGTTTCTCGTGTTAATATGATATTCAATCCTATTTATCATTAACTTTTCTAAAACTTTACCGCATATGTTCAACAAGCTGATTGGTCGATATTTTGTTATCGTTACACTATCTTCTTTGCCTGGCTTTACTATAGGAACTATAGATGAACGCTTCCATCTTTCTGGAAAAATTCCTTCCATAAGACATTGATTATATATTGCTGTAAAGAAATATGGGAACATTTTAAAAGCATTTAACAGAATATCACTAGATATTCCATCTTCTCCCGGTGACTTTTTTGGATTGAAATTTTTTAATACAACCCAAATCTCATTAGGTGTAAATTCCTTGTCATCTGGGGTACTAATTACTTCCTCTGCAAGCCTCCTTAGGTCTTTTTGTCGTTCAGTATCATCTTGTACCCTATCCTCCGGAATGAAGTTCTCCAGCATATACTTTAATGTGCTTGGTATATCTTCAGTGTAGGTTCCATCTTCTCTTTGCAATGTAGTAAGTGAATTCTGATATCTTATTTTATTGGCTGCGATCTTATAGACTACAGTCCAAGGATTAGTCCCATCAGTTACATTACAAAATTCCCTCCAGGATTTAAACTTTTCGTCATTTATTTTCCTTTGGTATTGCCGATTACCTTCCAAGTACTGATTCCTTCTTTCTTCTCTTAACTGCTCATTATTAATAGTTCGTTGATATCGTCGTCTTAATGCATTTACCTTTTTCCTCAATATGGTTAGTTCAATGGTCCACCAGGGAACTGATTTGCCTTTAATTGCCTGCTTCTTACCCCTGCTTACTCTAAACGCTTCCCTGCATGCAGCTTCCATACTATTGTAGAACATTTCAATTGTATATTCAACATTATTTTCTTTTACTTTATGGGCGAGCTGTTCATCCACACTCTGTCCATTGCCCAGACAATTAAAATTTTTGGTCAGCTTTCGTGGCAACGTTTCCTCAAATGTCTTATAATTTTCTGGTCTAGTTATATATTTAATTCCCTTTAATGTACGAGTTTGGGTTTTGATTGCATTTCCTATTGTGAACGATATTATCTTATGATCAGAGCAGCTTTCTTGCTCTCCAACGGTCCATTCCCTTACATCTCTAAGGAGTTTGTCATTAACGATAGTCAAATCGACCCAACTCCTTCCAGTTTGGGATTCAAAAGTTGGCAAGCCGTTGTTTTCATTCATGATATGTAAATTTGTTGCTGTAATGAATTCTTCAAATATTCTACCACGCTGATTAGTTATTATATCATGCCAAAGTTTGTTTCTGGCATTACTATCTGCTAGTATTATCAGACCCTTTCCTTTAATATGCTGGAGAATATTTTCAATCTTGTTAATGTCATCTTCTATATTCAAGTGCCCATCAAAGTACATACAAGCTGCAAAAAATGTTTTCTTATTATATACAACCTGTATAACAACACAATCACTGTCGGAAAGCTGACCAATGGTAGTTACGTCAATATTTTTGTTGTTTATAAATATTGCTGCTCGTTTACCCGTAGTACCAACTGTATATATTCTAAAATGTAATGGTACACCTGCTGGTTTATTGTTAATCAAGTAGGGCTCCTGAATAAATACTATATCTATAGCTTTTTCATTCACAAGCTGTACCAAATTAGCAGTCGCAATCCTTGAATGTTTCAAGTTAACCTGAAAACATGTTAATCTGTATCTATCCATTTTAATAGTCGGTATTGTCTTTTAGCCGCCTAAGTGTTGCTTGATAACAGGAGCAATTCGTATCCAGTGCAGAATGATTTTCTGACACTTTGTTGTCTCTGTTATATTTATTATACGTTACACAATTAATGCATTTATATGCAGCTCTGTTAGCAGTACATTCCTTTAGAGCATGCTTCTCTGCGCAATTTGGACATGTTTGCTGTCCTTTACAGTCCTGCGCACGATGATTATATTTACAGCAATTGAAGCAACGCCCAGCCTTGACATAATCATCCCAGTTACACATATTCCATCCTATTTTTAATCTTTTGCCAAGTATTTCCCTCCGTACAGTTGAAGTGACTTCAACAACCAAATTCAAATTCTTTTTCCTATCATGAAAGGAAAATTTAGGCTGAATCTCTGTGCTGAAAATCTCCAGCTCTGTATTTTGTGCTGTTAAAACCTCCACAGCATTCTCCGTTGTTATCTCATCTGGTATATTGAAAATAATTATTCTTGGATTTCTTTTCTTCGAGACGGTAGCCTCAAGCTCCTCTCCACACTTATTATTAATATTGTTGCAAATAGTATCTACTTCAGCTTTATTGTTCGATTGTATTAGAACTTGTCCGTTCCTCAATGCCTTTACAGACTGAACACCAACCTTCATCTCTACAGGATTAACCTTAGTTTTCACCAGTGTCTTTATATATTCCACACTTTGATTATTCTTGCTCCGAACAAGCAGTTTAAAGCACTTAGAGTCCCCTGTACGTGCAGCGCCAGTCAACACCGAAGCATAACTCCTTTCTACCCCAAATTGCTCCACAACCCGTTCCGAAGATATCACCCCAGGTGTCACTTGTGATGCTATTCTCGCTCTCTTGCCAACACTCAACTGTTCCTGATAGTTCTGCACTGCCATTTGTAAACTTTCGGTTTCATTTTCCTTCTGATTCACGATGACTTTCATTTTTGTAAAATATTTACGTAAACTACTTACCGACTTCACAATATCCTGCTTCAAATCTTGACGCAAGTTTTTACTAGCCTCCGTAACATTTAAGAGCATTCTAAAGGCACTCTCAATACCCTCACTAACTTCATCCACCATTTTGAAATCTCTTGTTTATTATTCCTTGTTAACTCAAACGAAACATTCCAATTAAGATATAACTTTGTATTTCTCGATTTAGTCGTGCGGTTCACGGCCTCCTGAATACTAGTTTCTATGCTTCTCAATCCATGAACAATGCCTGGGTCCGTCAATTCCCTTAAAACTCTGTAACTCAGCAATGCCCGGTTCAACTAACACGCCCACAAAGAAACAGCCTCACAAAAAACATTATGAAATGCCGAACACAAACAAGTACTTGAAAGTCACGCCACTAACACCGAATAATCAAGAGCACACACACTCGCATTCTTCCTCCACGAATATCACGGTGTGTCTGTATGTATGTATGTATGTATGTATGTATGTATGTATGTATGTATGTATGTATGTATGTATGTATGTATGTATGTATGTATGTATGTATGTATGTATGTATGTATGTATGTATGTATGTATGTATGTATGTATGTATGTATGTATGTATGTATGTATGTATGTATGTATGTATGTATGTATGTATGTATGTATGTATGTATGTATGTATGTATGTATGTATGTATGTATGTATGTATGTATGTATGTATGTATGTATGTATGTATGTATGTATGTATGTATGTATGTATGTATGTATGTATGTATGTATGTATGTATGTATGTATGTATGTATGTATGTATGTATGTATGTATGTATGTATGTATGTATGTATGTATGTATGTATGTATGTATGTATGTATGTATGTATGTATGTATGTATGTATGTATGTATGTATGTATGTATGTATGTATGTATGTATGTATGTATGTATGTATGTATGTATGTATGTATGTATGTATGTATGTATGTATGTATGTATGTATGTATGTATGTATGTATGTATGTATGTATGTATGTATGTATGTATGTATGTATGTATGTATGTATGTATGTTTTTTTATACCTGGCATGCCCCATTCCATAGGAATACTACATGCCTTATTTTATTTACATTATATACAACTTTTACAATAATTTTACAATGATTTTACATACCTTGTATTTGTATTGAAATGTGTCCTACATTATTTTACAATATTCTTATTGAAATAGTTGCAATTAATTAGCAGTTTTATTGAATTGTTATGCTTCATTTGCCTACTCTATATCTGTGAAGTTTATTTATTTAACAAATTTGACGAAACATGTTAGATGTGTGTTAATAAGTTCCACTTTGGTAGTGGGCCATGCGCATTGTCTGCTTTTTATTTTCCTGATCATTTCGCCTCTTTGTTTGTTTATGATTGAACATCGGGATATTATGTGATCTACTGTTTGGTCCTCTTCTTGACATTTGCATACTGGGCTATCTAGTAAAGCAAATCGATGGTGGTATGAACGGAGCTTTCCATGTCCTGTGACAATTGCTGTAAACTCTTGGCATATGGGCAGTTCTTGTTTTAGTCTATTTCTCACGGATGGGAAGAATTCTTTGGTGATGGCTCCTTTCATTGATGCTGTCCATTGTAGTTGCCATGCCTTCAGTCCAGTGTCTCTCCCTATGCTTATCAGGACTTCTTTATGTGCTTTATTATATTGTATTTCACGATCTTCCCCAGCAGCCACTTTTGCTGCCATGTATGCCCAAGTGTGCTTTCACACATCCAAAATGCAGCATCCAGTCTGATGTTCTCAGGTCGAGGATTTTAGCTTTGATTGCCTCAGTCAGGTAATTGTGTTTCGAGTTGTTTTTAAGGAGATCCAGTGTTATCCTACTATCAGTGAACAATGCAACTCGTTTATCAGCGTACCCTTCATTTTCTAGTTCCTTTAGTTTTTTCAGCGCCTCAAGAATTGCAAGTTGCTCTGCCTGATTATTTGAGCATCGAGCATGCAGCTTGAACTTTATCTTATGGGTCAACATGCCGTTTATAAATATTACTGCCGCTGCCCCAACTTTGTCTCCCATTTTGCTGCCGTCTGTGTATATTTCAAATGCGTATGTACTGTTATTATCTGTCTCATATATTGAAGGATTTTGTGCCGGGTGTCTCCAGTGTCGCATTTCTACTGATGCGTTGTATTCCTCATTGTGAGCTCTTGTTGCCAGATAAGTCCTTACCTTTCCCTCTATGGTTACTTGTAGAGGTTGTGTACCAGCTATTACACAAGAAGCCTCATATAAAACTGTACGGTATGCTTTATCAATTTTTATGTTAATTAGTCTCTGCACTCTTCTGTACTTAATAATGTTCTTGCATTTCTTTATGGTTTCTATCCACACTGGTGAGCCATATGTCATCGCTGGAACTATAGCTCCTTCATATATCGTTCTTAGAGATCTGTATCCTAATTCCCATTGTAGTTTGCCTGTCCGTGATAACATATTGATAAGTTTAATGGATTTTTGTGCAGTATGGGCTATGTGCGCATTGAAGTTGAAGTTGCTGTCGAAGTAGATGCCTAATGCTGATTTCTTTATCTTCGTTTCTCTTCCTGGAGATAAACAGAGTCTGCGATTTCTTGTCATTGAATTCTAGTTTGTTGTCTGTGGCCCAGTTCTGGATCTTCAATATGTCCTGGTTCGCCGTGTTTTCTGCTTTGAGTTTGGAAAGCAATCACTTTTGTTATTCTGGTGAACTGTATATTTAACATACTGTTGTATACAATATTCCAAAATCCTGGACCGCAGCAGGATCCTTGAGGACACCCTTTCTGGACTTCCTTCACGGCCGTGTAATTATTTATTGATAATGTTGTTTTCCTATTGCTGTAGTAATTTGAAGCCAGAATAAAAAGGTTCTTTGGACACTTAAGTTCTTTTAGGTTTTTTAGGATGCTGGGCCACCATGCTGCATTCAATGCACCTTTTACATACAGGTTCCTTAGGATTATGCATCGCCATCGCTGCATCTATTGTTCCTCTTTGGGGAGTAAACCCATACTGATTTTTGTTGAATAGATCATTGGATCGTACATGGTAGTTAATTCTGTCTATCATTAGTTTCTCAAGTAATTTTCCGCCAACATTTATCAAACTAATTGGACGGTATTTAGACACGTCCTTGCAATCTTCCTTGCCGGGTTTAAGGAGTTTAATCGCAACAGAATGTTTCCATCTTTTTGGAAACATGTATGTATGCATGTATGTATGTATTTATCTATTTATTTATGTACGTATGTATGTATGTGTGAATGCATGCGTGTATGTATGTGTGAATGCATGCGTGTATGTATGTGTGTATGCATTATGTATGTATGCATGTATGTGTGTATGTATAGATGTATGTAGTAGACTAAAGGGCCATTCACAATGAGAACGCAAACGTTAACGGAAGGATGTAACCATAAACGTAAACTTAATTATAGCCAATCAGAAATTATATAATTTAAAATGGCTCCTACTCATTAAGTAACATTCATGCATGTTCAAATAACATTAGCCAATTTACTCGGTGTACTATATTTGAAAAGAAAACGGTCGTCTCGGAGATGTTCGGTTCATCCGCTGAATCAAAGTAGAATATATCAAGGAGACTTTCATAATTTACTTCGTGAAACGGGAGATGATCCAGTGAAATTCCAAAGATACCTACTTGAGAATGACTCCTGCACAATTTAACATGGTATTAAATCTAATGCACTCGATGTCCAGATGTTATTCTTCAAAGCTAGGACTTTATAAGATCTATTAGTTTTGTTACACAGACAAGCATGGTTTTAATACAATGCAATAAGCTTTTCGTCTAATGCAGCAGTTTTCCACTGTCTTCTGTTTGGTGGGTTTACTCGTTCAACATAAACGCAAATTTAGAATCTTGGAGTTTGCAAGAATTTGCTTTTGCGTCTGCAAAATGAGTTACTAATCTTACTAATTTTCTTATTAATTTAAATGCACGCAAATCCACGTTTTTAGTCTATTGATGGCACTTATTTTTACTGCCTCATACTGGTTTTTCTTTTATTTTTAACTCTATAGTTCTTCTATGAGAATCTCGCTATTTATCTTGCCCTTGATCCTCCTTATCCATTTCTCCTCACATTTTGCATTTTTTTTTTAAATTTTAGACCTTTTCTTTGGTTTTATAGTTGAAAAGTTCTAATTGATATTTCCCTAAAACGAGTGAAATGGGGAAATCAATATTTCCCCGTTTAAATATGTGCGTGCACTATCTAACTCTTTTTTTTCCGTGGTGTCCTCCTCTCAGCTACAATTAGGTAAAAAGAATGGAATCACAGCTTTCATACCACACTTCCTTTCCATTCTCTTATTATGTTTCAGGTGTGCTGTTCTCTGCGCTGGGCGGCGGTGGCGTAATGTGGTCGTTATCCTCCCGTGGGGGGATGCTTATCGACACCAGGGTGTCATGCCTCTTCTCGTCAGAGTTTCGCTTACACAAATGCACCTTCAAGGCTTAGGTAACGGTGCCCAGTTCATAAGCATTTGACTATCGGTTGTGTCTTTTTATCTATAAGAAAATGTGCCATGCAACTATTCCTTGTATCTCAATTAAAACCCAACAGAGAGAGGAAACAGGCGTTGTAAGAATAGTTTGTATACACACTAACAAATGATTGAGGGTACAGAATGTCATGTGCACAGCTGGAGCTTCTGTCTTGTTTTGACCTCCAGCTTGAAGGTGCCTAAGGCAGGGCGGCCCGCATCAGGAGTGCTGTCACCGTCCACCTCTTTCTAGCAACCGTTCACGTTAGAAGCATAGCATCTGGTGCTGTCACTAGGGACTAATTCTAATACAGACGTGCAACTAATCCTGGCAAATCGTCTCAAGCAAACTTGTAAACTACAATCTCCCCTTCATCTGAATACGTTCTCACTATCTGAAGAGATGAAATACGCGTATATTCATACAAGGTAAGATATGGCTTACAATCGTGGTCTTTCACGGCTAGAATTTGTCAACATACATAACAACTATTAAGTTCTCTCGATGGCCTGTGTTATAAATTAAAATATAAAATATGAGGTTAATTGGTACTATTTCGTATTCTATTTGCACCATGCTGCTTCTCAGTCTATGCACATGATTTGGGTGTTCCGGGTCTCAGTTTAAATTCCCGCTCTCAGTTTATGGACTTAAGACTTGGGTGAACTGGATCATCGAACCACAAGATGAACTCACATTGAACACACTATAACAAGGCGCTCCTGTCTTAAACCATGTTTGTCACAGCATATCAAGCGAAATGTGTCCTATCCAAACGGCACAAATGAAACGTTTGAGGTTCATCAAAGGAATAATAAAATAGGGTCATTAACCAATAAAATAACACAGGAGATATAGATCGTGTAAAGAAAAACAGGAATATATTAATAAGGGGTACATGCAGGTCTACAAGAAAATTGCTAGATTAAAATCCAAAAGGTAGAAAGTTGACAGCAAGTCACTTTAAGATGGAATTGTGACCAATAGCTGTAAGTTTCCTAAAACATAATGACAGAACACATTTTCATAAGTATGCTTTCGGAACTTTCTTAAGCTCCTGATTAGAAAATCATGTTCTGATATGCACACCGCACTTGGGCTTCGGATGCCAGTGATGAGTGAACCTTCATAGAAAGACCTCAATGCTCGGAGAGATAGCGTCTGGAATCTTGTAATGATCAGCTTAGTGTTTTCCATTCCGATAAACGCTGATACATTCCTATGTTGCCTTCAATTGCAGAGTTCTAGCAATTACAAAATTATATACTTACTATCCTTCTTAACTTATCGATTCAATATGAGGTGTTTGTTCTTTCCAGCATTCCCATAATATTGCCATACCTCTTTCCGTCTTTCAAACTGTATCCAGCCATAATAACCCTAATGTTTCTAATCCAAAGTAATGACATCTTTTGTACCTCACTAGTGTCAGGTTAGAGATTGCAAATGACTTCACATTACTCTTTAATTTTCTTATAAGATCTGAGGGAACTGTAATTCTGAAAGATAAAAGAGAAAGACAATGATGGTCATTAGCTGCGCACAGAAGGTTTGCAACTCTTTGAGGACAAGAATCGACGCGACCTAAGCCCAGGCCTTCATTACTGAGGTATCTCGTATTGGATCCCTGAGCTTGCTGTGTTTTTTGTTTATTTACTCAGAGCGTCTTTGGTATTGTACCTGGCTGCTACACATGAAAGAACAAGGGCCGGTATCACAGTCAACATCATCGACGTGGATGCTCGTCAGGGGCCGGCGTCATTAAGCCCGACAAAGCAACAGAAAGAAGCCCACATTAGGTGCCTTCATTTTTATTGTCACCGGTGGTCGCGGTGGCAAACTTGCTATGGGGGGCTGAATTCCGGGGCACTCTCCCTCTCGGGGCGCATGTGTCCCGGTATCGATTATTACAAAGAGTGGGGGATAAGGACGGCGACGGATGGAAGAGGCGTCGCAGAGCGGCCGCCATTACGTTGTGGAGTGGCAGGCAGTCAGTCAGTAAGTGCTGCGGAGGTGCAGACAGCTTCATCTTCAACAGCGTGTTGGTGAGTACACAACTTTTCTCAACCTATAGCAAAAGTGAACAACTATGAGTGCGGAAACTTGCCCTTTCTTGTGAATTCTGTTGAGAAAAGGCGTTAAGTTCCCAATTACAGTGCACACTGCACTACATAACCTCTAAACTCAACATCAACCTGTGTCTGGAATCTACAGACACCAACATCATGAATGACATCTCGTCTGTTCCCTCGTAGGTCGTATCTTCATCACTAAATCAAAATATTCACCTCTCTTCTTATCGATACGTTAATGAGTAACGTAATATTTGTTCTTAAAGTTACAATTTTTACTCACGCGTTTCAAAACTGACCGCTGAAGTTGAGTGGCAGCAAAATTAATCGGCAAAAAAACTTATTGAACTATGATTTTAATCAAAACACAAGCTTATAATTTTCTTTTGTTGAATTTTCTACACAGACATGTTATCCATAAATCGAGGAACAATTAAAGTGTCAGGTTATCAATGCAGCACTTACATTTAATGTTTAGAACACACCAATTCAAACTCAACATTGAAAATTGTGAACATGTATGCATTAGTTACATAAAAACCAGCAAATTCCGTTCAGGTCTAATATTAAACTTTTTTTTTTGTGGTGCCTCGCTGCATTGCAAGAATATCTCCTATGCGATTCACCTTCTTATTATAAAATTCTTCTACGAAATCCCGCTGATTCTGTAGGCGTAATAACAACTGAATGCTCACTATACTTACACTCATTTTAAATTCTAAATACACTTTATAAGCACTTTACAAGCAATTCTAAGACATCCAGTCGGTAATGTGTAATAGGAGCTGTTATCGTTTGTAGTTTGTTTACTTAAATTGAAACACTAATACCGTTGCGTACGTACATAGAGATTAGGTTCAAAGGGAAAGCCTTCTTTTGTAGTGCTGGCATTATCTTGTTCCAACAAAACACAAATATTGAGAAGATGTTACGCTAAACAGTCGTAAATAAGACGCAGACGCGGTTTCTCTTTGAAAGCGCACGTATTTAACGATGAGACACAACCTGCTTGTACTTGCTGGTTGCCGGGAGACTGAGATTCCCAATAGCGCTGCTTCAAAAGCTACAACTGCGTGTGACATCCTTTCTTCGCCTTCCTTCCCAGTTAGGCGGCTTTTGGTAAGTAACTTACTTCGTTGCTGCATCAAAGGAATCAAAATAGGTAGGTAACTCTCGAAACAAAGAGAATTACTTGTCATTTTCACAAATCGGAAGTTCATATAACCTACATAAATGAGTTTTACATTACAATTTACTATACAATAACTGCTATTGAAATGTTAAAATGTACTCTACCAATAACTTTTTATAATTTGATAAAATTCTCAGTTACCTCTTTTTTTAAATTGTTTGCATTTATCACTGCATAAACATATCGTTTTGGAAACAGAACGATATTTAACTCTTCACTCTAAAGCGATTGATTACTCTTGTGTGGACTTTAAAAATCAAATACGCATAATATAGCAAACCGTTACAAAATGAAGTAAAGCAGGAAGAAAAAACTCTGTAACACGTTATATGAGTATATTAACAAACAAACCACAAAACATTCTGACGAACAGCCATGTGCTAACATTCAAGGAATGTAAACATTGTTTGTTTCGTTTGTGCCATTCAGTAGGTGTCAGCTAATCTCATTTGGGCAACACAAATACTAGTCATTATATAGAACTTCGAAATAGACATAGGTTCATCATAACCGAGAACTACTGTTTTCCAACTCCTTTCTCACTAAGTGTTATCGGCTATGTTTCGTTTACAAGAGTGTCTGCTGTTCCGGGGCATCTATTATCATTAGGCATTTGTTCTAGAAAATGACAACTTTCCACACAAATAGTATACGTTTTCTCTGAGATTACTTAAACTCATAGCAGTGAAGTTTGCTAGTAATTTCCATAAATAACCCTTAGCTGCAATTGTTTGAGATTTTCAAAATAATTATAATTACGATTGTGCATAGCAGCTAATTTGGAGATTTTATAATGTACAGGTTAATTTTTTACATAAAAATGCCCTTTGCCGCTGATCATTAAACAAGAGAATTGAGTAAAAATTGACTGGTTGAATATTCAGAGAAAGTGCACTAAGGAAATATTGATTTTATTTTATTTCCCCCCCCCCCCCATTTTCCTATTAGGGACTTAACATCCCAGAAAAAGTTTTAAACCTTCAGCAGTAATGTAAATATGTATATTAAATGGCTATTCCAAGTTTCATTACATTAATTTGAAAGCTATCGAAGTTGATTGGTCAATTGATTGTAAGTATATACTTTCAATACGTTCCACCTTAAGAATTTCAAATACATTTCTTTATGCATTTAAAATTTTGGTGAAACGTGTACCAAATCAAAGTTATCTATATATGGATAAGCAATCGATTATACACGTGGCCTTAAAATTTCGAAGAAGCTTGATTAGTTTGCTTTGTATAAACCCGTATGTACATCAATTTGTCTTTAAGCAATTCGTTTTCAAGAACTGCTTATAGAAAACGCTCTTGTCAAAAATGGGCACTACCAAATATTGATCCAAAAATTAGAAATATTGATTTATGGAATAAATTAATGATAATCATAATTATCACGTGTTTTAGGATTATCCAAGAGTTGGATACAAACTGTTATGAAATTTTGGCATTATAGGCCAAAGGAAATAAATAATGAAATAATTCGGTAGCCATAGCATATAAATTGAATGCTTCTTCGTGCTTCCCTCTCGCATTTCAGTTTGATTGCCTGAAGTGTGGAATTGGTAAACTAGACAGTCTCTTCAACGCATTCAGTTAGTGCGAGAGAAGTAAGCACTTGTTACTTTGAAACGTAGTTTATTATCAGCTACATGGTAAACAATTGCAAATTTTTATCATAATAATTCCATATTTAATAATGCGTAGAACTTTCTGCTTCTTGCCTGCTCGGAGAGAAAAAATTAAAAATGGTTTTATCTTCTTCTATAAAGCAATGCAACTTATTGGTATTATTTGTATACCATTTATGAACTTTTTTAAGATAGTAACAACCTATTTATAATGGTAGGATTATATAAAATAATTTATGAAATTGTTCACCAATGGACTATAACGACAGTTCAAGATAAATAAAAGTATAAAGGAGGACATGTTAATGTTTATTACATTATAATTATTAGTTTTTCGTAAACAATGGATGTTTCATGTTTCCGTTTATGTTTATTTTCATTATTTTATTTTTGTGTAGCCATTTCTACATTTTCAGCCCGTTTTAAATACGTTGCAACAGAGCCTATGGATACCAAACTACCTGTATTTTTAAACGATGTATGCTTGTAGGCTATGCAGATGTCTCGAATGAGTAAAATTTATGTACTATTGCCCTCTGATCGTATGTATCATTAGAACACTTTGCCATAAATTACTTTACCTTTTCCTGGCACGAGTAATTCTTCTGCGGTGATTTGTGACCCATGTTTGTTGTGCGTGATACTGAGGGGAATTTGACAGGAATATGCTCGTCATGAAACCACGTGGTTCTATCTATATACATAACATGCGTGCGTCTGTATTATTAATAAATATTTATCACTTAAATCCATCTATATCAAACCAAATAATCCTGTCTTTTGAGTCCATACTCAGAACTGACATTGATTCAGAAAAGTAAATTATGAATAACTTTTCTCCTCTACCTTTTGATTAGAGTTGATACAAAACAAACAAATGGCATTTTACTCATCCTCGTTTATTTGTATATAGCTTAAGCCTATTTTTCGTTTGCTTATTAACATTTCATATTCGAAATAAACCTCTGCATAAACAATATAATTATACATGTCGAAATAGGTACAAATTAGCCAGTATAGGCTGGTCTTAAAATATCATACGCTTTCCATGACACTGTAAGAAATAATTGAATAGGAACAGCAGCTAAAAATGCCAAATTACTCAAAGCTTGATAACAGTAACAAGGATATCTTATACAGAAGAGAAAGTTGGAATACATTTTGCGCTTTAAAGAAGTCCTATGTTTCTCGCGTTGTTTGTTTTCGTGAAATTCTTAGTTTACACCGTTATACAGAATTACACAAAATTGATTTCAATCGAACAGAACTAGACTTATCCTAGAAAAGTCAAAATACGCATTTCATCTGTGATTTAGAAGCCTCAGACACAACGTACTTTAATAAAACCCTAAATATCACACATAATGACCGTTTTATTCAGCGAGCTTAAAAATACATACTTCTGGTGAAATATCGGAATGAACTTTTAGAGCAAATGCAATACCTCTACTTACCACAGGTAACTCTAAAATGTTAGTGTCTCCATCTTAAGTTAACTAAAGCAAGTTACTTATACAAGAGTTGTTATAATGATTTCCCAAGTTAACGAAAGCAGCGGAATTATTGGCATACGTAGGCTATGAACGTTTGTAATGAGAACCGAGTGCCAATCAGCATTCAACGAGATGAGAGGGGCATCAGCTGCAAACAAAATTAGTCCCACATACCTACAATAATAACACCATCTTAAGAATGTAGCACGACTCTGTTTCCCTTTATCGTCTGTATCTGGTTCTCTTGTCTCATGTGAGGGTCACAGAGGTGTATACCAAATTTATTGTGAAATTCACTAAAGGGCAGATAATATTGCTTTATTTTGCTTATAGAGTAGTAAAATGAAATCCCATGGAATCTACCTTCTATTAAATTCACCATTTCCATTTAAATTTTGTTTCTCTATCCACATAATACTCGTAGGTGTAGAAGCTATTACATTCCAACAAATAATTCGATAACATGATCTGAGTGATAACGAATCTTTTGAGATCCTGTGAATTCAAATGGAGCATTTTCACAAAATTGGCTCCCATGTGTGTATCCCTGTATGTGTTTGTATCTGTAAACAACACAACTCAAAAACGAAAAGTGATGTAAATACCAAATTTGGAATAAGTTTAACATATTCCAAAAATGCGACGCGAAGATTTTAGAAACCTACCTTTGGAATATTTTTCAAAATTTTTATTTCCTAAAAATGGCTCTAATGCGTTTTATTAAAAGGTTTAATACATTTTCATGACAAATGGAATGAAATCTTCCATTTTCTGTACATCATAAATGTCTTGGAAGTCCTCTTTATCCCGGAAGATGTCTGCATAACAACCTGTAAGAGATAGATAAAATATTAGAACACTAGAACACAAAAAGGTAGGTCTCGTTAAACTACGCATTCTGTATTAAATACTTCTTCTTCAACACGGTTTAGGCCATTTAGCCTGTTCCGGCTCCAAAGTCTTGCCCCTTCCATATTTTCCTCTGTCTTCCTACATTTCTTCGTTCCTGCGGTTAGTAATTATATACTATTTTAGGAATTCTATTGTCTATCATTCTATGTAGATGGTGCTTTCAGTTTGTTCTATATTCTACTATTGTTTTTTTAATTATTATGTTTTAATTCCTGTCGTATTTCATAATTTCGTTTATTATATCAGGTTATTTGTATCAATTTTCAGGAACACTTCTCTCGTATGGGAACCGTTATTGTTATGTTACCTATTGTCCATTCAAAGAGAACAGAATTTCAAATGTATCCACATAACGATATCCTGTGCTCTTAAAAGATTTAGCTACCTATGTCTTAAAACCTATCGTACTTGCATAAGTTCCTTCTAATTACAAGAAAATTAGAAATGCGATAGTTTCTGAAGATGTTTATATTTAATGATGAATAATTCATTGTTGAATAATTGTTTACAAGAATAGTTCATAGAAGAGTAGAAAGTCACGTGAGTGCAACACATATTTATTTAAATGTATAAGGCAAATTTTGTTAAAGTTCGGAATTTACATCAAGTTTTTTCTTGGTAATCAGCTGCTGATTTTTTCTACTGAGTTATGACCTTTAATCTATGTCTGAATGTGGAATTTAAAACATTGTTGTCTAATAAATTTTACTTTTCTTATTTCTGTAATTAAGTAACCAAGAAAATTTCCCTTTTACAAATTTTTCTTCTTCATCTTTAATTCTTATACTCGTTCCACTGCTTGTTCCTCTTGACCCTTATGCGGGTTGAGGAATGGGATCTCTGGAGAAGTGAGGGGGGGGGGGGATCCAGGATTAGTTATCAGCCCGATGCCTAGTATGAGAGTGAGAGAAGTAGATGAAGAGAAGTCACGAGAGAAGTAGATGAGAGGGCGAGATGAACTGATAGGAATATGATAATGGAGAAATTGGTGGAATGCTGGAGGGGGAAACCAGAGGACCCGGAGAAAACCCATCCCGGCACCGTACCGTCCACCACCAATCTCACTTTGCAGTTTCCTGGGATCGACGGCGTGGCCACAAATTATTCTTTACATGGAATTACCGTACAAACGCCATCTCTTATCTTCTTTTCTAAAACACTTGAATAAAAGTTATTAATGTAGATTACATTAGCTTATTTTACAAATAAAATATATGCATATCTTTAAATGTTGCGCTGCAGACTTTCCTTTATTTGGAATGATCTTTTTATAAATGTGAAAAATACCAGAGATGGACAGAAACTGTACAAAAGTATAGATCTCTTAAGGACACGCTGTAACATCAACCAGTTTTGAGATAAGTATCCGTTATTATAGTTCTGAATTTTTGTACCATTCAGGTGTTTCTCGTAATGTATGTAACTTCGAGATTAATATACGGCTATCCACTTTTTCAACTTGTGACCATCGCTTCAGTCCCCTGTACCTACAACGAAATGTGTAATAAAACTACTTCAAGGGATTATCCCGATTAAGAAGAAACAGATAGATAATAAGCTCTTTATGTTCTTTGAAGTTCGGTTCTTAGAAGTTATGTGTCAAAATAAACGCAGTGGCCAGAGAAGGCCATGTGATTAGTCTCGTAAGAAGTACTTCCCTTTATTTTTGATGTCATGGTACTACGCTGTAAACGATGCTGCATCAACTGGAAAGGCCGACTAGGCAACAAGGGCAGTGGGCTGGAGACGGAAATTCCCATTGCGAATCAAGATATCTCTCTGACCTGTGAATACGTTACACTCGCTCCCTAGTTATTCTTCCTTCCTTTTTAGTCTTCCTCTTTTTCATTCTTTGCAAGTGGCCATTCGTTACTCCTATTATTTTTGCGTGTTGATTCTTAATTGTTTCCTCTAACATTCTTTATTCCTCTATGTTTCCGTTACTGCTCATTTATTTCTTTAGAGCCTTCACAACCGATTTTGTTACTTTATATTTCCATTTCCTTTCATTCATTTTACTTAATATATTCTTATGCTCCATTTATATACTATAAATTTAATGCATAATTCTTCCTTCCCACTTCTTCAATCATACTTTTTAATATTAAACTTGTATTTTATTTTTGCATATCCAACATGTTATATATATTCTTACTTTCCTCATTTTTCTTTCTCGTTCTTCTAGTTTCGCTATTTAATTACGTTTCATTCTATAGTTGACTACTACTTTCAGTTGTACCTTCATAACTAACACTTATAACGATGTTGATTCACTATATCCTTTCCCTCGAAACGCTTGCTCTTCTTCTGCATTATTAGGATCTTCTTTTCTATCCTTTCTTCTGCTTTACTTTGCTTGTTGTTAATATTTTATTCCGTGTTTTATTCTTTACAGACTTGTCCTTAAACCAACGCTCTGTGCCTTAATTAAGTTCTTTTTCTTCGACTGTTTTCATTTCACTATTCTCACGAGACGCTTCTAATAGTTAACAAAAAACGTCCACGTTTTATTAAGACTAAATGCCCATTCCTCACAACTTACGTACTCCTTATTATGTTTCTTCTCTGGATTAGATAAAACTTCAGGAAACCTAAATTATTGGTGCACTTTCCCCTCGAGGTTATTGTTTATTTCATAACTTCTGCTCTTTACATTATTTTAAGAGAAATAATTGACTGCATTTTCAAACAATTTTACTGTCAAAAATATTTGTTTAAAATTTACCAAATAATGTAAAGTCTTATGAAATTCCGAAATTGTAACTGGAGCACCTTCTGAGGTACAGCTAATTTTAGCAGATATTATGTAAAGTTTATAATTTTTAAAGAAATAAAATGAGGTACTCTCTGATATAAGTATTTCTGGAGATACAATATCGAGCTACTGCGACGTTTATAACTGCACATAAATTATTTTATAGAAGTTTTATAGAAGTTATGAGGTAGTTGACTACATCATCCTGGTTTAAATTGTGTCAACTGATTTGTACGAAGACAACTTCCTCGGAATAAACCCAGAACGCAATTCTAACATACCAACACGACTATTAGGTGCTCATCAGTGTGGTCAAGATGTGACGTTGCATATTTGACCGACATCTACAACCTCAGTTCTCTTGTCCTTGGCATAGTAAACAGGTTCCCGCGAACTTCACAAAGTCACAAAGGAATACAATTAATGTTGTGTCAATTCAATTCACATTCAGAATTTACAAACAAAAAATGATAAAGAAGGTATCCAAGGATTCACCAATATTTGACAGTTGTCTTTAGTTAAATATTTATAGTTATATAGTGCGTCCAGAAATGAATTTTGTGTGTAATCTTCGAAAGGTATTATCATAATTCTATATAGAAAGATTCAGTCTTGATAACAAACGATAAAAGTCATTTAATCAAATATGGTGAGTGAAACAGACTTTGGCAAGGAGCGGATTATCTTTCTACTTCGTAATGCTTTTGTTTGTAGAAAATAAAAGTATTCCGTAAACGTTTGCGTGTACTTTTATACCTATTAAGTTGATAACGGGTCCATTATCACTTCAGTTTTTTCTCACCTTTTATATCTTCCTTGGACATTTACAAATATCTCAAATCCTTAATTAGGCAAAATGGTTCAGCCATACTCGAGATTTTGTGAGACTAACAAACGTTAAATATATATAGATGATTTGAAGTTTATAGATTATATAGAATTAGCAACGAACTCTTACTTGGCGCTCTCTTTAAACAACGGATTCGTCTGACATGGACATGGCCGTGTAGGAAAGCTATGTCGTGCTAATGCAGTATTGTACATGTCGTGCTCTTGGCTGAAGGTCAAAGCAGTTAGTGTATTTAAATATAGCCCCTAAAAGTGAGAAACAAAAGCCATAGTGTTGAATGGGTATCATAAAAGTAGCATATGTCTGTGAATGCTTTGCGATAACTTGTAGACAAGCTGGTTATACATTTACGTGGTGATTCGAGCTACATCACTACTTTTAATTCAGAACTGGTGGTATTACTCCGTGACTCCAATTAACACAAGTTTTGCTGCTCAATTTTTATGTCGTTTCTTCGTGAATTGTTGAACTAGCATGTTTAGTTTCACCAATATATGGTTATATATTCATTTAATACCCAGTGCTGACAGTCTAAATACAACTGTCACGGATGGCGAGTTCTCAAGGACCTAAAAGTAAATAGGTAACTGTTAAGCGAGAATAAATCTAGTGATATGAACATAATTATAAACAACTCCATCCCTTTAACAATCCAATTTTAAAGAGTTAATACATGACAAGAATAAAATATCAGCCATTTTCGCAATAAAGGGCATAAAATATGCTCTGATATTCAC
Source organism: Mantis religiosa (assembly GCA_030765055.1). NCBI lineage: Eukaryota > Metazoa > Arthropoda > Insecta > Mantodea > Mantidae > Mantis > Mantis religiosa. The sequence continues at coordinate 136,991,262 of CM060951.1, forward strand.
ACTGAATGAAACTTTAATAGAAAACGGTTGATATGAATATGAAAATCACACCTAAAGCTCCCCAATTTCAAAATGGTTGGAGTAAATGCGGCTTTACAGCAGCGAAAGAGTTATCAGAATCGGTTGTGTTACTATAAGTGTGATTACCCTACACGACGACGACACACACACTTTCTCTGTTTAAAGTTTCTTTTCCTTTTAATTTACGTCCGCCCCAACGTTAAGTGTTTAGAGTATTATAATATTGATTATATAACTTTCACATGGCACATATTACCAAAATCGTTTGAATGGTTTCCAAGAATACCCTCTATGTAAAAAATTCTAATGTTATCTCTTGATATGACTATACTATTGATTACAAAGAGAGCGTGTGTCTACACCCACGAGTATGTATAGGAGTAAGTGGTAATATGGAACCACATAATCGATTCTGTCAATTCTGTCATAGTTGAAAGTTCATCAGATCTGATTTATGCACTATAAATTATTTCCGGGATATCAACAGCTGCAGTATATAGGTATAGTTTGTAACCACATCACGAATTTAAGTACCTTTCGCTGGGTATGGATATAGTAGGTGATTTTTCTCACTTAAATGCAGGGAGCTAAAATATTTTACCTTCACCGGCAGGAGGCAAGTGCTCAGCATTGTTATCGAGGATTGCTTTTTATGATTATAACAAAGCTTTATACACTTCGCTTTTAAAACATAGAAAAATTACAAGCTGCCCTATAAAATCAAAATTCCCCGTAAATATATATTGCCATTCCCTATTTTAACTTTTAAGAGTACCTCACCTTTTAGTTATTTTCTGGTAATCTATACAAAATGTAACTTGTACTTTAGGGAACAATGGGGATTACAGTATACTCAAAGCCTAAAAACCCATCCCCATTACATTTTGAACACCACATACAGAAATATACATCTTTAACCTGCTTTGTCAAAATATTGGACACTTACTACGTATGATTTGACAAAATCACAGGTTTATATATAGTTACAAAAACCTACCAAACGTTTCTATCATTAGTTATTCTAAACATATGTTTACTTATTATTCTGAATCCCTTATAGATGAAACTATACCTACTGCTTCGAGAAATCAGCACACAAAAATGTGTACTTGAGCGAAAGCAATAGGATGTTATAGGATATCGTACGTAATTTGGAAACGTCGTATTTAACCTCTTATGAACAAATTCGCACATTTTCACTAATGTGAAGGAAAAACAGGTTTCATCTCTTACGCTTAGTTACGAGTGAATATATTGCACTGTTAACGACTTTCATCATTTTCAACATCCTATTTTCAGAATATAACTGAGAAATACTGGGTGAAGTACCCAGCCAAGGTCGTAATGGTCACTAGGATCACAAATGTCACTAGGATCATCCTGGTCCTCACTGAGAACTTTTCCAGGTTCTCTCAATTCTCATAACTGGCTAATGTCAGGTACCTAGTCTTGGAACTTTTCCTTCCAATTTTTCTTTCTCAATTATCATTTAATTTCCTGTCTCGCCACTGTCAACGCCTGTGATATAGTACGCAGGACGCAGTTAGAGCTCTGAAAAGTTTAGTATTCCATAGCGTTCAGCTCAATAACATACCAACAGACGAAAGCAGTTCTATTTCGCCTGGAGTGGATACTACCACGCAGTACTTCAGCGCACAAATAGTTATCGCCCAGGAGCGGGGAAATCTGTGTGTAGTTTACTGCTGCTTCGCATAAGTACTCTACATATCTCGGCATTCTATTCTTTCTATTTAGCAATAAATACAAAATATAGCAATGTGCAGTCATATAATTCGAATATATCACAATATGATGAAAATTGAAGTAGTTTGAATTTAGTATTCTTAACTTTCTTTTCACATCCCATCGTCCTTTTTTAATGTTATACCAGTTAATAGTTGGAGATAAAGACATAAGAACATTCAATTTATTATTTTTATTTTAGGTTAAGATGCATTTATTTTTATATATATTTTTCTTTTCCTTATTTAACCGTTTTTTTATTGTTTCCGTTTATATTCCTATCTGATTCCTTCAGTTTCACACATATACACTATACACATTAACATCCATGCTCAAGGTGGGACTCGAACCTGTGACCCTCTACGCGGCGGAACGCTAGAGACGTACGCTCTAACGACCATGGCTACGAGGGCCGGCCCATTTAAACCTTAGGCTTCCAATATCATTATTAATCTACATAATTGTTGAGAAGTACATTTTAATGAGCATGCATATTTTTCCGGAGCTATAAGCGACGAAAACATCTGGAGAAACTTCGTCACGTTTACCAATTATTTTAATTTGTGTTTAGGGTGATAAATTCAATTAAAATGTTATGAACGGCCTTTCTGATATACCACAAGACACATAAGAAATCGTACAGTGTTTAGTAGTTTACTGTACTTTTTGGTCACATTACCTTTGACTTCCACTTCCTGTCCTTCTCCAAAACAATAACTTAGTATTAGGAGGGGTTTAAGGTATGAATTAAGCATTACTTCACCGTTCTCTATTGTCCAAATAGTAAACCTCAGAAACACGGAACCTCACTTGACAAAAATAAATAAAAGTGTTAATAAACTAAACTAGTAAGCATAAAGAAACAATTTATGGTGTGAATACAAAAGAATAGCCTACTTTATTATGAACCAAGAGCACCGCAGATGTACAGGAAGCTGTAGAAGAAATAATGCAATCAAAAGAATATTTTGTTATTTAAGGGTGCAAAATTCCATTACTTTATTAGCAATCTAAATTGCTATGCACATGTGAAAACAGTCTAGGAAATGTTCAAACCAATGCAACTTTGTTTCTCCATTCCTAACTGATAGCAAACATTCCACTCGAAAATTCAATTCTGAGATTTCAGTGTAAACAAACATTTTAAGATCCTCAATTCCAAAAAATAATTTTTTATAAATAATTCCAAGTGTTTGCTTGTGAATTTGAACATCATAACTCTAAATAAAAATATTGGTTAAACACCAAACTTAGCATTTATCTTCAGAGCCTTTCAAAGGTGCTACATGAAGATTTTTAAGAAAATCCTAAAATCCCTTCCATGGATAAATGTTTTATTAATTTACCATATTAATATATTTACACGAAAGATAAAATGTATATTTTGTTATTTCTGTTAATAGCCAATGGCGTGCTGTTCGTGCATTAAACAAGTCATCCCAGTACCCGACTATCAACAAGGGAAAGTCAAGGGACACCCCAAATCGGAGTAGTCGGTGGACGAATTTGAACCCGCGACCTACCAAATGCGCATTACCACCTGAGCCGTCCCACTTTACACGTTGTCATAGGCTCATAGCTTACTTAAGTTGATCGTGTGCTTTGGTTTATGATATCTCTGTAATTTGGTTGTTAGCCAGTAGGCTTCACAATCCACAGGGTCCAGATCCAAATCTCAGAAGAGAGAGAGAGAGAGAGAGAGAGAGAGAGAGAGAGAGAGAGAGAGAGAGAGAGAGAGAGAGAGAGAGAGAGAGTAATCTATTCAATATATTTTCCTGGACGCTTCGCTCTATGGTATTTAAAAGGCCACATAATGTACTTTCAACTTCTGAGAAGCGTTATTGTTACGTAAACGAAAACAACTAATGCTTTGAAAATCCATAATTTGCTTTTTAGTTGTAATTCTATATAAATATGTACTTAGTGAATAGACTATATATTCCGGAATAATACATGCTCAGTGTTACCAACTTCGAATTTTTCTTTCCACTCAGTTCACCCCGTTCTTATGACTCTTATGATAATGAAAGCTTTTATTTATTACAGCGTGCAACATGATGTTGCTCAGTTATGATAGGTATTCTATTTTAAGTTGCTAATATATTCTTTTCGAAAACTGCCCATTCCCATTTGCATTCTGTCATACCACTGGATTTTGTGAAGCGGTTTTAATCAAAGAAAAACTACTTTGATGCAGTAGAGAATTGAATCCGAAGGACCTTTTTAAAATTACCATAAAATAAACCAGAAGCCACTTATACTTTCTCGAAACATGCCTAAATTACACGTAGGAAAGTTTTTTTTTTTGTGCTTTATATTTCATATGTCGCATAATCGCATAATTTATCGTACAGTGAGCCTAAGGATTCATAAGCTGTCGAACATACATATATAATTGTTTAATCTAATTCTAAGTAATTTAGGAAGACGGATAATGTAAAAAAATGTAAGCAAAGTTTTGGTCTCATATTGCCCCCTAGTACATTAAGATGTTACGAAGTTTGTGCTAGCTAATGCGTTTATTTCCTTCTTTTTGTCTAAATAGCTGCCTTAACTTCCTTGGTTATATAAAATTTTTAGAGAAACTGACGAGTAAATGGTAGCTCATATCTTTATAGTGCGAGTGAAAGTCTGCCATATCCACTGCCCTAAAGTGGTGTGCCACGACTTTGAATTCCTCGGTCGGTTGCGGTTCTTAACCGCTTAGCGGTCGCTACATAGTTCACTTTATGCGATCGATTGTGTGCTTCGAGTAGTCTACAGAAGGAAAACGAAGTCCACCTTCAATATAGGCATTTATCAAGTAATTAAAGTGTTTATTGTAGCAAAATTTCAAGTTTGAAAACGTTTGTTGTGCTAAATTCACATTACAAATTACATTGCCAGCTTTACTCCGCTTTAAAAGAATACATTTCTAAATAAAACAGCATATTTTGAAAAATATCTACATATATAAAAATGAATTGACGTTTGTTAGCCCCCAAAAAAACTCGAGAACGGCTGAACCAATTTTATCAATTTCGGTTTTGACATATTTAAGTCCAATGTAGGTTTAAAAGGTGAGAGAAAAACCTGAAGTGATAATCGACCGGGCTATAAGCTAAATATAAAATTACACACGCAAAGTTTCATGCACCACCCACGCCTTCTTTTATTTTCAATAAACAAAGTACAAAAATACTCCACTCATTGCCAAAGTCTTCTAAGATACTTCAGTCGTCCACGACATGAGGTCGCCACTGACACCTCGACCGGATTAATTACATTACACACAAAATATTTAATAATTTTCGTACTCCGTCACTTTGCCACTTCACAGACTTGAAAGAGGAACTTATTCAGCGCATTTTTGACTGAGTGAACGAGCAATATTGGCTGCAAAAGCTAAAGATATCGATGATTTCAGTGCGGCCATACAAATTCTTTCTTCTGGGGGAGTAGTTTTCGTATAAATCAGTTCACACAGTTATAAAGCAGTATGACGTAGTCAACTATCCCACAAAGTTTTTAAGTTCGTTAGAACTGCTTGGACTCCAAGCTAGCTCATAATTTAAAATTATAAGTAGGATCAATTGAGATCATGCTGCGAAACATTAACAACCACAGTTGTGCAGTAGAACGTGACTAACTGTGAAAAACCTAATTAATAACGTCATTGAGACAATAATCATCAAGGGAAAGTACAAAGGAGAGAAGGCTTTGATCCCACATATTCCAATGATTCCAACGGATTCGCATTTTGTATTTAAGCGTCCACAATTTCTCGTGCGTTTGGCCTTTGCAATTACCATAAATAAAGCGCAATTTACTCACCGCCCCCAAATTCAACATAAAGAACTAACAAATGCTAATTTGTTTTATTAATATAGTATAGTTCAGACAACTTTTATTGGCGGCACGAAATTCGACAGGTCAGCTAGTATGTACTTTAATGCCAATTACTGCCAATTAAATGTTATGTTTCGGCATAATTTGTTTCCTGTACCACATAGGAGTAGTTGAAAGATACTTTTCACTGTACAGCACAAAAACATATTCATAAGTTGAACCGATTAGGTATAGGCAGGGTGGAAGCCGTGATCAGCAAATAGCAGCTATTCCACCAGAAAGTGGAATTTCTAGAGCCCTTCGAGTGGAATTGCTCTTTATAGAGCGGTCCAATATAGGACCTCTCAATATTACCCGTATCTTCGGGAACAAAAGAAAAAAAAGAGGGCAGAGCAGATACTAAAGTATCCAGACATTCAAAGATGCCAAAAGTTGTTTATCTTCGATTGTCATGTTTAAGATATTATTGAAAAAAATGTATATAAATGATATGCTATTTCGATTGTAGGTTTTTAGTTTATGCGAGCAATCACAAACTTATAACTTTGCCTATAAGCAAAAACTCTTCATCTTCCTAAAAGCACTCGAAACGCACTAATTAAAAGCTTTAATATGTTCATAGACAAAGTAGTACGAATACACAAATCACATGCGTTTGTTACACATGACAACAAAGTAAGAACACAAAGTTCAAAGTTCTCCAAAGTGCCTCAATTTTTCATGTAAAATATAAAATAGAGTAAATTTGGAGATATATACATTAACTTAATATGACTAAAAGTAAGCAATTTCATGTGACACATTTATAACATGCATTTTTTATTTGTCTTCCTTTATCCTTTACCTATAATCATTCTTTTTATTATCATTATTCTAAACATTCATTTCATTGTGTAAGTTGAACACTCACAGCTTTTATTGTATTATATTAATATAAATTTTTATTGTAGTTATGAACATTTTAATTCAATTTTTACAATCATGTTCATCAGTAAATAAATAAAAATATATATGAAAGGGTAGAGCCAGACTGAAAAATTCAAAGCCATAGCCGCGATTTAAACCACGGATTTTCTGGTCTCCGTCCAGCCGCTCTAACCCTTAAGCCAACGTGCCGACATGACATTAAATTCTCCAACTGACTCGTGTTTTACCCGTTAAACCACATGAGTTATGAGTTCTTATAAACACATGAGACAGCTACCTTAAAGGCGACTTACAACGTATAAGTACTTTAAGGCCCGGGCTTTATAGTTCGGACCACTATTAGGTACAATTAATGGAAATTAATTGTCCTTTCACACTAGCCGTGTGTAGGACGCACTAAGAAAGGGTGGAGCCAGAATGAAAAATTTAATGCCATAGCCGGGATTTGACCCACGGAGCTTCTAGTCTCCGTCCAGCCGCTCTAACGCTTGAGCTAATTGGCCAACGTGCCGACATGACCTTCTCCAACTGACTCAGGTTTTTCCCGGTACACTACTTAGGGGTTCTCATAAACACATGAGACAACTACCTTAATGGCGACTTACAACCTATAAGTACTTTAAGGCCCGGGCTTTATAGTTCAAACCACTATTAGGTACAATTAGTGTAAATTAATTGTTCTTTCACACTAACCGTGTGTAGGATGCACTATGAAAGGGTAGAGCCAGACTGAAAAATTCAGTGCCATAGCCGGGATATGAACCACGGATCTTCTGGTCTTCGTCCAGCCGCTCCAACCCTTGAGCTACTATGGCCAACTGCCGACATGACCTTAAATTCTCCAACTGACTCGTGTTTTTCCCGGTAAACCACATGAGTTATGAGTTCTCATAAACACTTAAGATAACTACCTAAATGGCGAATTACTAGGACGCACACTGAAAGGGTAGGGCCAGACTGAAACATTCAATGTCATAGCTGGGATTTGAACCACGGATCTTCTGGTCTCCGTCCAGCCGCTCTAACCCTTGAGCTACAATGGCCAACGTGCCAACATAACATTAAATTCTCCAACTGACTCGTGTTTTTCCCGGTAAACCACTTAGAAGCTCTCATAAATACATGAGACAACTACAGCGACTTACAGCGTGTAAGTACTTTAAGGCCCGGGCTTTACAGTTCGGACTACTATTAGGTACAATTAATGGAAATCAATTGTTCTTTCACACTAGCCGTGTGTAGGACGCACTATGAAAGGGTAGAGCAAGTCTGAAAAATTCAATGCCTTAGCCTGGATTTGAACCACGGATCTTCTGGTCTCCATCCTGCCGCTCATGAAAAATCATATTAGCCATTCTGAAAAGTATGCCAGCGACAGTGGTTCCATTGGCGGCATGCCTTTTAGCTTTTACTTTTCTAATTGAGCTCAAGCTTATACAATTCTAAAATCGCGTCATATCCGAATTGGCTTGTGAGAGGCTGAACTCCATCAACATCTTACTGAACAGTTTGCATAATAACTGCCCTAAAAATAAGTTGCTGTCAATGTAAACTGCTACTTTAAGTGGAAACGTAGAGTCAGACTGAAAAATTCAATGACATAGCCGGGATTTGAACCACGGATCTTCTGGTTTCCGTCCAGCCGCACTACCATTGTGCTACTATGGCCAACGTGCCGATATGACATTAAATTCTCCAACTGACTCGTATTTTCCCGGTAAACCACTTAGGAGTTCTCATAAACACATGAGACAACTACCTCAATGGTGACCTACAACGTGTAAGTACTTTAAAGCCCGGGCTTTATAGTTAACCACTATTAGGTCAATTAATTGTGCTACTTTACGTCTTTACGCAAAACAATGAAATTGCTCTCGCAAGCAAAATTACTAATATGATTTATCTGATCGTTCACAGACAGGAAGTTCTCGCTCTAATGTTGCAGCTTCCAACGAGTTTCAGAATAAAAAGTAAGCACATCGAGCTATAGATGATATTTTGTACTTATACCTGGGAGGGAGGGCAGAGTTGCGAGGATAATAAGTGTAATCGGCTCTAGAAGAGATGACAGCAGAGGACAGGGTCCCCTGTTTTGCAGCTTAATATGTGAAGTGACGTATAATTCCTCTTCTGTTTTTGATAACTTTGATATGTGTTTCCATCCACATTATAAACTGCAAGGCACTCAATTTCATCCCAAGTAACGTGTAATAATTTTACCGAGGTATTGATATTTTCTTTGCTTCCCTTTTGTTTTCAAATAATTATTTAACTGTTCACGTGTCAAAATGTGTTTGCCTTTTCATGGTTGCAACCTAATATAATGTCACAAACTGAATTGGAATATAACTTACAGTCCTTCCAGAGCCTCCATGGGCTGATTTCTTATGAATCCTTAAAATTCAACGATTTTCTATTATTCTTTTATCACCGAACATGCTTCGATGACGAAAAGAATGTCCCTGTCACATCTGAGTAGAAGAGACACAGTTACTCTCGTAAAGGGAATTACCGGACGTCATAGTAACTCCATTATATACAAATGGTGCTGATTAGAAATACAGAGCAAATAAGAGGAAACTACGTGATCTTATGATGTAAAATATAAATAATATTAATATATAAGAATATATTAATAAATATAATAATATTTCGGAAGCAATACGGATGCCACATTTTCATGAAGAACCTTTTTGGAAATATGGATATTATGTCTACCAACTGAAAGAGAGGACTCCACTGTAACGCACGAGACTCGCACTCCGTATGTTTTGGATTCGTGTTCTGGTGGCCACCTATTTATTCTTAACATGATTTTTCCACTATTTTCCTTGATCAGAAAGATAAATGTTGAGGTGTTTTATTCTAGCACGGATCTCCTTTCCTTTATTTCCTGTGAATGCATCTTCCTTTCACGTTAGAGATGGGCTCAGGTTGTGTGTCGACGGCGGACAGATGCTGCAGAGGCTTGCAATTTGGAACTTCCTCTCTTCTCCGTTAGAGGGTGGTATTCCAATCTCCACTGCTGACTTGAGGTTTCTCCGCTCCCCACTGGAGGGGGAGCTTATGAGTCACTCTCACTGACTTGAGCGGGTCGCCGCTGAGCGCCGCCTCGCCCCTATGGACAAGCCTGTAACTCTGTAGTCTGCTTTCGCCGATCCGTACGGCTCCTGAGGTTCGTTATCATCATCTATTTCTCCCAGGGATGTAGGCACAAAAGAAACCTTGCAAATCGAGATGTTAGGTACACCGTATCACCTGATATTAATAGACAGATATTGCTATATAGTCAAGAAAGACTAGTAATGCGAGATGGAAAGTAAATAATATTTTTGCATAGCTTACTAATACGAAGAAGATAAATATAGCTACTAAAATAAGCAATTACAGAATTTATATGTTCTTCTACAAAACAGCTAGGTTACATAATATCATCTTTAACACGTATAAATCCATTGATCCAGATGTTCTAGAGGGTGAATATCTACAAATTCTTTAAACAGTGTTACCACCCGTAGTTTTAATGGTTATTGCTTTATCGTCTCTTTGTAATCTTTATTTAATTGAAGAATATTCTAACCCCACGTTAAATTTGAAAATAATGAAGAGCAATGATCTAAAGTTATGCATATTCTGATTTCACTGACATCAAATTCGATTCTCGTAAGATTCCCCAAAATGATTTCAATCCTTAATGATCTACTTCTGGAAGTTGGTGATCGTACATTACATATAAATTATCATATTTTTAATTATACATGATAATTTTATTTTACCGAAAGGCACTACTGTTTGCTTTAGATTAGACATTGCTAATATTCAAAACTGAGTTGCTTGCAGTCTTACCAAAGACGGACTTAAATATGTAGAATATTTCCCTTGTTCAGGACATGTTTAAAGAATCCTCATAAAAGAAAACACTATTCAACGTTAATGCCGGTTTCAAGAAAACAGACGAACGTCGAGATAAGCTTGGTAGTAGCGTTTAGCTCGTGGGGAGTGTAATCAGTAGACAGAATCTACTCGAGTCGCCATGTTTTCACGAAACGCCAACCACAACATGCACTACGCCAGGCGTTGAACCGTGACTAGCTTGTCGTTTACATCGACACAGCACTTGGCTTTCATCACAAACATCCAAAACGAAGTTTCACTACAAAGGATCATCTTGTTTTTATATAACTCACATAAGTCCGCAATTACTTTTACATTATCTACTGCCTACCTACAGCTAGAAGAGAAGGTATTCCACTCCATTCGAGAAATATTATATCGATATTTCACCAAAAATACATAGTTTGAGGTCACTTAATTCAAAAGTATCATTTTTAGAAAATATCCATGTTTATGTGTGTCAGTAACATAATTCAAAAACAAAATTTTGCATATACACCAGGACATTTCACTTATATTGTACATTATATAAAAAAATCTGCTTTATTTTTGTCTCGGTATCTTGAAGCTACACCAAGACTTATTTTTAAAATATTAATTATCTTCTTATTTACAATACAATTTTACATTAAGACATTAAATGGTTTTTGCAGATACATGTAATAACATTACAAAAACTAACCTGACTAGCTACTATCAGTAGCTTTACATTTGCAAGGTAAAGTAAACATATCCTATTACGTTTTCTAAGTCTCTCAGACCTTCTAATTTGTGGTGACTGATTTCGAACGCCGGCCTGTAGTACCTGGTTATTATGTTCGCTTATACCTTGTTGTTTATATTTCTCCATAATTATGGTGGAAACCTTCCCTGCTGCCGTTTAAGTATTTTGAAGACATTTGTCACTACGTCCCAAACATATTTACTTTCTAGCTGTTTCCTTTCCTCACGTAAAATTTCATCAGATTTTTAACAACAGAATCTCAAGGCTGGCAAAAAGAGCAAGGAGTTGTGTTATGATCCTAGCCCAGTAACATATTGCCTATTATACTCCTTCTCCAGCCAAGCTCCGAGGATGAGGTGATACTGCAATTCATCCTCGCAGAAATGGAACAGGTTGCTTAGTATTCATTGTACATAAACTTCCAAAAAAATGTTCTAAACAAATAAACTGTCAAACACTTTCTTTGAATTTTACATCTGATTTTTCTTTGTACGAAAATGTTCTTTACATGACCAATTTCACTTTTAATTTAACATGTGGGTGTTCAGCTAACAGCCTCTAAAGTCAAATCCTTGTCAGTACATTATGTATTAACATATAAGGGAAAAACTTTTATCTATATGAAAATGGACCTTTAAATGTGAAATAAATGGTCCGGTAACTTTGACGACTTTCTGGTTATATGGAATCTGATTGCTTATGTCAGGCCCACAGAGAATGGTTACAAACCAAGCAACAGTAACAAAACTGAATCCCAAGTGAGATTCAACTTATTTTTCCAATTGTCTTAACAAAAGAGGAAAAACCCAGAAAATACATGCCATGAAAGACATGGTGCTAGCACTTAGCGAAATAGGAACCAAAAATTACTTGTAGTTACTTACGTACCCTTATTTAAAATGAAATGTATACCAACGCCCGCTTTTACTACATGCAGCTCCACAAACGCTGACACTGATGATACCTGAGATGAATATGGAGCACCGGTAGAATTAGATGGCACGGGAACCTGAGATTCCGGAAAAAAACCCACCCCGGCGCCATGTTTTCCACCACAAATCTCACTTCGCGGTCGCCTGGGATCGAACCCGGGCCACCTTGGTGAGAGCCGAGAAGTCTAAACCCTCAGCCACGACGCGGCCTACGCTTATTTATTAGAATATTATACTTAATTTGGTACATTATACTATTATAGGGAAAATACATATACAGGGTATTCTGAAAATCATATTACAAACTTCTAGGGATAGAGGTGATTGAGTACACAGTATTTTGAAAAGCAACCCATGTCCGGAACCAAAACCTTTCTGTGCTACAATCTTTACAAAGTTTTGTATGTGCCAGTGTTGCTTTGCAACCGGTTAGACAGTAAAATGACGTCAGAAGAGTTCCACGTCAGGTGTGTTGTGACGTTAGGCACAGAATAAAATGACGTTTGATTCATTGCATAGAAAAATCGAAAGAAACAAACAAAAACAAAAGGCAAAAAGATAACCTACATTGATCACAATAACACTTGTGTCAACAATAGAAAAGAGAAATGTGTTTGTTATCTGCTCCCGATGTGTCCCATACAGTACTGTACAGTACAGTACAGTACAATACAGTTTGAAACTGCTCACTACAAAAGAGGCTCGATATGACGACCATCAACGTCATTGCACACACTGTACCGAGGAATCAGATTCCCGTACACTCGTTCCATCTCTCTGGTGTCCCGCTAATATGTTGTGCAGCAGCCATAACTCGTGCGAGCAGTTCTTCCGGTCTCTATAGGAGTCTCGTCCACCATACTCTTCATGCAACTCCACAGGAAATATTCCAATGGCGCTTAATCAGGCGATCGTAGGGCCATGCATTGAGAACACCTCGGCCTATCCATCTTAGCACGAAAGCGGAGTGTAAGGTAAGGCGGTGCACCATCGTGCTGAAACCATAGTTCCTGCCTTACATTCAATGGCACGTCATCCAACAACAGGAGTAATACGTTCCGCAAGAAGATCCAATGCGAAACACCCGTTAACCTGGCACGAAAAATGTGTGACCTAATCACATGACCGACATGGAAGTAAATCTTTGTTGGAATCTCCTGACATGCATCGCCCGCGGATTTTCGTCTGCCAAGACATGGCTGTTACGAGAAATGAGAATACACTCCCTCGAGATTGACATTCATCAGTGAACAGAACTCTTTGTGCAAACTGGGCTCATTAATGCACTGGTGCAGAAACCACGTGCAGAAGTTAGCACGTTGTACAAAACCTCCTGGTTGCAACGGCTGTACTTTTTGAGGGCAGTAAGGATGTAGACTGTTGCTCGCAGGGAACCTTCCACACCATGCTGTTAGAAGGCATCGCATACGCAACTGTTTGTGTACTTCTTGATGGGTCCTCTTCAACGTAATATAGTACAGCTTCTTCAAATTCGGGAGTGTGGCATCTTCTTGGAGCATCACAATCGTGCCTATTGACGGTGAAGGTACCTCGTTCTCGGAGCCGTTCCACAAATCTGGCAAAAAGGGTATGCGATGGAGTAGTGCATTGTGGATAATGCTCTTGATACAACCGACGACAATCGTGCACTAAAATCATGTCCGTGTGTTCTTCAAATGAGTGCTCAGCCACGTTTATCGGAGATGCACAGGCACGTGAATGGGACTCCGGGTGTTATAGCGCAGCAGGAGAAACGTCACGTGCGATCAGGTGAATGCCTGACCTCATGTACTGTTTATCAGACTGCACAATAAGATCGGCAAATCCAATCCTAGTAATGGCTGTAGCACGGAAACGGCGCGGTTCCGGACATGGGTTACTGTTCAAAATATTGTCTACTCATTCCATTTCACTAGCCCTAGAAGTTTGTAACATAAATATTGAACACCCGGCACTATTTTTAAAATAGTGCCATTTCTGACATGCAATATTCTGAATTCTCCACCACTTCAATAATAATAATAATAATAATAATAATAAATAATAATAATAATAATAATAATAATAATAATAATAATAATAATAATAATAATAATAATAATAATAATAATGATGATGGTGATGGCGATGGTTATGTTGGTGATGATGATGATGATGATGATGATGATGATTATGATGATTATGATGATGATGATGATGATGATGGTAGTGATGATGATGCTGATGGTGATGGTGATGATGATGATGATGATGATGATGATGATGATGATGATGATGATGATGATGATGATGATGATGATGATGATGATGATGATGGTAGTGATGATGATGCTGATGGTGATGATGATGGTGGTCATGATGATGTTGATGATGATAGTGGTGATGATGATTATATTATTATTATTATTATTATTATTATTATTATTATTATTATTATTATTATTATTATTATTATTATTATTATTATTATTATTATTATTATTATTATTATTATTATTATTATTATTATTATTATTATTATTATTATTATTATTATTATTATTATTATTATTATTATTATTATTATTATTATTATTATTATTATTATTATTATTGTTGTTGTTGTTGTTGTTGTTACACATTCTTACTGCTGTTAAGTGTAGAACCACCTGAATGCTCAAGACTCGTAGTTTCTTTCTTAGCAAACATGTGTGATTTCGCTTCATTAATTTTTGCTTTTAACAGCCTTTCCTGTGAGTGTTTTTTTTTTTTTTTTTTTTGGTATAGTAAATGGTAAGTTTTTTCATAAACCATTATAAATACATAAACTAAGTTTCATATTAACATATACAGGTTCTGTGGATCCAGATTTATGGTTATAACTCGGTAGGGTAACTGAAAAAATAATACCTTATATATTTCACGCACATTACTCTCTACTCTTGTAAAAATCATTCTTAAAAATCCTTTCTTCTATTGCTGCTTTATTTAATTATCAGCAATTTGCGGAGCTTATCATCTTGTTAACTTTTTTGATACTACAAGGGAAAGCACTGGAATTCACTAGTCCTTTGTGCTACAGATAATTCTTTGAAGTCGAGGTTCTTTTGAAATTCGGTTCTCTTAACATGGCTAAAGAAAAATAATGAATAAGGACTTCCCATTTGAGAAAAGTATTGAAAAATGCAAACAAATAAAAAGAAAAATCTCCCATATAGTTCTGTCCATAAAAATGAAATGTATTTTACGTAGAATCTGTGTTTTAATGAGATCTGCTCCTTTGTGTAGTAAGATTTTCTCTACCTTATACGATTTACCAGTTATGTAAGTCATCCAGAATGAAAAGAACTTCTGAGGATATTCTCAGAAAATTCAAGATATGCATTTCATTTGTGACGAAATATTTTACACATGTGGTACTTTAATAACAATCGTTAGAGCCGTTTCTGATAAAATTAAAATGTTCGAAAAGTGTGCCTTGTCTGGGATAAAGGAATGTTCTTGAAAATCTCCTTCCCGCATTCTTGAAAGATTCTCAACCTGAACACCAAGTTGGTCATTTTAATCGATTTTTCAATATAGAGCTATGCTATTCATAGGTACGTGCACGCACACACATTAATACACACAACACTCACTTACATTACCTTACACTCACACACAGGCCGTTTTCTAAATCATTTGGTCGCAGAATATGCACTTCCAGTAAAATCTCTCGATATCGATATATATGGTGGGTGCAATGCTTAATCTTCCTATTCCAAATAGCACAGAAAGTAATGTGTTGATAAATTCTAGATAAAATATTATATGAGTTGAAAATTATTAGTTTCTAATAAAACGAATTATTGGACAAAGTAGCTCGGGGTACTTTAAAACATTAATCTGCTTGCTCTAAAATTTTCAGTGTGATACCTTAAATAGGATGGATCATGATTTTAGCAAATTTAATATTCGGGAGATAGTGTAAATTCAAAGATTATTCATTATCCAGTAATAAATATTTCCCAATTCCATGTTTCTTTGGTAACGTTGATCTCTTCAGCAAACGGGACTGCAAGTTCGAGGTTTTCGTGACAGTGGGATTCATTACTTCAGTGTTCAGGGGCAATTTTCTTGCAATACTTTGTCGGCGAGGGAATAAAACAGGCTGACAGAAGACAGTGATCGATGGCGAGAAGAAATTGATGGACAAGCGGAGAATATAAAGGACATCCCTAGGCCTGCATTGTGCTCCACAACAAGCAACTTCCTGTATGTGGTAGCGGAGTCTCCAAGTCGATTAAAAGTTTCCGCGCAACAATTCTTTGCTAACTCCACATAATCTAGAATAAGAAAAAATGTTTTCGTAGGCACGTGTTTTCAAAAACATGCCAAAATTGAAGATATACTCCGAATAGCGAGTACCATATTAATGTGCTGCTATTCCGTTAACTCTGCACAAAAAATAAAATTACATTTTGTCAAATAATGGTTCACAATACCTTGCTACCGTCACTACCGCGCCAGGTTGCCGAGATCGCCGTTTTGCTAGTGGACACTGGTGCTTATTTCCATTCTTTCGTTTTCTTCCATACTTTTTAATTCGCAAATCACTTATCACTTATTTGTAATTCTATTTTACTACAACCTCACATGATTAAAATGTAGTGTTATGTGCCAACAGAGTTTTAGTTCCTTTCAGTACGAAGCCATGTTAAAGAACGCCCTAAAGAATTATTGTCCTCCGTAGGATTTGAAACCGCGATATCGAGAACGCGAGGCTAGCATGTTACACCTAGACCACGAAGGACGACAAGGTGTGTGTGTCCTCGCGGACACAAAGCCCTATTCACGTAAACATTGATATTAGCGCGGGGACTTGAATTTATGACATGGACATGAAATTCGGTTTGCCGTTCTCAACGTTACAACTAACCTTATCAATCTTATTAAACGTTTTTAAAATACTAGTAGTATTATAATTTTACTATTTTAAGTTTAGTATTTTAATATTATAATTTTGGATTAAATTTACTACACCACTAACATCTTACGGAACTACATTTTTTCGAAATCTTCAGAATAACTTAGCACTTTTCTCTCTTTTGTTTAATTGAACATGAAAGCTTGGAGTTTACAAGGTTTGGCGTTAGTGTCTGGCGATAATGCTCATGTTCATGTTAATGAAAATCATTGTGAATGGCCTTATTTATTAACTTGGTAACCAGCGTTAGTGTTCGCGTTGCTTTGCGATAACTTTTCTATGTGTATGGGGCATAACTATAACACAAAAATCGTATAAATGCCAAGCTTTATTTTTATGTTTGGGCAGCTCTCAAACCTTCCACGTGAAGATTCTCAAGTAGGATCCCCCAACTACCCTTTACATATAAAAATGTCCAAAAAAAATAATTTTCTAAAAAAATGTCTACAACTATTTTAGTTTAAATACTATATTTTTATTTATTTGACTATCCTGTAGATCATACCCATCATATAGGACACATCAGAAACATAAAATGTACTATATCACCTTTACAAGTTACACTTCAATATGGAATAAGTATTGCACATGTGTCCACACATTTTGATAACAAAGGAGGTATGTATTTTTTGAATTTTATAGAAATATTATCTGAAATTCTCTGCATTATGAATGACTTTTGCATAACTCGTAAACATTAAAAGATATACAAAATATGATCAAGTAAATGATTCAGATCTCCTTTAAGCATATAATTTACATCCAATTATTTTGTTTTGCTAACCATTTCCAACATAACTTTTGTTATTGGTTTGCATTTTAAAATACTTCAGGTTTTTTTTCAAACAGGAGAACATTTGAGAATAGAAGAACACCTTTATGCCTTGGCCATGCAAAGAGAATGGAATATCATAGCCATCACATAGCGACTACACTTTCAAAGATAAAAAAGCTTGCTGGATTCCTGTATCCCCATTGTATCTTCAAGCAATTATGCAATAAAACGCTACAAATGCTTTCTCGATTAACATAAGTAAATAGTAACATAAATATAAGAATAGTTTGTACAAGAGTAGAAAATGTCATGTGAGTTCAACACATAAGGGATTTCTTTTTCATTGTGGTTTGCATCAAAATGTTGATAGAAATAAGGAAGTGAGAAAGGAGCTTTTGCTTCAAGCCTTTACATAATTTTACAAAGTTTTGTTCTGGAAAAGGTCCTTAAACATACCTTTTCAATAATTTTAGTAACGTGTTTATAACTGTCTAGCTCCCTTCAAATATCTTTTATTTTGGAATATCTGCAATGCTTTACTGCTATATTTAAAATCTTCAGAAGTAAGTCTAATAAATTAACGGTAATGTACTCGTAAATTGGCTTCTGTCTGTGCCAATGCCCATGAGTATGCACGTATTATCTGTTAATCAACAGAAGAGTAATTCAGCATACTGGCAGTAGATTAAGCTTTGTTCAATTCAGTATATTTGTTTGTTTCTCATTGTTGAATTTTGCGTCCTTCCTGTTTTAGATTCCGAACAAAACAAAAGTATGATATTGAAACACTCATCGACAGCAGCTGGCTGTGAACCGATATCTCATATAACAAAAGGCAAGAGGCAGTAATTGCACCTGGCCGCACAATAAAATCCATCGTTTTAACTTATTGCTTTCATTTCAATGGGGATTTACACACACCTTTTGTAAAAGCATAAAGCACTTAGTTCCATTAACAGACAACTTCTGGCTTGTTTATGTAGCTTTCTCCGACACTAAATAAATTTTATTTCTCTTTTAAATATTAAAACACGGTGTAATACCCCTATAAATATGTCCTATGGTTATCGCGATAGTGGTTGTATACTGAGAAATAACCAGATTTGTTGCCCGTGTTCGCTGCGCTTCTTTATGGATCTGTCCTTCTAACAAGGAACAACGAGAAATCAATGCCCTACAACCAGAACAAACAAATTATGACTTTTCATATCCTAAACCATGCTTACTATCATTATCGGAAAACGTAGTTTTTATATTTTGCAGTGTGTAGAATTCAATACATATGATCAAAATTTTCACTTTTAATAATATTTTGACATAACTCATATTTTATTAAAATCTTTATATTTCCAATATTTTATAAAATTGTGGTTCCTCTTAACTTTAAAAGGTAAATAAGGCGTTTCTTCGCAAAAAATATACATTTAATTAAGTCAATTTATTTCCGATAAACGTTATGCGTTAAGAATTCCCAGCTATTCTTTGTTATATGTTTTAAAGCTATCACACAACGACCGAGAGGGATGGCTCAGGTTGTTTCGTCTTTGGCCGGCATTCGGGAGGCCCGAGTTCGATTTCCGTGAGCAACCTACCTGACCCATCGGCTTTTGGAGGGTTTTCCCGAGCCGCCAGGCGAATGCTAGCTTAATTACATCACCCGAATTTCCTCTCCATTTAAATAATTTGTCTCTCCATCCTCCATTTCATCTACCTACATTATCCTTTCATATCATCTTCCATCTCTCGGTCTCTTTTAGGCTCAAAGTGTCGGCGGGTGTCTCGGCGGTGCGTGGCAGGATGATATGCTTTTAGTGAACCAACTCCTCCTCTGGTAGGACGGTTGCCAGTCTCCGAACCCACATCTCGTAGTGAGACTGTTTCCAAAACATAGTAGGGAGATATCCTTTGCCCTGGTCTACCGGGGGAAGTCTCCATCAAAGTGAAATGTAGGGATGCTTTGGGACGGCCGCCCTGTGCCGCCTCTCGCCTCATCCTTCCTAACAGGGGAGCCCCACTTGAGGGCATTGGTACCATAGCTCAAGACTGGCCGCAGTGTAGAATCCCCTCCAAACTAACCTTGTATGGTAGGTGTCACACAGTGAATTGCTTAATGCTGATATATTCTTGTGTTCCTTTGTTTCTACAAAGGAATACTAATAAAACCATTTCTATATGAGTTCATCATGATTACTAGATAGAAGAATAAAGTTTGCAGAAGTCTATATTAAGGAACGGCTAAAGAAATTCGTGTCAATGAACACAGATTCACATAAAAGAAAATTGAAGAATTGCTGGATTTAAAAAAATGATTTGTTTTTAAATCTGGATGGATTTCTGGCTGTTAATAGCATAACTCAAAATCGAACGGCCGGTTAAACACCAAATTTAGTACTTAAGTTTAGTATATTCCAAGGATACTACACAAATATTTTCAGAAAAATCCTCCCAGTCCCGGTCTACTCATTACATGAAAATTGTTGTTAAGTTTGCTTTCTTCAAAAATACTTCTAACGATTTTTATTGTAATATGTTTAAGTTATTTTAATGCAAATGAAGTGCTTATCTTCAATTTTCGGGAATGGCTTCTGGAGTCTTCATGCATGACTTCTGCGTACTAACTCCAGAAAGAAAGAGAAATCTTGTTGAAAGTCATAATTTATATCAATTATTTTTTATGGATTTAACTATTTCTGAAAGATTCATTGTTATTTATTCGAATTTTCCGCTACTTATATTTTTCTCAAATGGGAAGTTGTGAATCGTTTTTTTTTTCTTTCTTACTGACATGCATACAGAAGAGAATGTTAAAATCATCATATATCAACCGGTTATTAAATCCTTACATTCCTCTAAGTTCATTCTACCTGCCAGTAAATATGTAAAGGATTCATTTCTTCAAATATGTATTTCGATCAACACGAAGTAGGAAAAAAAAGATAATCATTTGTTCGATTACTCTGTTCAAGGGGAAAGCCATTCTAGCAAAATGGCAAATTTATTTTTCATTCTACAGAAATGAACAACACGCATGTTATTACTAATTTGTAGCACGTAGTCTACAAGCGCTGCAC
Source organism: Mantis religiosa (assembly GCA_030765055.1). NCBI lineage: Eukaryota > Metazoa > Arthropoda > Insecta > Mantodea > Mantidae > Mantis > Mantis religiosa. Next base: position 137,012,122 of record CM060951.1, read on the forward strand.
ATATTTCAGTTCTGTTTATCTCCTTCCTTGACTGAGACATTGAAACTGTAGTTTTCCTTGAAGCGTAAGTTTAGTTCCTTCCCTCACCGCAGGAAAGCTTGTGTTAATTTGGAACTACATCCGCACATTGTGCGTAAGCAATAAGATGCAAAATGTTAATGTGTCTGGAAACATCTCGTAGCCAGAATAAGGGAATGCAAATTCCAACACGAGAATCTACTTAAGTGTGTCTTATTAAAGTTTCGCTTACGACACAGCATTTCCTTTTCGCTTACAGAAAGCTTCTCTCCTTACTGTCAATACTTTTAGAGATATTAGCAAAATTAGCTTACGCCAAACTTAGTTATCTCTGCCTTACTTTCTCCTTACGTATAGAGAACATTTTGTAACTACCACCACTTAGATTTATATGTACTTGTCAAATAGACACAGTCTTATAACTAAAAAATATTGGGTTTCATACCAACCTAAAGTCAAAATATCTTCCTATTCTACGCCCCATGAATGCTGCCTGTTTCGGCTTCAAAACATTTTTGACCGTCGTTTTCCTGCTCTTCCCGGATGTCTCATTAGACCTACGCTAGTCTTAGAAGTTTCCATTTCAGCATTTTATCACAACATGGGTCCACTCATTTCTATAGTTTATAATTCTTCTTCCTTTCTGCTGTTAAGAATCGCATTTCAACAACTCTTGTTTTTAACAACTACCGTCAGCGTTTTGTTTTATATTACTAAGCAAAGGCAGTTACGACCATTACTATGCAAAACTTCACTCGCGTATCATTTCTGGTTTATTTGTAAGCTTCTATTTATTATGCCACATACTTGTAATATAGATAATTTATTTTTAAATTCATTGTCATATTTATAACAGCATGCTCCTAAGTATTTATACCACTTAACTAGGTATTTAAACTAATGGCAAATTATTTAAAAGTGTGGTTTTAACTAAATATTTATTTTGAGTGACTATTTAGTTTCAGTTATGCACATTTTAAAAGTATAATTCTCACATAATGTCGGTAGCATATTGTGTGCGCTACTTCTTACAGATCTTCTTCGTTTTACTTATAATTATCTACACATTCGCAAATATCTGTTAATGCAAATTTGTATGTAATACTAATGCCTCCCTTAAACGTCCTCCCGATAGGCCATCCATATAAAATAAAATGACTGTAATGGACAACTCAAATGAAAATTTAAAAAGTAAATATTTACTTTTCTTTTCCTCTAATACGTACCAGAGAAAGCATTTTATTCCACAGTCACAGTTTTAGAGATCTCTTGAAAACGTTCGTGCAATCAAATTTTCTAACGTCAACATCTGATGTGAATCATCTTATTTATGATTAAGGTTTTCTAAGAATTACTCAAATATTTCTAGTCTCTCCATTATTTTAGCTACAGTAAGTAAAGAAGGCATTGTATTCCACCCAAAAAGTGCATACCAAGTTTCACTGGAAATATCCGTTTTGAAATTTCTGGAATCTAAAGAAAATTAGAAAAAGATAATTATGTAAGCAGCTAAATTTTCAGAGAAAGTTCGCTTTTATACCAAACTTTTGTTATAAGTTGAGCTTGTTCTACGACCGCGACTATTCTTTACATGGAAGACGTTTCATTATTTATTTCAAAATTGGCTCTAAGAATGTGTTCTGCTGAATGTTTGTGTCCAAGCAGCACGTCTCAAAACCAAAAGTGTCTTATTTTTTCAAAACTAGCTCTAAAACTTTGGAATAAAATATCACTCTCTTATATATCGGTAAACTTTAAATCTTGAATTTTCTGGGAACTAACTGCTCCTGAAATCCTGGATGACGGAATTATAAATGGATAACATCCATAATTGTACAAAGAAATGAATAAGGAGATACATAAGCAATTGCAATTAATAATTTGTGTATGCTGAAACCCAAGTATTGCGTACGATAAGTTAAAAGTTGTTGGGAGAAAAATATGATTAGCACTAAAGTAATGAGCAGTTCGGTGATTTCAGTTTAAAAAAAATCCATTCACTCAAGTTTCAGGTTGTTCACAAATTCACATAAACAAAGCTCAGAGAATTATAAAAGCAAATTAAGTTAATAGATAATGCTATTTACGTTCACACGTCTAGCTCCTGTTTACCAAACATAATTTCATTTATGATCTTAGTGTTTGGTACAGTTATTGAACATGCATCTCAGACAAAATGTTGGAAGTGTCCTCCACCAGCAATCTGTACATGTCTGCACTCGTCTCATCATATTCTTTGAAGTTTTATGGAGATGATATCGAATTGAGAAAAGGTTATTTCCAGCAAGATGGAGCAACGTACCATACATCTAATGACACCATGGAACTTGTAACCAGTTTCTTTGATAATCGAATAATCTCAAAAGGTCTGTCGCCCCCCAGATCCCCTGACCTAACCTCACCGGATTTTTTCTCGTGGGGGTATCTAAAAATAGAGTGTACAAGAATAAGCCACGGACAATTGCTGTTCTCAAGGAATCCATTCGAACCGAAATAAGTAACATTGGCGAGAATTCTCTCTTCACAGAAAATGGTGAGACGAGTGCAAGCATGTGCAGGTGCTGGTGGAGGACATTTCCAACATTTTCTCTGAGATGTAAATAGTGTTAAGTAATCTCCCAATTGTTTATTATATTCTACCAAAGCTGCACATGTGTCCTATTAATGTTTCAAAAGTTATGGTGTATCAGGTTTATATGGATTGCACTATAGTATAAAACAGCAATGAGCAGTGACATATATAAAAATGCTTATCACATAAAATACACATGCATTTTACCTCTTATCGGTTTCTATGCTTAAAATTACGTAAAAATATGTAATAAGTCAAAGATTTTTTTCTTTTTCTTCTTTCCCTAATCACTCTCCTGTTATGGCGTCGGACTGGGTGAGTTAGTTGATCTGAGCGATCCCAGTTGATCTACTGATCCCAGGGTCGTGGTTATTTTTAAGTGTGCTTTAGTCTCAGCTCCGTGTCAGTACATGAAAAACATCTTCTAAAGGACGAAATGTCGGCACGCCCGCGACGATGATAATGATCCTGGCGATTCACAGCGACGTTGCAAAAGTAATGCTTTCATGATACTTCGATATCGATCAAACAAAACACACTGCGAAAAAGATTCTCCTGAGGTACATATCATATAGAGTGTTACTAAGGGGGGAAAGTTCTTACTTACAGACTGAACGCCTTGGATGTATCACAAGCTCTCCGACATACGAGTCATACTCTGCGGAAGTAGGTACCTACTCGGGTGGTTTGAGACCTGGGTTCAGCGACTAGTGACGTTCTATAGGACATTCGAAATGAACACTACTCTTATCGCATACCGATCTGGTTTTATGTGGTTTTTGCTTTAAGCGCACGATTAAGATTAGATTTTTTTAAATTTTACTTATTATTTTACGTTTGTAACTAATAATATTAGCTAAACAAAATAAACAATGATAAAACTTCATGAGAAAAAAAAAGCACAAAGTAAAGGACTGCGAGTCTCAGATATTACTGACTGAGATATCTAAGTTTGCAACATATTTTGTGAAATAGGATATAAAGAAGCACTTCAACATATAGCTAATACTTATACGAAAAACTTAAATGAAGCGGGTTATTTTATCCAGCTCTCAAACGCCATTAACTTAATTTATAAATAAGGCAGATGTGAATATGCTAACTTTTCTTGAACTTTTTCTAGTGCACTACCATAAGTCAGATTTATGAGTAGAACTGTCCGGTTTTACTAACGAATAGCAGGAGGCATGGAAACCCCTTCTTCCATTTTTTCAGATTATAAATCAAACTACAATAGTACCATTTTTTCTCGCTCATGTACTATTGTACCATTTATCTTTCATCTCGTGAGGTAATTTTCCGACCGTTAAAGTCTGAGAGCCATTTGCTACAGGCAAGGGAGAAAATGTTCGATTCTTTATTACAGTTGGAGGGAGAATGTGGATTTGTCCATTTGTGCACCATCCGAGTGACATTTATTTATTTGGACGTGAAACATTTGGTAAGCTCGTTTTCTAATAGAGCTCAATTGACATCACCTACTCGGGGATACCGCCTCTCTTCTTTAAAATCTCATAGGTACTCAAATAAACATAACATTTTGTTTGTTAACGTCGCTGTCAATTACCAGAATCATTAGTGTCACCGATGTTCCGGAACTTAATGTCGCAGTTCCCTTATATGCCAGTGAACCTGTCACTTTTACTTAAAAATCAACTATGTGGGCCGGATTTGAAACCATGACCGTGGGAGAGTAGGTCAGCAACCTACCACCTGAGCCACACACACACAGATGGGTCGATGTAGCCTGATACCTCCGCGCCAGACAATTCCTTCGTGGCCGCAATGCTTCGTGGCTGCAGTGACTAGTGTAACGCGACCGTTGGAACACCCTGTAAAGCAGCTGTGAGCGGAAGACGGGGGAGGTCAATGTTAGCTACGCCCTCCCCTCGTTTGTCTTATAGTGGTGACAGGGACGACTGGGGAAAGAAACATAATTGGGCGGTCTGTTTCTCTTCCACCTGGTTCCAGAAATTACGGGATCTTTCATCATCTGGAAACGTCTAGAAGACGGCGAGATGCTTATAAAAAGGGCTGCAGCTAGTCAGTGAGTTAGTCAGTTGTTGGTTGAGTTGGTCAATCAGTTGGTTAGTGTGTGTGAGTGAGGACAGTTCTTGGTGTAAGAAGGCAATGTTAGTCAGTGACGTGTTAATGTACGAGAAGATTGTGCAACGGAAGACTGTACGTAGCTGTGAAGGTGTACCGGAGTTTATGTAATCGCGAGTACAAGTGAAGTTGTAACGGACGAACTGGTAAATTGTGGTTGTGTGCAGCAAGTAATTTTGTGTAATTGGCAAGTGTTAAACTGTAAGTCGGTGGAAATAAAGAACATTGTTGAGTGGTGTAATTGGACTTTTCATTTCACGAACCCACAAAGTCACACTGGTGTCAGGAAGCGGGAAAACAACATCACCGAACATTACAACGATGGAGGCAGCATTAGAAAAGATTTTAGCGGAACTGGAAGAAATGAAGACGGAACTGAAACTAATCAGGACGGCTAGGGACAACATCACCGAGAAGATGCAACAAATGAAGGCCGAGTTAACCACAGAAATGAGAGCAGCGAACGGCAGTCTGGCCACGGAAATGAAGGCGGCGAACGAGGCTCTCGCCGCAAAGTTTGAGGAACGTTTGGCCGGCGTGAGGGATGACGTCGCGAACCTGGGCAAGCGGAAGGGTCAAGTAGACGACCGCCTTAATGATTTAGAGGAAAAGGCCGACAACATCGCAAAACCCCTCACCCGCCTGACGGAGGAAAACCGGCCTTATGTGTGGACGGAGGACGCCGAAGACGCTTTCCAGCACCCGAAGGGGACCCTGTGCAGTGCTCCAATTTTGGGTTTCCCACAACCGGGTGGCGCCTTCATTGTGGACACCGACGCCAGCGACCATTGCATTGGAGGTGTCCTATCGCAGATCCAGGGCGGCCACGAGCGCACAAGAGTGGAAGAGGAGGAGCGTGCCGCAGCAGTCCGAGTAGTTGTGGCAGTGCCTGCTGAAGGCTGGGATAGCGCAGGCCTGAGGAGGCAGCAGCTGGCGGACGCAGACTTGGGGCCACTCTTGAGGGAAGTGGACGCAGGGACGAGGCCAACCTGGGAGGACATCGCACCGAGGAGCGCCACCTACAAGTCGCACTGGGCAAAATGGGACTCGTTGAAGACCAGAGAGGGCGTGCTGTTCCGGGTATGGGAGTCACCCGATGGGAAGGCGCAGAGAGGACAGTTGGTACTTCCCCGGAGCAAGGTCCCGGAAGTCTTGGAGGAAGTGCACGCCGGTACTTCAGGAGGACACCTGGGAGCGAACCGAATGATTCACAAACTACGGCAGCGCTACTTCTGGCTGAGACTCCGAGCAGATGCTGGTGGTACACCTGGACCGCCTCGCACGCTACGTTGGGGCTGTTCGGGGCGAACAGCTTTGAGGAGGGAGCAGTGTAACGCGACCGTTGGAACACCCTGTAAAGCAGCTGTGAGCGGAAGACGGGGGAGGTCAATGTTAGCTACGCCCTCCCCTCGTTTGTCTTATAGTGGTGACAGGGACGACTGGGGAAAGAAACATAATTGGGCGGTCTGTTTCTCTTCCACCTGGTTCCAGAAATTACGGGATCTTTCATCATCTGGAAACGTCTAGAAGACGGCGAGATGCTTATAAAAAGGGCTGCAGCTAGTCAGTGAGTTAGTCAGTTGTTGGTTGAGTTGGTCAATCAGTTGGTTAGTGTGTGTGAGTGAGGACAGTTCTTGGTGTAAGAAGGCAATGTTAGTCAGTGACGTGTTAATGTACGAGAAGATTGTGCAACGGAAGACTGTACGTAGCTGTGAATGTGTACCGGAGTTTATGTAATCGCGAGTACAAGTGAAGTTGTAACGGACGAACTGGTAAATTGTGGTTGTGTGCAGCAAGTAATTTTGTGTAATTGGCAAGTGTTAAACTGTAAGTCGGTGGAAATAAAGAACATTGTTGAGTGGTGTAATTGGACTTTTCATTTCACGAACCCACAAAGTCACAATACTCATATTTTAAATACATTCTTTAAAATTTTACTGCGGCTGCTGCGCTTTTACTGGTGAATTTTGCACCAGTTCACAAAAATTAAATAAATATAACAAAAACAATAATAATAATATTAATAATAATAATAATAATAATAATAATAATAATAATAATAATAATAATAATAATAATAGTAATAATAATAATAGTAATAATAATAATAGTAATAATAGTAATAATAATAGTAATAATAATAATAATAATAATAATAATAATAATAATAATAATAATAATAATAATAATAATAATAATAATAATAATAATAATAATAATAATAATAATAATAATAATAATAATAATAATAATAATAATAATAATAATAATAATAATAATAATAATAATAATAATAATAATAATAATAATAATAATAATAATAATAATAATAATAATAATAATAATAATAATAATAATAATAATAATAATAATAATAATAATAATAATAATAATAATAATAATAATAATAATAATAATAATAATAATAATAATAATAATAATAATAATAATAATAATAATAATAATAATAATAATAATAATAATAATAATAATAATAATAATAATAATAATAATAATAATAATAATAATAATAATAATAAACTGAATAATGTTGATAATAATGAGTGAATGTATTTTAAGTTGTCCATATAAATCATAAAATAATTGGGCATCCATAGTTGATATACATGGGTGAAAGATTTGTCAAATGTTCGTAAATGAGTTTAAACCTCTTTCCTTGCTTTTAATTTGGTCTCGCTATCGTGTTGAAGGGATATGAAAGTCAACCACATGCATTCACTTACTGAGACAGAAGTGAGCAGGTGTTGCGAGTTGTGATGTAGCCTGTTATCACCACAGTATAATTATAAGTCCTATTTAATAATGTAGAGAACTTTGTTCAGAGAAACAATGTCATAAAAGGGTTTCTTCTTCTCTGCCTTAATATGGGCAGCTCGGAATACTAGAATTACGTCATTGTTATTATTGGTATGTGTCCCATAATGATGTATGGAACTGAACACAGTAACCTTTTATAAGCTAGAATTGTAGAATGAAGGTTATACGGAAGATGTCAGGAACCATTTTTATTCCACTCTTCTGGCATACATTAATATTAAAATATAATCTAAATAATAAAACAGTAACATTTGTATGCTAGCCAAACCTATGATAACAAGCCAGTTAGCAGAAAGAAAGCACATGTGAAAAGTGTTTATAGAAGAATTACTTAGATTAAGAAATCCTACTCGAAACGATACTTATATGACTCAATTTAAAATTGCGTTTTCCGTATTGAGAGTAGTAATTATAGACTAGTAACCTTTAATCTAAACAATGTTTTTAATCTTTGAGAGTAGTAATTCTTAATCTAAATAATTCTTCTGCATTTACTTGCTTGCAGGTTTTTTCTTGCTGGAAATAACCTGTCTTATGAAACGGAGGACAATCTTTATTGATTTGAGGTTTCTGAACTTAAGATCAACGTTTATTGATAATGGAGATATCGTTACTTGGATGAGTTTTCCCATCGGGAAGACAAGATAAATCCGTCATTACGGATATGCCGCTGGCATTCCAATTTGCCGCATGATAGCAGGATCGAAACAAACAATCTGGGAAGTGATTCTGCCAAGATATTCCAAATTAAACTATACTATATAGCTTCTACTTTTAATAAAATTATTTTTATTAATAAATTCTGTAATAATATACAAATAATTAGCAATATTAGACTAACTAATATGATCAAGTAAATAAAAATTGAAAAAAGGATATTACATTTTTAGCATTACTGATACCTATATCAAAATGTTTACAGTTAAAGCAGAGAAAACAGTACTTCATTCAATTTTACAAAATATTATACATTTTTTTTTCATTTGTAACCTATTTTAAGAATCTGACAGTACGTACCTGAAATGTGCTTATGTTGGGCATGTCTTTTTAATATTCAAGAATCTCGTAAATCCAAATAATTAGCATGCAAAACTTCAATTTTATAGCTAAATAGTAGCGTATATTAAGGGTTTCTTTACTGCAATTGAAGTTGGAAGTAAAGTAATTCTATGTTTAAACAATATTTCTTTAATTACTTAGAGACAAATGAAGTATCATATATTCGCATTAATTTTCTGTTTGATATTAAATTCTTACATAGCTTCATAGATCAATTGGTAAGCATCTTCATGCTGTGCGAAGGGTCCCGGGTTTGATTACCGGCTGGAGCTGAGAATTTGAAAGAAGGAGTGTGTAATGAACTAATGTACAGAACCTAAATAAAATCCAGAAAGCTAATTTATATGGTGTAACATCACTGTCTATATAAACTGTAGCTGTTAAATGGAACAACCACCTACTCTGAATTGCGTTTTTTTTTTCTTTTTAATGCAAATCGCAGTGGATCAGAATTTATGATGGAAGCTGAAATTATACAAAGTACACAATAATACAGCCATTGATGCTTATATAATTAATATTTATTGTTCTATACTCAAAACTGTGTGAGTTAATTAACATTGAATTTACTATGCGAAATGAACTTGTTTAAATTCTACGTTCTCTCAGATTTGTGGCTTGCAAAGGAAAATTTCCCAGATAATAAGGAAAAACATAACCTTTTTGTTTAATAAATTGTTTTAAATATTTAAAAGCATTTTCTAAAGTTCATAGTGTAACTTGTGATTTATGATTCTCGCGTTAATAGTTAAGTTTCTTACGTGAAATGTAACCCATTTTTATTCCGCATGAACTCTAATAATTAAAAGCGAATGACTAAGATTTTTTAAAATGGCTGAGGGTCCCTTCTGCGCGAATTGTGAGAGCAAATTATTATTGGAGGTAACGTGATAAATGTTTTATTAATTTATTTTTAAATGCAAACATTTTAATTGATGCCACATTTAATCTTTGACAACTTTGAATAACGGACAGTAGCAATAATAGAATATATTTCTTGTGAAAATATTAATTTCCAAGGTTTTGTGTATATATTATGTCAAAAGGTTTTGACAAAGGCCTTGGAACAATTTATTCTAATATAACTGTGCTGTTTTATCAATAAATTCTTAAAAATCGACATTTATCCAAACACAGCCATCATAAAACTTCATCAAAGATACAGTGGAACGCATTAATTTTTCAAAATATATATCTATGTATTTAAACAAATAAAGTTGTTTCTAAGCTAAAACCAATGTGTGCTAAGCACTAAGACAAACTATTTTATCGCGTTTAATAAGGTTCTAACTACAATAACTAACTACGTATGTTCCATTAATATATTTTCACGAACTAGATGTAACTACTATATAATTTCTTTCTTGTACATTCATCTGGGAACAATGTTAAAGAGCTGCGATTGAACTAAACATATTTATTTCTAAAAGATTTTCTTACATGATTGCTCATGACTGTTAAGGGTTTCTGTTTACATATGTAGTACAGTTGGAGTGAAATTTGCAATTAACATATCAAAGTCGACCTTCTTTATCCGGATTATGTTTGTGTTGCTATACTACTCTGCTGCATTGTCGTTCGAGTGTATATGTTCTTGAACATGTGCACAACATTATAAAATGAATTCTCTTTATCGGTTATTTGTTTTTATTTTGTACAGCTTCGGCTATAACATGAAAAATCAGATAAATGATGAAAAATTCAATATAGTCACTCTGAGTGAAACCGAGTTCTTAACCTTCCCTCAACATCCTTCGAAAAATCCTGCATTCCTATATGTTCCCTTTAATGGTAAGGATAGTCAATTAAGTTTTTAGATATAATCAAAGTAGGTAGTACTGAGAAGTCTTTTACCTCCTTTTAATCCTGAAGCACACACAGTATGCAACCTCTGAAAAAAAACATGTGCTCGGCTTTTATTATAAAATATCAATATTAGCCAGGCATAATATTGTATCTTTATTCAATTAGCATACCTGCCCTGAACACGATTGCAACATACAAACGAAATGAAGGAAACGTTATTACATGAGTGTTATTAAAATGTTTGCATAGGTATTGAGTGTGTAACTTAGTGTTACAAGTAGCTTTGATGCTCTTTTGTTTGGCTAAATTTTGATCATTATGCGGTATATAGTTTAGAATAAAATACTGAGGGATTTGTCTCATATTGCTCGTATTTCATGTAATTTGCAGCAAAAACTATATTCCGCTTTGAGGTATTCTTAACGAACACTAAAGGCACTTTCTGTAAGCGTAGTCTTTTTAACGCCCATGTATTGGTATGTGTACGTAATAGTTACATAGGTTTTTATGAGTTCTTTACTTTGTTTTAGGCAAGTATTGTGAAGGACAATTACATTCTCCGATTACACTGTACCTCTATTTCATCTCACTTCACCTTTTATGCTGGTTGGCTGTTTCAGGATTTTAAGTTTCAAGGGAATTTTGACGTGTATGACGAAGAATTTTTGTGTGTGTAATTTTACGTCCTTCAACGTTGTCATTACGGACAGTGAATGAATGAAATGGGTGAAATGATGTTCAGATGTGTCCAGGGCCTATGGAGCTTAGAGCTACCCGACATTTTTTTTTCTTTTTTTTCTTTTTTTTTATTCAAATTTTTTTCTAATTAAAAAAACATCTCTTTTTTGTTTTTAAAGGAAAAGGGAAAAGGAAAAATGTCTATTTATGTACTAAGTGTGATTGGAAAGAAGGATGGGCTCTGATTTTTTTTTTTTTTTTTTTTTTTTTGTAAGTTTAATAAATTAAAGTCCAGGTGCTTATTCATGAGATTCCATATGTTAGGGTATCGTCTCATCCTATATCTTTCAGCCTTTAGCCATGATTTAAACTCTATTAAAGTCGGTTGCTCGGAACTCAGGCAGTAATGGTAGAAACCAAAAGTCAACCATATCTGTGGGTGCTCTGTTGCTCCCTTCTGGAAGTTCCAAGCTAACAAAACTGAAGTTACAGAATTTTCCGACGTTACCCCAATCATGTGTCCCGTCTGCTTCTTGGTCCATTTCCAAATGTCGCGTACCATTACGCAGCTGGTTATTCTATGAAGTTGCGTATCTACGTCTCCACAATGTTTGCACCACGGCGCCGGCACTATATTGTGTTTACGTTTCTTGGCTTCCGTGGGAATGATTTCATTTACAAACTGATACAAGGATACTTTCCAGTCCAATGGTACAAAACGATAGCCGAAGAGTTTCCATATATTTTTCCAGGGAGTATTTGGATATTTGAGGACAATCGCCGGTACTGCCAAGAAATCCTTTAATAACTCCTTATATATAATTTTGGATGTCAACGTCTTTGTTTTCCTTGCAATTAAAGGCAAAACACTCTCATAATCCCTTCGCACCTGTCGAAAGGCTGCAGGAGCTACCATATGTGCGCCGATCACTTGTTTGCTGAACTGTATATCCTGTTGGCTACTTTGGCCATTGGTGGCTGTCAGGATAGAACGCAATAACAGGGCACGACACTTCACTTGCACATCCACCAAATTCCATCCGCCACTATTTATGTCCCTTCGCAACTGTGGTCGGGCAACTTTGTAGTACTGATTCTTCCAAATGTAATAGCCTATTGCCCGTTCTAACCGTTGTGAGAACTGATGGGGCATCGGAAGCACCTGTGCCACGTACCACAGCTTCGCAAGCACAAAGGTATTCACGTGCCAAATTTTCTGCACAAAATTTAAATTCCTCGTCAACTGTGAGGTCAATTTATATATGCAGTGGTTAACAATTCTTCTCCAGTTTACTGCGATCAGGTCCTCCAGGCGGGGTGTTAGCAACAGACCTAGGACCTTAATTTCGTATTGATGTGTAAACCGAGCGTCCTCCATTGTCCAGTTATTCAAGGCCAGGAGATGTGATTTACTGTAATTGATCAAAGCCCCTGACGCACTCTGATATTGTAGTAACGTTGGTTCAATTGCTGTGAGGTCACCAGAATCCGTGAGCACCAGTGTAATGTCATCCGCATACGCAAATACTCTCTCAAGATTCAAGAGGTTTTTTCTCCTATGGAGTACGGAGACTATGCCTCTTATTAAGGGTTCTACACACATCGTATATAGGATCATCGACAGTGGACATCCCTGACGGATGGACTGTTCTATAAGCACTGGCTGCGTAAAAAATCCATTTACTTGGATTCTGGAATATGCCGTTGCATAGAGCCGTTGTATGACATTCAAAAATGAGGGAGAGAATCCAAAGCGTCGTAGCACACCCCATAGATAACCGTGATGAATTCTGTCAAATGCTGTGGTAAAATCCAACGCCAAGATTGCTACCGGTTCATCAGGTGTGCGCTCACATTCAATAATGGTATCTCGCAACGTTCTTAGAATATGCGTAATCGTCCTATCTGGGATTCCACAGGTCTGTCCTTTCCCAATAATGTCAGGCAGGTATCTCTTCATCCTGTTGGCGATAATCTTGGTATATCATTTGTAATCTGAATTTAAAAGCGTGATTGGGCGATAATCGTTCACATCTAGTGCTTCCGCATGTTTGGCAATGAGCACAATGACGCCTTCATTAAATCCAGACATGATTTCCGGACCTCGCTGTAACTCCAACATTACACCAAGCAAAGTATCTTTTATTATACTCCAATTGTCACGGTAGAACTGATACCCAATACCGTCGGGTCCTGGTGCAGAAGTCATACTGACCGACGCTAATGCCGTGCGCAATTCTTCTTCCTTTATGTCCTCAGTTAAGGCCTCGTTCATCTCCGGCGCTACAAGTGGTTCAATTAGCGTATAGACATATTCCTGTGCTGCTCTGTTAACATCCACTGCAGCAAATCTGTGGGTAAATGTATCCTGAACCTCCGTTAAGATTTCTCGTGAGGTCGTCAGTAAGTTTCCTCCCGACGAACGTAACTTGGAAATATATTTTCGTGTCCCTGAGTGCTTTTCGGACGCTAAATGATACAGGGAAGTTCTCTCCTCGTCCTGCACCGAGCGGTCGCCCCCGGCAAAGTTCCTCATGTAAACAACAAAGCCTTTTTTCGGACGGCAACAATATGTTGCGTCACGTTTCGGCCATCACACTGTTGCTGATACAAGTCATTTAGCAGGTCATAGTAATAATTCAACCGTTGACGTCGCACCTTTACCCTCTCAATACCTTCACCTTTATAAAAATTACGGATGGCAGGTTTGAACGTATATAACCATTGTTTCAACAAACTGGGAGTCCTGTTTTTAGCAGTACGCTGCCACCTCGTCCACAACAGTCGAAACTTTTCTCGGATTGACTCATCCTGGAGGAGCTCACTGTTTAGTTTCCAATAACTTCTGCCCATTGTCGGTGTCCGGGTGGTATGCACCAGCGTCATCATCAGCGAATGGTGGTCACTAAAAGGTACAGGTCGCATTCTCACGCTGCGGATCTGCTGCTTCATGGTTGTACTAACATAAATTCTGTCGATTCTGGAAGCGGTAGTGTTTCGGTGAAAGGTATATTCAACATAAGTGTCATAGAGATATTCCCAGGCGTCCTGCAGCTCCAAGGATTTACAAATACGGTCTAACATAGGGGACGGTTGGTAATGTCCAGTTTGGTCTTTTGCACTAAGCACACAGTTAAAATCCCCTCCGAAAACCAATTTGTCGTACCGATGGCGCAAAAAGAAAGGCAACTCTTTGGCAAGAAAGTCTTCCCTTTCCTTACGTCTGTTGGAACCTGAAGGTAAATATACGTTAACCAGTAAAAGATTATTTTCCGTTAATAAGGAAGTAATTCGGCCACTCGCATGTTTTTCCGTCAACTGCACCCCCAGAGACGAGCGATAAACTATGGCGGTGCCCCGTTGCTCCTCACCCACATTGGAAACAAAATTATACCTCGGGCCAAAAAAGTTTAAGTGGGGTTCATTGTTTTCTTGCAAAAACAAAAAATCAAGGTCGTGCTCAAATGTAAAATCCCGTACCAGCGCTTGTTTAGTTCTACTACGTAAACAATTTACATTCATCGTCGCAAATGTCCGAAGAATCACTACCATAAGGAGGAACACTGAAGGAAGCAGTGTTTCACCACGTACTCAACCATCCAATCACTGTTCCACAGATGTATGAGTCTTTTTAGCCTTACGCTCTGTTGCAGTCTTTTTTTCGTTTTTCCAATCGCGGGTCACGTCTACTCACTCCGCCACTACGTAACGTACCCCTCCAATCCACGTTCACACACTAAATCCTCAGAGTCCATTTCCTCTTCCGAAATCGTCGGAGACGGTGGTATGTCAGTTGTTCGTGAAGCAGGATCTATGGTTTGCAGTTGGACCTCCACAGTTTCTTCGTTCTCCAACTCGGGCACTGCACATTCCTCCCCTATCCCCTTGGTAATCAGAGGTGACTTCACACTGGTTGGAGAGACTAGAGTAGACACTGGCTCAGAGTGTTCCAAGGTTACAGCAGACACTTCCGGACTACACTTATCTTCTTCGGACTGTCTGAGGGGTGGAAAGTCTTTTGCCACAATTGTCTGTTCACCTTCCTCCTGCTCTGTGCTTTGGGTCGGTAATTGGCGGTCATTATTAATTGTCTGTTCCCCTGAGGTCAGCGGTATTCGTGGTGTTGGCAAATTCCCCGTTACCAGCTTGGCCCATGTAGTCGGCTCCGAAGCAGTAGTCGGTGTTCTAGGAACGAATCTGCGGGGACACTGATTACGTAAATGACCAGCGGCATGACAAATGGCACAAGTGATGGGTTGGTCAGGGTAACTCACTAATGCGGAGTAACCATCAATATTCAAAAACGAAGGAATATGAGTTTCGTCTGTGAGGATAAGGGAAAACCCCGGAAAAAACCTTATCCAGGTAACTCACCCTGACCTAGATTCGAACTCGGGACCTCTTGAACGTGAGGCAGACATGCTACCGTCTATGCTTCCGAAGCGGGCATTTTATTCTTTGTTAATTATCATTTCCCGAATCGGGGTAAGTCTCCGGAGCTCTTGCGAAGGGAAGGTAACTATTCGCTGTGAATTATTACTTTTCACCTTAATAAAAGTTCGTAATCAGTTTATTGAGAGGTTTATAACATTTGAAGAGGGATCAAAAACTGAAAATAATTTTTTTGAATTGATATATCTGTTAGGGAACCTGCGCCCTTCTGTAGTCTCTCCTCTATTCTACCCACTCTTAGAATACTCTCACCTCACTCTTTGCTCCCTAATATCTCCAGATTGAGCCACAGGCATAAATAAAGTCAAATTTTGATGAGCCAAGTCCCTCCTTATGAACTTAACTTGTCATACAGTTAAGTCACATCTCCAGAAACAAAACTACCTTTTAATAGTGAAAGAGTTCTTAAAATTAACTGTTATGTAGTTTTAATGATTACTCCTCATAAATTCACATGCCCCCCCCTTAAAGTATTATTACAAATAAGTAAATATTGTGCTAAAGGAAGAAAGTGCACAATGTTTATAAAACATTTACTATCAACTACATTATTTGCTTTCTGGTTAGTTCAAATAAAAAGGTGACAGGTGCAGCATAAAGGCAAAATTGTAATGTGAAAAATTAGGCTAAATATTAAACATGAACCACCACAGTGGCTCTTACCGTAATGTAACAATAAATGTGGGTTGTGACATTTCGTACTAAACATTGTTTGTTGCATGATACAAGACCATCAATTCTCATATTTTTTCAAAGTTGTCTACAATGTGTCACCTAATTTCCGATATAAATATAAATATGTCAATAATTTTATATTCGACTAGGTGACCCGGTAAACTTCGTACCGCCAATAAAATTTGTCTGAACTTATATATAAACGAAGCACATTCGGATTAATTAGTTGTTAATTGAGGGTGACGTTTAAATACAACACAGTTACAATTTAGTTCTGATAAACAATATTTTTTGCCTTCTTTGTGGTGTGTAAATATAAAAAGATGATGGTTTTCCGATGCGCGAACAGGCGACTCTAATTGTCCATGAGCGAAACAAGAAAACTCCAAGTTGATTCCGCAAACTTCCAACGACTGCCCAGGCGATTTATTTATGGTCATCGCAAAGGCTAAACGCATAGGAAATTGTATACTTAAACTCAAAGGATAAATACATTGGAATCATCGGAATACGCGAGATCAAGATATCCTCTCCTTTGAATTTTTCCTTGATGACGTCTCGATGACGTTATTCATAAGCTTTATCACAGTTAGTCTGGTTCCATTGTAATTTTAAATTGTGAGGTGGGAGTCCAGGTAATTCTAATGAATTTAAAAGCGCTGCAGGATACTTTATTACGTCAAATTGGTTTATAACTGTGTCAACTGATTTGTACGGAAGAAACAGACATTCTAGAACGCAATTGTGACATACCAACACGACTATTAGCTTTTTCTGCGTCTTGCTGCTCATCAATGTGGTCAGAATGTGACGTAGCTCGTCGCACATTTGACTGCGTCCAGCTGCTCATCAGTGTGGTCAGAATGTGACGTAGCTCATCGCACATTTGACTTCGTCCAGCTGCTCATCAGTGTGGTCAGAATGTGACGTAGCTCATCGCACATTTGACTGCGTCCAGCTGCTCATCAGTGTGGTCAGAATGTGACGTAGCTCGTCGCACATTTGACTGCGTCCAGCTGCTCATCAGTGTGGTCAGAATGTGACGTGGCTCGTCGCACATTTGACTGCGTCCAGCTGCTCATCAGTGTGGTCAGAATGTGACGTAGCTCGTCGCACATTTGACTGCGTCCAGCTGCTCATCAGTGTGGTCAGAATGTGACGTAGCTCGTCGCACATTTGACTGCGTCCAGCTGCTCATCAGTGTGGTCAGAATGTGACGTAGCTCATCGCACACTTGACTGCGTCCAGCTGCTCATCAGTGTGGTCAGAATGTGACGTAGCTCATCGCACATTTGACTGACTTCTACGACTAAAGTCACGTCGTCTTGTCCTTGACATAGTAAAAAAGTTTCCACGTACTTCCAAAGTAACAAAGGAATTCAATTGATTTTGTTCAATTCAATTTACATTAAGGAATTCACAAACAAATTATGAAGAGGGTATCCGAGGATTCTCCAATATTTGACAACAATTGTCTGTGGTCAAATATTTATAGTGCTATAGTGCGTTCAGTAATTAATTTTATGTCTAATATTCGAAAGATGTATCATCGTGCTACATATTTCACTCTTGATAATATTTATTAAAATATGGCAAGGAATTTGTAATGCTTTGTTTGTCGTAAATAACAGAAGGTGTATATGTTCCATTAGACTATGAGTGTATACTTTTGTATTTAGTTAATAACCCGGTCCATTATCACTTCAGGTTTTTCCTTCACCTTTTAAACCTTATTTGGACTTATACAAATATTTATAAACCAAAATTAGGAAATTCAGTTCAGCCGTTATATAAGCCTAAGTTATATGCTTATATCTGCAACACCAGTTTCATTGGATATTGATAGAATTTCCAGCATCATTGTAATTTGAAACAATGGACTAACAGTGTAATGAACAGCTTTAAACAGTATTTTGAACTTCTTTTATTGATATTTTCCCGAAACAACGTGCACTTATTGTTAGGATGATGAGTAAATTTGCACCTATCTACCTCTGTATGAAGATCAAGTCAGATTAACAACCAACTGTTGATCTGAACTTTACAAGTATTTTTGCTTATGTTTTAGCCAGATTTTATCTACAAATGTTACAGAGCTATTGAAGGCAAATGAGCTCGCGAAAATGTTGATGTTGACTGGAGCAGTGGTTAAAAGTAATGATACATTTCATAAGTTTGTTCGCCGTGCATAGTGCGAACCAGAATGTAGAAAAATTAAAGAGAGAGCGAGAGAGAACTTTCCTGTCACATTTATGTAATTGAGTTCTTGATGATTTATATAGTTCGTGCTTCTATTGGTACATTAAGTTAAGATATAAATTGTTTTATTGTATTATGTAGATTTTGTTGCTTTGATGGGTTGAAATTTGTAGTTGTTTGAAAAAAATTTCTAATGTCACTATAATATCGAAGAAAAGTAATGCATATGTGGTGGTTTACATGCAACGTGGTACCACTTCTACAGGCCTTGTTCTCTAAATTATCTGATTACATAGACATCAGCGCGCAGTAGGCAAGCTTGACAAAATTATGTCACAGAGCAAGTAATCTGCTTGCTACTCATTTAGTCACGTTACATCAGCCAAACGGTTTCTAGGTAGCTATAGGTTCGGAATATTTTCTAAAGATATAATATAAAGATGAATATTTGAATATGTTCAATAAGTTTTGTCTTTTGTGAATTCTTAACATGAATTATAACCAAGCATTTTTATTATATCAAAACGTAATGCAGCTGTAAAAGTTTTGCACCTGTTTTCATAGCTCTAAAAGTGCTGCAGGTCTCTAGGAGATCTTCAACTGAAACAAATATAGCGCGAAATATGACGACCTCAGAGGGTAAGCGAGGGGCGCTATTCTTCTTACAGTGCAATGTCCATCAACATTTTCATTTAGGAAAGTGATGTCCTGATTGTATGAATGAGACGGAGCATATCTTTTTAAAATGTTGATCCAAGAAGGGGGGTTTCGTTTTAGAAAGTTAGAGCGCAAATTGCACCCTCAGCTGCGAGTTCATATTTTGCTTCCGTTACATCACTATCACTTTTTAATGTTTAATGCAAGCATGTTTCATATTTTCATAAATGTTCTAGGGGCTGTGATTTTCAAAGTAAGAGTAAGCACTTTTAATGGCTCCCTCATAACGTTTGAATCTTGTATTTGGAACGTCCCTGGTTCATTTTAAATCGAACTGGCTGGGTTTTTTTTCACCAGTTTCCCTGTCCATGTACCAATCTGTAGTGGTTTCTCATCTCCCATGATTTTCTGTCCATTATTTTCCTTTTGTTATGGTTACTTCTCATGTTTAGGCATATTTCTAGGTTACGTGCTATATGTGTGTCAGAGTACGTGTGTCTCTCTGGTGCCGAATAGATAGAGCAGATACTTTTTCCAAGGAAACAGCACATACCCATGGACACTGGAGGATTGCTTTGTTGCACGACTGCAAAACACCCTCCCTAGGCAACTTCAGTAGTTGACGAACTTATAATTTGGAAATTGTTACGGACTTCTGCACGTTTCTGTGGCCTAATGTCTGCCTGTTGTTGCTTCCCTACATCCCTACCTCCTGGGGATGTCAACCGCAGCGTATCTCCTCCAAGTTGCAGTCTGCTATATGCACCCACCGTTGTGTACCCTATATAAAACTATACCATAGTGGATAGTGAAAGTCATATTAACACTAATGAAGTATCAATGGTTTTGTATTACACTGCTCGAAAAGACAAGCTCATGTACTGTTACGCTTCAAGCTTTTTCTGAGAGATGATAAAAATTGAATGGACTGTATCCTCTTAGCTCCATCGGTAGAGCATCAACCGATTCTCGATTTTCGGTAAGGAGTAGTTTTCCGTAGCCAAATTTTATCCTCCCCAGAATCTACAAATACGACTATGAATAGAGGGTGAATGTGTGTGTGTGTGTGTGTGTGTGTGTCTGTGTGTGCGTGCGTGCGTGCGTGTGTGTGTATGTGTGATATCTAATGTATGAATCTCAAAGAAATCCAATGAAGTTGTGTGCCAGTTAATGTATTGGGTGCCGATATGACATTTGATTTATTGAGAGAAGTGAAACTATTTGTATTAGTAACTCATGACTATATAATGAACATTACATCAGTGTTCAAATCATCAGCCGACTAATTATTTTAGTTATTAATAGTAATATGTGTTTATTTTCCTAAGGACCGCGGGATAGATTGTTGGAAGAGGTGATCTAGAGCGGGTGAATGTCGAGATAACTAGCGCGAAACTAATAAGAAATGGAAGAATCAACCTTTAACTTAGTCAAAGAAAAAGAAATGAGAATGTGAACTTTAAATGAGGACTTAATGCTTATGTTTGCTTTTCCAGTACATTTTTATTTGAATGTGTAACTAAATTCGAAGAATGACTCCACGCTACCTGGGAGCAAGTCAGGCGTTGAGGTGTGAGCATATGGAAGCAACGTAGATGGTCTGTGCTGACAGACGCCGTTCATTTCTACGTGCAAAAAACCAAAGGTACTAAATTAAATGATGTGTTTGTGGGAGAAATGTTGGACAAATGTTGGACAACAAGGGAACTAACATGACTGAAGTGAATACATATTGAGGTACTAATTATAAAAATATATTTAATTATACTTCTAACACCAGAAGGTATACGGTGTCCAATATGACCATAGCAGTTTGAAACAATGAGGTATACTAGCATACAAAATGTGTATTGTTGGGTTCCTATGGCATAATTATCTGTTTGTCTCAAATCTGTTGTTACATTTGTCGTAGTATGGGTAATGAAGTCTGGTGAACGTTTCCAATGGAAATGTAACTACGGAGTGTGACTGTCGCCTCTCGCTGTTAGCGGGTCGTGTTATTCATTTGGGTATGAATAATAATTTACCTGGATTTAGAAAGACGATCGGACTCTGATGGTCCACTGAAGTAGATGCTCATATGCATGTAAATAGATTTCTCTTGAGCTTTCTGTCATCTATGGCTTGCAACAAATGCAGTAGTAGTTAGATGGTACCGACAACAGTTGCTGCCAAGGGGTCTCCTGTGTCTGACTGCCCTGTAGTGGGCCCAGGGGCTACATTAAACTAACAGCACGTACAAGTTTCATTGGCGCTCTCGTTAATCATGCACTGCGTCCTTATTTAGTCAAGAGCTGCATGCGCGCGCACAAGTAAACACGTTTAAATTTGTAACAAAAAGGGTATGGCCCTTCTGCATGTGCTCCACTATATCCTACAAATAAATTAGAAATTTACAAAGGGACCACTCCGCTTTATGTTAAAACCCCTGGTGCCATACTCCACACAATATGTCAGGATCCACAACGGCACAAAATAGTACATTTAGAACAAAGTCATCATTTGGTTGGTTCTGTTAAATGAGGGAAGACCGTGCAATTTGTGGGATCCAAATTTGGTTAAACGGTTGACAATATGCTGACAAAGTAAACAGAAGTAAGAATGAAAACGACAGCAGAAAGGAAATTAGAGACTCTAGTTGTCTTCTTGCTCGCTTCTCTTATGTTCTCGTACGTGTGAGCTCAGAAAAGGGTATATCTCACATAGCTAGATATTATTTTTGTGCAACCCTACCATCATAAACATAGTTTACTTTATTCAGTATCGCGCATTATTGGCTCACTGTGGTCTTTGTGCCACTGCTAGAAATGATGCACTTCGTAAAACAATTGCATAATGATGAACATGTGTTAAAGAAATAACGAAACCGTTTTCTAATATCTTTCTTTCAGCAACTAAAGTGCTAAAACCTCTGTATATTATTAAATGTAAAATAGCTATATCTCACCTTATAATTACTTAGCATGCTTCTGATAATGAACTACGTAACAGATGCCCACTTCTCTCCCAGGAAGAGAATACATGCAAATGGTTGTCCTATACCAGGCAATAACAAACGCAAGAGAAAGGCGAACGTCTGATTTATACTCATATTAGTTATGGGTATCGAATTATTTTATGATGTATTTCCTACAACTTATGATTCAATTCCATAAAATATTTCTTCCAGCTCAAGGATTAAATTTTCATTCGTGTCATAACAATGTCTCATTTTACAACACCTTTTGGGATGTTCTACGGGAGAACGTTTTCCACGCATTACAACTCATGAGGTACCATATAAAAAGAAATTTATCTGTTCACATACCATAACTCACGATAAAGTTTTAATTAGAAACAATCTCAAATTAAGTTACCTCAAATTCACGGACAACACAGACTTCTACAATTAATCAACTCTTCTGAGAAGAAGTATCATTAAAATGACTTGGAATACGCTTAGCAGTTCAATTTATAACTATTAACGTTACGAAGAATCTAATGATACAAAAAATGTTCAGTGAGTGAGTGAGTGAGTGAGTGAGTGAATGAGTGAGTGAGTGAGTGAGTGAGTGAGTGAGTGAGTGAGTGAGTGAGTGAGTGAGTGAGTGAATGAGTGAGTGAGTGAGTGAGTGAGTGAGTGAGTGAGTGAGTGAGTGAGTGAGTGAGTGAGGTTTAGATGCCCGACCACAGCAAAGTCAAATGAGATCTGTTATTTTGTATAAATTATGTATTTCAATGAACTGTAGTTTTTTGTAAGTTTTTATTATTACGTGTGAATTGACAGGTATACAAATTAACGCGTATAAAATTCGGAATGAACACTTCATAGTCGATTCATAGAAAAATAGCTATGTACATTTTATTAGACATGGAATTATTTAAATATTGGTAATTTCGTAAAAAAAGAAGCTGGAAGAAGCATTTTAGAAAATGAAAACTATGTCGTTTCCAGTAATAATATATTTAGGGATAACTAATAATTTGTAGTTTTCAAGATTTTCTTGAAAATATTCATATAGCATTCTTGATTCTTCTCGAACTGAAATATCAATTTTCCTATTTATTTAACCGTTATTAATTTATATAAGTTCTCGATATGTATGAGGATGTGTTGGAGAAATTAAAAAAAAAACTACACAAGAAAAATGAATTTCCATTGAATCTCAGAAGGAAATGTACTTAGATCTATGCGTATTATACCAGGTGAATCAGCTGTCCCAATTTATTCTTATCTATGCAACCGGCAGTTTATGGTCTAATGTGAAAACATAGAACCTTTCAGCACAAGGCCGTTATTTCTGCTCTGCCCTTCTATTCGGTACTATACGCACCCAACATAAAAACCTACAGCCCTGAATGAGAACCAAGAAGCTGCGAAAAGCATAAATAAACTACGGCTTTTCATTCATGTAATACTAGCAAGGTGATAAGCATGCTTTCCCAAAGAGCGACATAGAATATGCGGCAACTAGTCGAGTGGATTAATTGCTCGAATATAGTGATGCAAGGGGTAGGTTCAATACGACGTCATTGTTTGGTTTTTTATTCCTTTTTCTAGTCTTTATTGTCTGTAGTTTTAGTTACTATTTATTTATTATTTCTACTGGTTTTCTTGTGGCCAAAGACGCAAGAATTACAACCCGAGAATTTGTAATCATATTTAACCTTGTGACCTTTATAATCTGTACGGTATCTGGTGTTTGCCATGTTACGTAGTCACTTTCCATTTTTAAGAACATGTCGACGGCATTAAATCTAAATAATTTTGTTTCATGCTTAAATCTTATGTTTCACTTCTTCCACTGACAAGGGAGTTGCGAACGTGCTAAGTTCTCGGTTAAACAGAAAACATAGCGATTGTTGTATTTTGTAAACACCTACAATGCTATAAAAATATTATTCGTAAAAGATGAAACAAAGCGTAATAAAATTTAGGAACTGAACACAAGAATTTGGACTCAAATTGAAGTTGCACAGTGATGAAGCAATGTGTATAATACCATTTAGCCAACGGTACCTTGCTAGCAGATGGGAATAAATAACCGCATACCTCAGAATCCACCTCGGACATTTATACGCTTTTTAGAGCTTCATACAGTGTTGAGCTCGTTTTGGTAGTTTTAACGCGAATAAAAAAACTGCATCCGCCGCTAAAATTACTCTACGTGCTAAAAACTTCCGTAATTTGTGATAGAAGCGAAAACGATCTATCAAATACTTAGCATTTTTGACATGGTTGAACAACGAAAGCATGTGTTTATTGAAGATTTAAAACCAATTGGTCCTACTGTGTAGATCTACTATGTTATGTTACAATGTAATTGTCTACTGATACATGTGATAGGTTGTTCCTTCAGAGGTGTGTTTAAAGTTGTGTGTTAATGTACGCTAATGAATAAAAGTGTGCAAACTAGTCTACAATTGCTACGGCAGCTTTCTGTGTATGGGTATGAAGTTTCTGGAATCAACATTCATAGTGATTGCTTTCTGTCTCCTACAACACTTATGCACTTATACACTATATACCCCTCCTCCATAAACTGCTCTGCATCTCATCCATTAGAAAGTATTCAGGTATGACTTGTCACAAATGTCGCTTAGCACGTTGCATAAATTAAAAAATTAATAGATGCAGGTAACTCACCCGGTATATTGAACACAGGAGTGCATAAAAGTTTATTATTATTATTATTATTATTATTATTATTATTATTATTATTATTATTATTATTATTATTATTATTATTATTATTATTATTATTATTATTATTATTATTATTATTATTATTATTATTATTATTATTATTATTATCATTATCATTATCATTATCATTATCATTATCATTATCATTATCATTATCATTATCATTATCATTATCATTATCATTATCATTATCATTATCATTATCATTATCATTATCATTATCATTATCATTATCATTATCATTATCATTATCATTATCATTATCATTATCATTATCATTATCATTATCATTATCATTATCATTATCATTATCATTATCATTATCATTATCATTATCATTATCATTATCATTATCATTATCATTATCATTATCATTATCATTATCATTATCATTATCATTATCATTATCATTATCATTATCATTATCATTATCATTATCATTATCATTATCATTATCATTATCATTATCATTATCATTATCATTATCATTATCATTATCATTATCATTATCATTATCATTATCATTATCATTATCATTATCATTATTATTATTATTATTATTATTATTATTATTATTATTATTATTATTATTATTATTATTATTATTATTATTATTATTATTATTATTATTATTATTATTATTATTATTATTATTATTATTATTATTATTATTATTATTATTATTATTATTATTATTATTATTATTATTATTATTATTATTATTATTATTATTATTATTATTATTATTATTATTATTATTATTATTATTATTATTATTATTATTATTATTATTATTATTATTATTATTATTATTATTATTATTATTATTATTATTATTATTATTATTATTATTATTATTATTATCATTATCATTATTATCATCATTATTATCATTATTATAATGCTCATTTATGTGTGTAATGTATCGTTAGGTTGGGGGCGTTGTCTCACAGAATAGCTTGCTTATCAGAATTCATTACTCGTATACAGGTTTGTGTTGATTTTTGAGTTTTAGACTACTAAGGTGTCTTTTAAGCAATAAATTCCACACTCATCAACTCTTCTCCAAATGAGGACTGCAGAGAAGGCGTCAAATAATCTCGAAGAAATAGAAACTCCAATATTCTAGCAGTGATCGAACCAGAAGCCCAGTGTTCTAAGCAGTAGACAACAGTTGGTATGATTATCTATTTTGTAGTTCGGTGGATGCCTTGCACACTACGAATTCGTTAGAACTGTTGTGACTACCACCCTCTAGGAGGATGCACAGAATGCTACAGGCCACAGGCAAATGAGCCACAGAAAGGTGAGGAAGACCCTAATTGCACCGTCCCACCCCTGGAGTGGAAGATGAACAAGCAGCCCTCCAGTGTCCATGAAGAGCACTCCAATCTTTGAGTGAGGATCCTACCAATTGTCCTGCACCATCATATATCACAAAACTTTGAAGCATACCTGAAGCAAACCATGAGATAGAAACGTTGTGAAGGGGAAATTATGGAAATAAAGTGAGACATTCTCCTACCAAATATATATTATATTTATATATTATATATATTAAGTCGAAGATTAGAGTAGGCGATCGAAAGGAATTGAGCCAGGAAGCTCCCTGATGCTTTCCTGACATTTTGCTGCCAGTGTCATCTAGTTTAATATGCTACATACATGGATCTCTGAAATACGAAAGTAAGATTTAACTCACCTGAATTTAAGTATAAGTTTATATTTGTAAGGCAAATCGAGCTTCAGGAATGATACATTTATATTAACAACTTTTACAGCGATATAATATGTTCGAACTTAGCCTGAATATCAACAGAATAATCATGTGAAGACTGTTCATAGAAATAAAAGTGTGACTCTTGAAATAAAGCAAGTGTGGCGGCGTGACCAAGTAGTTAGGTAGCTCACCTCCAATTAAGATGGCCTAGGTTCGTTCCCAAGGAATCCCATGTAGAACTCTGGTGGATTAAGCGGCGTCTGGGAGGGATTTATCCGCCATTCATTCCACCAATTTCTCCATCATCACCTTTCCTTTCACTCATTCATTTGACCTTCATGTGATATCTTCTTCCTCACTCTCATTCTATGCTTTAGACCGTTCCCCCGTTTTTAGTTTTCTGATATATCCGTCTGATCCTCAGCAGCCCCTTACCCCAGGCGCTCACTTGTACATCCTGAGAGGCCTCGTGCATGCGAGGAGGGTAAGTAAGTAAGAAATGAAATAAATATCTGGTAAAATAGGTCATACATTGTCTGAAATCTGTGGTTCTGTTTAACAATTTAAAATTATCGACTCTTATTTGTTTGCTCTTAATGTTCTCTTCATTATTTGTGTACACCCCGAAGAGAAAGATAGGTGCTCTTAAAAATCGTATAAAGATTAAGAGAGGTATTATTTCGTATTGCCTTCTAGTTCCATTAGATACATAATTCTAAGGTAGCATTTTGCTCTTTGACAAAATTAAAATACAAGTTAATATAAATTCCCTTCCTGTAAATTGTACCAATTATAATATCAATTTTATCTTCAAGTTATAAGAAAACAACCCTGCTACATGACAAGAATACTTTGATGGCTTGCGGTTCCTCATTTCTTACATTCAGCCTGTTATGTTTCGCTTTATTGTGCGTCGTTCTATAACGTCTTTTTTCTGTTGTCCAGGAGTTATTATGACATGTTGCTGCCAGTATCATCTGGGACCTGCTCAAATTGCATGTGATGACTTAGCTCTAAAAAGTTGTATGCAGCACGTAATATATGTATGATTGTGAACAATGCGTCTGTTTTAGTGCAGATTTTAATACGCAAGTCATTTTAACGTACTATAAATTTCAATATGTTGCCAAATATTATATTTTAAATAATTCCATTGACTCTTCACTGTAGTGTTTCAATTCAAGTTGTTATCCATATTTTGGGGATTTATATATTATTTTTATTAAATAATTTCGTAAAACATGCAATTCAATCTATTATAGTACTTTGTTGCTTACTTGCAGTGACATCTAAACATTCACCGGTGTCGAAAACATTTTGGTATACCTCCAGGCGTCTAATTGACGCTTTTAGTTTTGATTCCTCCTAATTTCTACGTTTCTTGCAAGCCAGTAACCCTCAACTCTTTCTCTGATGTTGTAGCTATTCACGAAATTATACAGAGAGGAATTTTGACCGGAAGTTCTTACTCTTGCATTTCAAAACTTTGACGTGTTATGAAAGCTGCAACCAATAAGAAGGAATATTTCGAAAGTGAGAGATATAAAATATATATTTGATAGAAATGTATAAGCCACAATCAACATTATTGTTTAATAAGATTCCGCCTACATCTACCGTTTTACTAATTTTGAAAAAGCTATACAGAACGATGAGAGCTACAGAAGCTGCCGCCAAGGAATGCAAAATACATCGCAAATGCTATAGGAATGTATTGTAATCAAAATCGTTCGACAAAACTTTATATAACATTTACCAAACAAAGATAAATTTCAAATGTAAGATTGGAATTTAATCTATTCTCTTTTGTATTATGCTCTTCACAAAAAGCACAGATACTTCCTTCTAAAAATACCACTTTTTTCGTGGAATCCCAAAACCGAATTTTCGGTAAAATCTCGGTATTGAATTATTGGATGAAATATTATCTTATTCCTACCTAGGTAAGTTCATAAAAGGAAAAGTAAAAACAAATTAAGAGGGATTCCCTTAGTTGTATAATTTGTGTTTGCAAACTTATTGCAGCTTTGCGAAGGGAAAGTGGAAGAGCCATTTTCTGTCAACCTTCCCAAAGTAAGGTTCTAACAGAATAGCATGAAGTAGGTTTGCTGCCCCGAACAACAAGGTGTTAAAAATGTATACCACTGCCTATTCTTTTACGTTTCTTTGACCGAACAAGTGGCTTCTTTCTCATTCTTTAAGAGAGAAGCTGTTTCTTTTAGGTGCAATGAGCTGGTCTTTCTTGCTCCAATAGCCCACGGCATACTGTTGAATCATGTACAGCCGCGACTCTGTAGTTGTTCAGGTCAGTAATGGCTTTCTGAGAGCCCAACATCACACCTTTGCCACGCCTTCTCTTTTTATTCCACTTTACCATTTTCATGTTCATGAATTTCACTACTGGGTGTGCACGTTATTTTAAACCCGCTAAATTAAATAGAAATATGAGAGGAAATTAAGAAAACTATTTACTTGTTACAGAGACACATAGGTATTGTGATTATAACGGGTGGACCACGGGAACATGATGACTTGGAGGTTTAAATAAGCTGGTAAGTATGACAAATAAATGAATGCACGAGATATCATAGCTAGACTAATGTTTGCCATTGTTGTAAAATGGCGCAATGAAACGCTGAACATCGTGCTTTTGTGATGGACTTTTTTCTTTAAATAGTTACTTGGTTGTCATTACACAACGATTATTTCGTCGTCGGTTTACTGCCCCACATTATGGCAACGTTCCTGTTAAGAACAAATCAAATTGTGGATATAGTATATTCCAACAACAGTTCTGTAGTTTCTTCAGTTTCTTCAGTAGAGAAGAAGTAATCACCAAGTCCTGTACTCACTGTGAAAACACCAGAAAACATTGAAATGGTTAGACAAGCATAAGAGCGAGTCCTAGTAGCTCAACAAGAAAACACATTGCTGCCTTACAGTTTCCACGGATATCTTTTGGGATAATTCTACACAAATATTTACTTTTGCATCCCTACAAATGGTTGTTTTTCAAGGGTTAAAAGATTGTGATAAAGCTAATCGAATCACATTCTGTGAAAACTTTATGAACCCCTTTAATAATAATGGTTACTTTAAATAGTATGGTGAACAAACACATTTTCGCTACTGGGGTAATTCAAACGCACAACTTATGCGCCCTCTTCATACTCTATATGTAACTGTCTAGAGTGTCGTTGCGAGTTTTGGAATCATAGCTTTTTTTAACTGATAGAAATGTAACAGTAACCTCAGATGGATACGTACAGATATTAGGGGACTTCGTCATTGCTGAGTTACATAATCTTGGAATTGATTTCACACCATTTGTTTTCAATAACATACTGCCATACAGCCAACGTGTCCATTGCAATGATTAAAGAAATGTTTAGAAACAGTGATTTCAAAACCAGTAGACTTTCGTAGCCCACACGCTCTTTAGATCTATCAGTATGTGTCCACTTTATTTGCGGCTACCTCAAAACTCAAGCGTACATTAGGAAACCAACGAATATTAATGAGCTCAAGGACGCCATATAAGAGGAAATTACATCCATACAAAATGACATTTTGCAATCAGCGATACAGAGTCTGCGTCACGGACTAACTAATAGAGGCCATTTGGGAGATATTCTATTTAGAAAATAAGATCACTTCTTAAATATCACTCAATACTACATTGCAATGTTACAGAATAGAAATTATACAAATTATATCATTTGTTTTATTTTAAAATCGTCAGGTTCCCGTGCCTCACCCCGTATTACATATGCAAAAAAGTAACGTCAGCATAACTAAGTATTTACATGTAGTGCGTTTATTTGTACAAATAGAAAATGTGCAGCTTTAAAAGGGGCACTCCCTAAACTATCAATACTCCTTTTCGCTCGCCACCTCACTCGTAGTCTCTTTTCGTGGGAGAATCTATTGCAATCAACCCAAAAACTTTATATCAAGATTTTATCGGAAACGCGCGTTTTGAGATTCCCTGAATAAAAAAAAATAGAATAAAGTCTGTATATAGTGCCTATGGTGTGTGTGCGTATGTTTAGTATAACTCAAAAAATAGTAAATGCCAAACTGGGTATTTACTAGAGAATCTTATTTACGTACTTATTCCAAGCTACAATAGATAATTCAAAATTACATTTCATCTGTTCAGATGATTATAAATGCCTAAGTTGAAATGCAAATTTTCCAGTTGGGAAGTGTTATTGATGCTTATTTTAAGTAATCTGTAGGCCATGGAAAGAGAACAGAATTTCAAAGCCATCATATAGCGACCAGATTATCGCTTAAGCTATTTATTTCCTTTTTTCCCATTATATCTACTAAGAAAGGAGTAATGAAACCATTTCAGAAATGTTTATCTTGGCTATTTTGAATTAAAAAAGTATTTTAGAAAAAAGTTCTAAGACTTGTTGAATAATGGCTAGAAATAGTTATGTGAATTATAATGTCCTATCTCTATCTCTCTTTTTGCTCTCACTCTCCTCTTGCACATATCCCTCTCTCTCTCTCTCTCTCTCTCTCTCTCTCTCTCTCTCTCTCTCTCTCTCTCTCTCTCTCTCTCCCTCTCTCTCTCCTCTATGTACAAATTAGATATAATCTGTTCTGAAAACTTAGTAAAAGCGTTGTTTTTGCTGTATTAATAAAACCTCAGGCATAAGTTAAAGAGTGTACCAACTTGTCCCTGTTTCTTATGTAACTAATCGACTGTAATTGAAGTGTTTCGAGGTAACCGATTTAAATAGCAAATAATAGTAAAGAACAAGGAGTATAATTTTTGTGTCAAACTACAATTGGCAAATATTATGCTTATAAATCTTTATTTTGTACCAACATTTAGTTTCAAAAACGCAATAAGAGTGAGATATTTAAATTTTATTTTGGAGTACATTAGAACGCCCTCCCAGCGTTGGGCAAAGTAATTACGACACTATAGGGTATTGTTATTCCACGTTTTATGACAGTCTTTTGGCCATTGCTGTATGAAAGAGCGACACATATGTGTGACATCACTTAACGAGAGAAGGTTATTACTGGAATTTTTGTGAAACTTTAACTGTGTTTCTCCTGATTTATTTATATCTCTTTGAGATTAACTTTTTTCACCATGCTGCGTTCAATTTTGGTGTTTTTAAATTTCACATTGGACTGGTAAGGAACTTTAAGGTAAGGCTGTGCCTAGCAAATGTAATATCCTACTGTACAATGAATGTGAAGAAAGCCACCATCCTTGCTAAGCGGCACAAGTTAAAGCACAATTTTCCGTTTTTTCCGCCAAATAAATCTGCAAGGTTAAATATCTTGGATAAAGACATCGCAATATTAAGTACAGAAAATCAAACTAGCTCTAATGAGCAAGATAAGCCTCTATATCTACAATGAGAATATCACGAATAATTTGAGTTATCAATTCCTCGTGAATAAAAACATATTACTATTTTCAACAAGAGAGTCAAACTTAATTATGAAACATATGAAAACTACAGTAAAGCCACAGAATAATTAAATACTGAAAAATCTGATTTTTACAAGTAAGAAATCTAATCGGAGAAGCAGTTCAGAGTTGTCATCGGGAGATTACATCTGTCTTGTGACATGGGCTTAATGATCCAAGAGATTTCTGAAATGGGAATCAAGCCCATACAAATGTTACCAGTCCACCTTCCTGTAACCAAATCACCACCTTTCTCGTCATTACTGGATCTTAAACTTGATCCGTTCAATAACAAGATTTATTAAATCAATAGGCTAAATTATACTCTTATCAAAAATGGACATCCCAAACCCAAACCTTGGGAGCTTCAGTGCACATTATGTTAAGATTGTGGTCATATATTGCCATCATTCAACGCGCTGGGTCAGAGGTGAAGGGATACATCGATTTTCCTCACTGTATATCTTTTGTGAATTGCGTCGGTAATTACTTAGAATTTGTTCCCATTCAAAAGCCTCTAAATATAATAAATAGAAACCCTCAAAGAACTGTGGACAAACGCTGTTAAAAATATACATAATGATAACAAAATTAATGCGGTCATAGATAAAATATGCATACCTATGCATTTTATTGTGCCAAGTTCTCACTGCTTTTATTAACAAACAAAAACGAATGAATGGAGTGAAATGCAGTAAACGGTTTACTGTGGATAACGATGCCTTTTACCTACACAAGACACGTTTCTAAGGAAGAAATGTCACCTATTAGTATTCAATTATTAAGTTTAACTCACCAGTTTTTGAAACTCTTGCTTGTTATGTAAAGATATATCAGCAATATTAAACATTAGGGAAGAGCACTTTCAGCAGCTCAGTGTTATTGTTCTCTGCAGTAAATCTACATACTTATTCTCCACATATTCGTCGATAACATTCCCCTTCTTTCCATTAATAAATCATATCTGAAGCCTATATGCTGGAGAAGACGTTAAAAGGCGATCCATCCTCTGCCAGACAAGCCTGGCACCAGAGGCTTATATATGACAGTTGATCTCACAAAATAACATAACCTACTTTTCAGCACTGTACTCACATCAAAAGTAAGGTAGAACACGTAAACAAAACTAATAGTTTAATGCATGTAAGCATATAGGTTGCAGATAACATACGATTATTGCCTACTCTCTTCTTTTTGTTTTTTATACTTTCATGGGGATACTACTTACTGTGCTTGCTGCTGCTCACTGTTGCCAAACTTGCGAATTTACTTATATATCTATGGAACTTGTTCAACATTTCAGACAGATAAAACTTTAAAGTAAATCTAATATACCACTTTTATCTAATTTTAATTGAGAAATGAGCATCCTTATGTTCCTGTTTGGCTTAAAATGAAGGGTGTGTGATTGTTATGTCAACACTCGAAAAGAGTGTGCGAAGTGGGCTGCTTGTCGGTAAATTTTAAGGAAATAAAAGTGCGGAAAGTATTCTGCTTAGAGAGAATTAGGTCAGTACATAGTATTTAACGATTGCGCGAATATTTAATAGGGAAATATTAAATTGTGAAATATATATTTTGCAGAATTTCTGGTCCATAACACTAAATCTGTTCAATTCTCTACATTCATTTAAGAATTTCTAATGGAGTTTAATATTCGAGTAAAATTTATACATGGGGTTACAGCTGGTTGTGCAGAGAATTTAGGAGTATTTAAGAACTTATGAATATTTTTTGGCAAAAATATTGGAAATTAAATAAAAAGCTATAAATAACAAGAGAATTTTAATAAAGTAATTTTTATATGGGAGATTAAGAGACTCTGGATGGCTCTACATAGTTGCTTCTTATTCATACGACACCTAAGAAAAAGGATTGAGATAAAGTTTTATGAAAAGGGACTTAGTGTAAGCAGTACAAATTGCATAGAAAAAATTACAGCTTCTAAAGAGAAACTTTAATGTTATATGTTAGTATTACATTTTTAAAAAATTAGACATATATACTTGTTCTACGATAGATCAGAAGGCAGTGGCATCAAAGAATTCTGATAAATGCTTATCTATTAAGTTTCTGCTTAATTTAGGGGTTTACATTATATGGACCAACAATCACTTATCCACACTTTCTGATATTTACAATAATTTTCTGACCACCCCCTTATCTACATTTTTCCAGAGAAAAAAAATAGATTTAATTCGCTGTCAGAGTAAGGCCTACAGCTGAGCGGATCTTACAATTTTATTTTTCCAAGACGGTAAAATGTCACTTTCTATAAACTAGGATACAATTTAAGTAAAACATCTAATTTAATTCTGCCATACAGTATATGTTCTATGATATGTCGCATTGGATTGGAGCGTGGAGCTCTGGTTCCCGGTTACGAAATCGATCCCACCTATGGCACATACTTTAAAATACCCACCAATACCAATACCCACCTTGCATTATGAGAAAAGTGAGCAGCGCTCCTGACCAGGAAAGTCAACACTCAATTGGCTCTGTCACCTTCTTATATTCGTAGGATGATCGCTCACTTCTGTCGGGTACTTGAGCATGAGGCCGAAATTCGGGTTGGAAGTCTCAGTCTAGGCAGGACTGTGCTACGAGTTATAAGTTACCAATGTTACGTCACCATCTGCACAGGAAAAAAAACTGGACAAGTGGATAACTCTTCTCTATCTTTGTGCAATGAGCGTCGGGGATTAAAATTCTATTCACACATGCTATTATGGACTATGGTTGAAAAAGAAAGTCAAAATAAAAACTCCGCAACCGAGATTTGAACCACTGGTCTTCAGCTTGCCATGCCGTTGCTCCATACAACTGTATTAAGCACGAGAATACGCGTTACAGCACTAAGTTCTCAAACTGACATTTTTCCCGGTAAGCGACAAAATTTTCTCAAATTAATTTTGACATGGCACCTAACTACTCAACAGCACGGAAACCAGAACATGAATTGTTCGCCTGGTTCTGTCCTTTCAACCACTATGTATAGTTATACGTTAAACATACGATTAATTTTTCATTCTTGTTTTTTGTGATAGAAGCCGTGGAAATAACACAAAAGAGTGGTATTTGGCTGAAAAGGCAGAAGTACAGCAGCACCAATTCCAGCAGATACAAACGTGCACCTAAATATTTAGTTTTATCAGGCAGCTTATGGTTTATATGAATGACAATACTACAAAATTACATTTCACAGGACCGTGCATAAACGATGTGAAAATATCAGCTCAGGGAACTACAAGTGCCCCACCTCCTGAACATTGTTTCTGCAACCCCTTCATATCCTGAAGCGTGGCACTGCAGTGAGACTAGGGGAGTAAGCCCCAAAGTTCACTAGCACGCGATACTACATATAGCGGTTTTAATGATTTCATATCTGGGGAAACACCTATGATTACTTCTACGTTTCTATCTAATTTTAACCTCCCATCTTTGTTTCACATCTCTTCGATAATAATTAAAACCCATAGAAATAAAAGATTCAACGAATAACAAATCTGCTCTAGTAATTAAGTCCTACTACATCTAGTGAATGAAATTTTACTGCATTATTGGACAGTATGGCTGAAAGTAGAAGTTTTAATATACACAGGAACTAAAAGCTTTTAGATTATCCCATTAGTGCGATAAAGGGTTAATAGCTCTCCACTGTGACCAACTTTCGTTTGAAGTCCAATCACATGGTAATTACACTTTGTATTTGCATATGATTAATAATTAAACTTGGCTGGATTAGATTTTACTTTTTGTCCTTTTACTTGATTAATTTTTCATGACGCTCGCATTATGTGTTCATGTATCACAATTCGTTGTAGAATTAACCTACCACACCTTATTATATTAACAGCATTTTGTTTTCTTTGATCTAAAACATTATTCATTTATTTGGTGTGACATATAAATAAATTAAACTGTGGCGAATCTGGATTTAGAAGTAAAAAAATGGAGGCACCAAATGAAATTATACAAGCAGCAGAAAGAATAGCTTTAGAATTACCATAAGAAAAGACTAGAAAGGAATGTGAAATAGCGTTTAATGACTACATTGCTTGGAGTAAGCCAACGCATGATAAAAATAATTTGTCCGAAAATCTCCTGGCTTACTTCGAACAGGAAAGTAGATCTTTGTGGGCCAAATATTCAATGATCAAACTTTGGCTTAATGCCAAGAACCATCAGGATATTAATAAGTACTATAAGATTATAAAAGTTTGAAAGCGAAAAGTTAGGTTACAGGCCTAAAAAGCAAATATTTTGTGAAACCATCTGACATCTCTTAGCATACCAGAGTTTATCTCACTTTTAACGTCATTTCTTTTGATTCGCGTGAAACATGATGCCATACCATACATGTGAAGTGGTTTGTTTTTGATTTCTCTTAAGTATTGGACTCAGTATAATATTATTCATATCTTACAAATTCGATGACTATCTATAATATAGCATTAACCATATAGTTAAAATGGTTTTAAACCTTGTAGTTAACCTCGTCTATTGAGGTTTTTCATCAAAATATTTTTTTCTGCTTTTCAGAAAAGGGAAAATTTATGTTTAAAATCCAAAGACAAAAGTGCAACTGATTTCAGTGGAAAAGTTTGTGTGCATTTGATTTTCTTTCTTATTAATTATTCTACATTTTGGATTGTACAAAAATAATACAGCTAAACGATATTTAATTAAACAAATTACAGGCACTGCGGAGATAGAAATTGTCATTGAGCAAGACGATTCCTACTTTTCATGTACAAATAATTTATACTTTTTATTATTATTTATTTATGTATTTATTTTCGGTTGCAGTGGTAGACATTCAAACTGTTAAAATGTTTAGTAAAGGCTACTAACAGATCGTTAGTCAATCAACAACATTTTCATCACGGACTAGAAATTTGCTGAATTTTATCCTGTTGAAAGACTGCAACGACGTAGCTTTTTTATGTTATTTCTAAGGCAAAATAATATACACATTTAAATATATGGCCGAAATAAATATCTTTACAGAAACCAGGCTTCCTGTACTTTATTTTTAAGCAATCTTATTAAAGTTGTTCGACCATATAGGTCCAATAGGTGGAAGATTACAGATTTAACTTGCACCAAATAAAAATCTCACTTAATAGTATGTTGTCCTATTTTGTAAAGAAAATAAAGAATACAGTAAGAAACAGATCGGCTCTCCCCTTTTACATTTCCTCTAGCGATAATACAGTTGCTACAGGCCCCTTCCCAGTAGCGCCGTCTGTCGGCCTTATCAGCTCCCATTCTTCCCAAGCTCACAAGATTTATGGCTCCGTTCATAAAGTTTTATAACCTGGCGATTCCACTTCCTTATAGCCATCAATCAATGTCTCAATTGTTGGCAGCGACTCCATTATTGCTCTATGTACTTCTTAATGTTATCGCTACTGTTTTGCGCCTTTCAGAAAGACAAAGATAACACCATCCCTCTGCGTAATGACGTTTTTAACACCTGATAATGGTATCCAGTTAGATTATCACATTAGGAGGGAAACTTTCACAACTCACAAGATAAAGTAGTGCTTTGTAACATTTTGTCTTACCGTTAGTTTTGCTGGAAAAATTACTGATGTGCCACATTCAATTACTTCCTCTAGCAATTCCTGAGAAAAATATACTTATGAAAGGCTTATTCTTCTGTCTACTTTATAGCTCTCAAAACGCCCAAATGGAATTTACTTGGATGGAAATGGTAATAGGACAATTTAATAAATTTAAGCAATAACCAAATCTTTTAGGGGCTGGTCACTATGATGGCTTTGGAATTGTTCTCTGCATGCCCAGAACGTAAAAGAACGAATAGCGTCCTTTTATTTCAGAAAAGTATCTAAAAAGTCTAACAAATAACGATTACTTTGGAAATAATTAAGCCCACAAAAATGAATTTCACGTAAATTGTGTGCTTTAATGAGATTTATATTTTCTATTGAGCAAGATTTTGTCTCTTATTCGTTCCCAAATAAAGAGGAGTTCTGGGAACGTTCTCAAAAATTCAAAATATATAATTCATTTGCAATAAAAATATTTTCAGCATACGGTATTTTAAACAGTCTTCAGGGCCATTTTTTGAAAAATGCAAATTTTTGTAGTTTTGTAGTAAATGGTAGTCTGGGTGAGGGGCTTTTCCTTGAAAATTCATAATTCATATCCTCGCTTCCTTGATGAAGGAGGCTGAATTTAAATACCTCTACTGTAATTTAAATTAACTTTCAGTTTTTTATTTATACCATTCTTGCACTCACGCACACGCGTACTTTTTATGACAATGCATTTTCCGGCAATACTAACTTTAAGAAGCCCATTTCCATTGAAATTTGGTACTGTGTACGTGACAGAGAAAGTAGAGGCTGATGTGCAATGATTATCATTTTCTCTATCCATTACATATCAAATTAGTTCTACAGGCGAGTCGTATATAACATTATTGTTCTACTTCTTATTTATAATCTTTCACTCAGGAAATACACTGGCTATCCACACGCAGTTGTACTCTCAAATGAAGGATATATGTAAACCCTATGTTTAAATTCTTAAGAAGAATGTGAATTAAATGAGAAGTTTTCCGAAGTTTAAAGATGTTTGGTCTGATGAATCAGCAAGCACCCTTGAAAGGTCTAAGCAGCGTTGTCCAAATCAAGAAGATTTTTCTTTGCATCTTTAAACGCTATGTTTTGAGATTTGTGAACATGCTTAACGTTTAACTTTGTTTGGTTCTGATTGAAGTATAAAGCCATAAAGCAGTGTCATGTAGTTGTAAATTAACAACGGAGCCTTCAAATGTTTGTTACTGATGTGACAGAAACAATTTCTTAACCCTTTTGTTCCCTTTTTCGTATACTATCTTTAAGGTCATATTGTGGTACGCATATATTCATGCTCTTATGCATATTATCAGAGAAGGTGGGGAATAATGATGATAAATTTTTTTTCATCTTCAGCCGCAATAGAAATCGAAGGATGTAATCTTTATATTATAACAGTAATTACTTGCCTTTTTATTTCAAGAAAATTGAGAAGTATTTCTTTCATATTCTTACTACTTATATGATAGGTATACATATTTTATTTGATATTCTCTATAACTTTCAGAAGTGAAAAATAGCATTCGATAACTTACAATTTCACTGCAGTTCACATATTTCATTTTCTGTGAGTAACTTTGAATATTGCTATTACCTTTGAGGCTGATTTTGGGACCACAGAGAAAATGATTGATACTTTCTGTAATTTTATTACAGTCAAGACGACACTTGAGTTGATCTGTAAATAATAAAGCTGAAATAATTTGTATTCGAAGTTTTTTTTTACATTTGTATATTTACATGATATTGAATCACTGTTCTCAAAAATAATAGACAGTTAACTTTGTTTAAAGTGAGTTTTTTAAACCTAAAAAAAAAAACAATCAGAATAAATTAAAAACATCTGGGAATTACAGAAAAATTGGACAAATAGTAACACTGCCCATAGTATCATTATGGTTTAAACCATGGTATCCAAGTTGTAAATGACTTTAAGTAGAATGCTTCGTTGATTTGTACAAGTCTCAACTTCCACATGGGAGTAAACAGTAATAAAGCTATGGCGCTGGGTAGCCATAAAAGAAACATATCACATGGAATAGATAAAAATGTTTCCAAAAATGAACATTTAAAAGCAA
Source organism: Mantis religiosa (assembly GCA_030765055.1). Classification (NCBI taxonomy): domain Eukaryota; kingdom Metazoa; phylum Arthropoda; class Insecta; order Mantodea; family Mantidae; genus Mantis; species Mantis religiosa. The sequence continues at coordinate 137,051,721 of CM060951.1, forward strand.
AACTATTCCACTGAAAAATTATTTTAGTACTGTTTATTGTTACTGTTCAACACTGGCCTGGCTACTCGTATTAGGCAATTATAAAGGTAGAAATGTATTTAATTTGTGATAGTAGAAACCACAGGAATATACTGGCTGCTTTATACCACAAGATAGTTTCCCAACATTTTTCTTTTCAGCACAAGGTAAAACTCCGGAAAATAAGGACATTATCAAGGTAAATTACTGAAACCGTGATTGTGACTCGACCTTTCTGGAATTTAAACTAGAGATTCTACGCACACAATACATAGCGTGACCTCGTGTACATATAGGGCGCACCTGATGCAATATAACTGGCCTTATCCTTTTAATGATAGTACAATTCATCACCAGTTTTAAATTCGTTCATACACTTAATCATGATTAAGACTACAGCTCTCTTCAAAATTAAAATGGGATTCGAAGTGATTTCAACTACGTGTTGAACGAAGTAATAAAAATGTGAACAGAAATATGGTTGTTGTAATCTGGAAATTCCATCACTAAAAAGGAAGGGATATTATTGAATTAATCCCAGAGATTTTGCTGTGGTCCACAGTAACAGAGCACTTGAGGATTGCATCAAGAAGTTGTACGTGGCTAACTCAGAAACTGTAAATGCTGTAGATCCAACTTGGAGGGCTCAGTTGCTAACTCCCAACGAAGTGGAAATTCCTGCAAATGCAATTAAAAGTTACAATAAACGAATTTAGAGAAACGCGCTCGTAATGCGGAGATACCCATGAGGGACCAGTGCTAAAGGTAGAGATTTTGTCTTTTAAATCCTTCCTTCGTAGCATCCTATTTGTTGAGGAATTTAGTCAACCTGTTTCTGCGAATAAACCCCATCAGGGACAAGAAGTTTAAATCAATTTTTTATTATTCTGCTGGACATCACTAAGCGGAACCAAGTTCGTTTCCAGAGGGAACATAGATGGTCAATCACTGGTCTCTAATTTATGTTAATGAATGTTCTGTGATCATTGTACCGATTTGCATAAACATGTACCGCAATGTTTTACACCTAATTAAGTGAAAATTCACCAATTTGCTCCGCTTTATGCCATTAAGGGGAGACTATTATGAGATAAACACAGGACATGCCCGATCATATTTAGTGTAGAGCCTTACGTGTCACTAAGAAGAATGTTCTAATAGAAGCATTTTCGTATAAAAATAAATAAATTTTCTTTAAAAAATCTGATGTTGGCTCTATTCAATTTTCTACCAACTATTCCTACTACTCTACCTACATAAATTCTTAGCTGCAATCCGTAACACAACAGTACCTGGAGGACGAAGGTCTACCTCCCGACTACCGCAGCCCACATTTATCAACGGCGTCATGAGTGGACATTCAGTAGTCGAGGGTGCAACATAGTGCCTGCCAGGTCGAGAATCCAGTCTTCGCAACCTGGAAGTGGAATAGCGAGCAGAGAACCAGGAATGGTCCTAAGCCTGGTAAGAGACAGTGGAAGTCGACGATATGAAATGAGGGTGAAAGTATATAGCATGTGGTGGAATGAATGGTGGCGAAAACCGGAGAATACAAACAAAAGTCGTCCAGAAACCGTTTCAACCACCACATGCCAACGGTACCGCCACCGATGTTGAACCCAAAATGATCTTGCCACTGGCCACGAGCCGCTGTACCTAAACTGTACCTAAGCATCGATATCTATTATCATTACGCATTTCGTTATAGGAAAAGACGAATATAATAAGGTAAAGTTTTCTTTTTGTGAATACAGTAAAAACTGAATAACAATCAGCATTTGGGACAAGCATAAACTATTTCAAAATTGTAAAACCACCAAAGAATATATAGGAAATGTATAACGCTCCAAAATTTGATTTTACAAAAAGTATGTGCTTTAACAGTTCCTAAATTTTTACCATTTCCAATACGTATATTAAGTAGGGAACGTGTGCATTCCACCCAAATATTCAGTTGCCATATTTCACCGGAATTACTTTTTTGGGACCCCTGAACAAAAATAAGAATTTTTAGAAAAAGGCGCCTATGCATGTCTATGTGTGTGTGTGTATCTGTGAACTGTATAATTAAAAACCGAAATATCTGCTAAATACCAAACTTGGTACTTAATTTTATATCTTCCAAGGATACGACAAGATTTTCAAGTAATCCTACCACTCGACTGCTCTTTACCTAGAAAGTTTTACAAAAATCTTGATCTCAAATTTGATTAAAATACCACATGTTTATAAGATATCTTACTAACAAATGAAATGTCCGACATAATGCAGATATAATTTATAACAGCTAATTTTGATCTAGTACTTACTATTTCACACTTCACAATATTCATTTAGTATGAACTAAAACTCCTGCAATTAGAAATTTTAAGTAATATTTGCTCGGGTAACATGCAGAAACTTCCATTGACATACTAATAAGCAAGACGGAGAATGAAAACACTTATACATTAGGATTAGGGTTACTAGGGAGGAGACTCCACACTGCGACCAGTCTTGATCTATTGAAGTGGGGCCTCTCCGGGAGGAAGGATGAGGCAAGAGCAGAGAGAGGGCGATCGTCCCAAGGAGCCACGACAATGCAGAGGGCAGGGTACCTACATTTTACTTAGATCGAAACCTCCCCTTGTAGGCCAGGACAACGGACATTCCTCCCTAATGTGGTTCAGTAGTGGTCCCAGCAGCCGGTTCAGAGACCGCCAACCGACCTACCGGAGGAGGAAGTGGTTCAGTCAGAGCATATTATCCTGTCATACACCACTGAGACAAGTGTTTGTATTAACATCAAGAATTCAATATCGAAATTTCATGAAGATACGTTTTCAGGCTCTCTGTTTGGGAAGAAGGCAGAACACACACACATTCACATTGTTTTCTTAGTTTTTAACTCTGGGGAAAAGGGAATAATCTTCATAAAAGAGAAAGCGGCATTGCAGCTCGAGAACTCTCGCAGGTGGTCTAACAAGTGAGCTACACCTTCGGTTTAAAGCGCACGGAGCCTGAATATGTACGTTCCATCAGATCTACTGTATTAAAAGCAAAAAGACATTTTTCTGAAAGTCAAACACTATGTGTCTTTTTACAAATATTGGTTGGAGGCCTGGATTATGAAATCTTGTTTCGTTGTACATAAATGTTAAGGATTCTTGTGTATGAAAAGTATGTATGCAGTTTTTGTTATTAGATAACAAAAGGAGCCATAAGAGCCATAAAGAGCGAGCGTTATCTAAAAATTACTTGATTACCGACCGAGGGTAATTATAGGCTATGGAGTATTTTCACACCTTGGAAGAAGTCGTGGAGAGGTGAAGAAACTCCAGACTTTCCGCCATGATGAAGAGGATTTATTATGAAAATTTTCTGCAGCATTGTAGAATCATTTAATAAAGAAAGGAGGGAAACAGTTAAAATAATCAATTCCTCTCTTGAATTTAAAAGATAACCTTTCAACTAAAGAGCGTAACAGTTGTTTTGAATTTAGCCTCAAAACAAACAATCAGTGTTGTTTGTTTTATAATGTTAATGTTTAAAATATATTTAAAGAATGTTTGAAAATATTAAAATGTTTAGGTTAAGTTTAGATAATGAAATTGTAAAAATTAATAAGACATATATAGGTTGCTACGAGTGACGTAATATAAAGAAACGTACGATTGCAATGGGGAAGAAAATCTTCCTAGAAGGACGTGAGGAGAATAAGTTTGGCTATCGGAGAGGACAGTCACATGTGTAAGGACGAAAGGGATTTAGGAAAATTATTCTATTAGGTGAACTGTATTAATGTAAATTGTATAAATTTTATCATCGATGAAGCTGGATGTTTAGAAGTTGCATGAGTAATTTTAGAAAGTAAATACATTGGAGAGATTCTAATTTCATTTGTGCTATGTCATCTAGTGTTAACTGATAGAGAATTAACCTTCATCTGTTGAAGAAGTAAACATGTAATTTATTTTACTTTGATAAATAATGTTGAAGAAGAGAAAGATATCTGTCCTAGACGACGCCTTGAGATAGGAATCTTCATGCTCCGGCTGGGAAATCATCGTCCAAATCAACTTGAAACACGATCAATAAACATAGATTGAAACGTTGCGAAATCAATTTCTTACAAATTTTCGACGCTTAATAAATTTGAACACGCAATTCATAGAACTTCTTCAAGTAACACTGCAATCTGAGGAAGAATAAAATACCATATTTAATAAAATCCTTCAAGAGCTAGTATCCTACGATCTCTGCGTTTTATTTTATTATCACTCTTATACATCAGAGTTTGCTTTATCTAGGCAATTTGCGATAACACAAAGTGGACTCATAACATAACATATGGTTTTTTACTCTATCGTTAAATATGTATGCGGTACCTATGAACTGGTAAAAGTATCCACACAGTGTAGCTCATGACAGGTCTTTTTAACTCCATAAAGCATGTCTACAAGATATTTCCTCAGGAGATTTCATAGCCATTTCCCAGTTGTTTTGGGTGAAAAGCTTCAAATTTCTAATGTATACCATCAGTATAATAAAACGCTGGGTGTGCAGAGATTGCCTGTCTGCTATGATCGCCTAGGTCACTTTTTATACCCCTCAACAGCCTTGCCGCAGACACTTTCCGCAAGCGGCCTAAGCGGGAAACCGATGTGAAATTTATTCATGCCCATGTTGGTTGCATGTAATTTGGAGCGCGATTTTGCATTTAAGTTTCAAACAACTCCCATAATTTTAGGAAAGTTTAGGGAACATCGCTCTTGCAAAGGGAGCAGAGTTTTAGGAGAAGATGTTTCAACCCTTGCATTCATTTTTGGTTACTTTGGGTACGTAACTTGTGAACGTGAAATAGTAGCAGCCGTACAATTGGTTGCAATAAAATGCGGTAAAATATCTTTCTATCACAGCATATACAAAATTCTCAAATAAAAGATGAGAATACAGGACTAACTTTGTTGCCTAGTGGTCACTGTGCAGCTTTCTCACCCCAAAGATGCAAAGTTAAATTTCGAGCTGGGTAGGGAGAATGCCTGATTAAAAACATCTCCACCCTCCTCAATGTGTTTTAATCTAATCCAGAGAATAAACCCAAGATGAAAATGTGATATATTACATTCTTGTGACTTTCTCGGTCCTCTATAGCCTATTAGTGGGCACTCAACTTACTATTCATATGAAGGTTTACTTACATTTTATCAAAATAAGAAAGAAATAGGTAGCCATTATATTTCTTAAGAGCAAAGGTCTCCTTCTGATACAGGGAATTGCTACTGGAAGCTTATAATGGTAGCATATCCTAAGATGTGTATTTCTACTTCATTTTAATCCAGATACATTTTTGTAGAAACTTACACATTTATTATAGACATAAAAGAAATAGCGATTGACAAATATTTAACAACTGGATGTTATACTCACCCACGGCAAAAATTGAACATGACAAACTGAATGACAAAACACTGAACACACAGAAGAATTGATAACGATACATCGGAAACGGTGAATGTTACACAAAAAGGTTATTTAATAACAAGTGAGTGTTTTAAGGCATCTATATCTTTTATTAGTAACTTTTCGTCTTTATAAATTTCTCCCAATGACGACCTCTCAGTCCATTCTCCAACATTTAAGATATACTTTACTTTTTCGTGAATACTTACTTTTCGTGAATATTTACCTTTTATTAAATATACAGTGTTTTAATAAACAAAATTGCCATTTAGGGGAAAATATAAAATTTGGAAAACTTTTCCATTAAAAAGTATTCTGGGATTAGAAATTTTCTTCCTAATCTTCGTGTCGCATCTTTGAACATTAATACCAGATTTGATATTTACGAACCTTCTCGTTTCTGAGTCTTGTTGTTTACATGAATTGAATTGAATTTATTTATACAGCTTGCTGTTTACAATATTTTCATCTACAATACATATTCGTTATTTTAGTTGTATAAATTTTTGGTGCCTTTTTCTTTTTGAACATTGCTTGGCTTCTAGGCCTTCTAGCATTGCTGAGTATCATAGTGCCGCGAACCCATTGTTGTGACTGGCGCGGCCGGTGCACTCCAAGGGACAGATAGTGCAGCGCGGAGATACAAAGCTTGCTAAAACAGATAAAGAGAGATAACTGGAAGGTTCGTCTTTCTAGTGCCGTCTTGATTGTTGGAGAACATTCCACAAATTTCTAGGGCAATGAGCGTATCGTTAGTTAAGTCAGTCGTAATCGGAACTGATAATCGTATGCCTGCAGCTGTGATTTAAAATTAAACTCTTTTGTTTGTAGTCGAGTGACAGATGACCTTGAAGGTTGTATTTGTTATTTTATGTAAATCGGCTGCTTAGGGCTGTACAAAAAGTGTCCTTCTACGGAAATAAAGAGCATTTTGAATTTCTGCAAACTGGACTTTTAATTCTACGAACCTACATAATCACAATAGTCTCCCTTCTATCCTCTACTCTAGTTTGCTATCTTTCCCCTTGTTGTCCCAGCATATTTTTATTTCCCGTCTTTCCTTTTCTCGTCCATTTTTCTTTAGCTTTCCAAAACAGGTTCCCTATATTTCTATTTCTACTTTCATTTCCCCGTAACCATTTTTATGGCTATCAGCTCGCTTTGCATCTTTTCTTCTCCTATACTTCCTGTCTCCATGCTGCTAGCTCTTTACACTCTATCAGATACGAACTGTACTTACTGTTTCTCCACATAATTCGCATATTTTACACTGCTACATCTTAGTCCCCAAGAACGTTGATCCTGTTCTAACCCAAGCCATTCCTTCCCTCTCCTGTCTGTTACATCGGTCTATATACCTTTCTCTGCCCCATTCTCTCTTTATTAACCTATAACATTTTAATGATTTTCTGTTTTTCTACTTCTCGCCATATTTTTTGTCTTTCTAAATCCTCCATTCTAGTTCTGACTATTTTTCTAAAACCTTCTACATTCCTGTTTTCTAGTCCCCATTAATCGCCATTTCTATTTCTTCCACAGTTTTATCTGCCTCTGACCACCAACTTTTTCTGTTTCCCATTTTCTTCTGTTGATTCATACATACCTTTAGAATTTCATCATCATAATCATCATCATCATCATCATCATCATCATCATCATCATCTTTTGTCAAACATTTATACCAAAATTTTAACACTCTTTCAATTATTATACCTTTTCTTTTTCTTTTTTCTCATTCTTCTAAGGCTATTTCACCTGGAGCTGATCTAGGCCGTCCCAACACCTCTTTAGCAAATTCTTTGTATAACTAGTCTATTTTATTTGTAAATTTTAAGGTCCCCCATATTTCTGAGGCATACAACATTCTTGACTCCGCCAGTAACCATTTGCTTGACATATCAAGTTTGCACATAGCAAACCTGGTATCTCTTTATTTCCTATTATTGGACATTTGATTTCTTCCTCTAACTGTATCCATTACATCATCTATAAATAAATTAAATAAAATGACACTTAATTTACAGCCCTGTCTCGCACCTATCTTCTGTTCTGTCATCCCTGTGATTTTATTCCCATCCCATCTTAAAAAAAATTTTATTGATCTACATAACTTAGTTATTTCTTTTATGAATTCATCACTTACTCCTTTTATTCTCAAATTTTATATTAGTGCATCTTTATTTATAGTGTTAAATGCTTTTTCAAAATCTGCAAAACAAAAACTCTACCTCTGTTCCTACTGAGATATTTATCAATAACTGTCTTTATTTTGAGTATATTATCTACTGTTTGTTTACCCTTTCGAATCCTGTCTGACATTCTGATACCTTCCCTTCTTTCTCTGCCCAATTCCTTAATATATTTGCTAATATCCCTAAGTATAATTAACCTAATACAGATAATAAGGTTATCCCTCTGTAACTTCCTGGAATATTTTCTCCAGGAAGAGAACATAATATATGGTTGTATATATACTACCATACTTATCTTCCACCACTCTGGTATCTCTTCATTCTCTTTAATTTTATTTGCATTTGTTATTATATTTAGGCATTTCCTAGTATTGCTAATTTTTTTCCAAAAGTCTCTACGAATACCATTTATCCCCACCGCTTTACCTAACAGTTGGTGTACTTCTATCAACGTAAGTTTACGTCTAGTATTCTATTTTTTAATATTTCCCTTCCTATTATTCTAATACCCCTATCTACTTCTTTGTCATCTCCTATTAAGCCTCTAAAATACTCTAACCATTCCTGAGGCAATATCTCACATTCTATTTTTTCCTTCTTATTAGTTTTTTCCCTCTAATTCTCACGTTTCTTTTATATATTTTTCTTCTATTGCATCTCTTAATTTCTTTTTTTATATTTTCGTGCCATTTTTTTTCTTTTACACTAACAAGCACTTATCCCTTTTACTTCCCAGTAAAGTGTTCCTATCTACATTGTCTTCAGTGCTTCTGCGGCGTTTTAAGAGCCTCAATACCATTCCTTTTGCTAATTTGCATTCTTCTTCATACCATCCTTCTTTTATTTATTCCTTCCCTGCTTAATTTTCATTTCTCTTCCTGCATTAGATATTAGTAACTATAATAATTCAAGTGTTTTCTTATGTTTCCCTCCTACGTGGCAATGATAACTACAAATCTTAAGATTTGGCCTACTACGGAGTTTATATTACTCCTTTTCATCTCTCCATTTAAATATTTCTATATTTCTATTTCTATTTCTTTTAATTCCCTCTGATCGTCGGATTTCTAATAGTGACGGGAAGTGCTAATATTAATATCACATTTTTAACTGATTTTCTCCTCCACTTTCTCACTGCATAGTATATAGTATTTAACACTTTGGCCATTTGCGTTTACAAACTTAAACTCCCCTTCTTTATCTTTCCCTACATCACCACTACATATTATTAAATTCTTTGTTTCTCAGAAACCTAATAGTTATTGTTATAGCTACTATTGTTATTTTATCTCTGCTTTTTCTTGGTCTTATTACATCTTTGTATCCCTCCTCCCCATATTCCTCTCCACCTAATTTACTATTTCCCACTCCTTATCTTGCATTAATATCTCCCATTATTATAAATTCTATATTTATAAACTTCCTTTCTAATTCTTCCATACCTTCCTCTAGATTGTCATGTAATCTGGGATTATGGAAAGCTGATGCATCTGGAGGGTTACATGCTACCCCTAGCCCTATTCTCATATTAATTTGTCTTATTTGTCTAATTATCAACCATAACACTTCCTTGTACCTATCCCTTAATGTTGTTTACATATTAGCTCTTATAGTTTGGGGGGTCTCAAAACCTGTATTTACAATGAGATCTTGATATATATAGTGAAATGCGATACCTTCCTTATCTACCATTTACGGCAGAAAAAGTCAAAATGGGAAAGCAATGACAAAAGATTGTTTTTATGCCAAATCTTTATTATATGACATTATTATAGCCTAAGTGGTACTCATGTAAGAGAAACAAACTTCTGGGCTTCGTTTGATTGAACTTAACACGTTGAGAATGATAATGAGCAGAAAATAACAGAACACGAAAGAAAAAACCTGTTTTCTAAAGTAGAATTACATAAGGTATTCGAGATAATAGAATTCATAACATAACCCTTCAATCATTACCCTTGACTCTTTATATTCATTTTGAATTATTTTAAGGACTTTGAAATGTCTTAATAAAACTTCAGGGTCATTCTACTCGGTCTTCTGCTTTTCTTTTCCAGCCTTTAACCCCCAACTTTCTCAAGTCATCTTCTACATCATCTACCCATCTTTTCCTGGGTCTTCCTCTTCTCCTTCTGCCATAGTTTCCTATATTACTTTGATTAATTACACTAGGCAGCAATATATATATATATATATATATATATATATATATATATATATATATATATATATAAATGTTTCGAGCACTTCATGAGGAAATTCCTACTAATATTGGGTTGAGAAAAACAGATATAACAATGAAAAATGTATATTAGCTCTAGTTTATATGACATACACAAGGTGGAAGTATATTGCATATTAATGGATTGAGAGAACAGGATACATTTTAATTACATACATGCTAACAAGAATGAAAGTACATTTGATTTTTATAACTGGTAATTACATGGTAAGAGTTCTAAATTGCTGAAAAAATACTTCGCAGATAGTCGTGTCTGAAGAGAATCATATGGTGGCCTATTGACTTCGTCATCTTTTAGCTTGCCTCTTGTGATGGAGTTCCGCAGAATCCCTATACAAAGACCAACAGTAATCCGCAAGCATTACTTCATTCCAACCGCCCTGATATCTTTGTTCCATAACAGAAATGTCCTGATGGAATCTCTCCCCATGTTCATCACTAACAGCTCCACGACTAGGAGGGAAAAAGTCTAGGTGGGAGTGGAGAAAATGGATCTTAAGGGACATGTTGCATCACTTGCATCCAAGGTTACGGTGTTTTTGCAGGAGCACTGTTACCAAATGCTTGTAGTTGTCATCTCTTTTGTTGCCTAAAAATCCATGAACAACACCCTTGAAGGCTTCCCAAATTTCCCTTTCTTTCCCCTCCAAAATTTGGTCAAATGCAGGATCCTTTACAAGTTCTCTTAGTTGTGGTCCGACAAAAATGTCTTCCTTAACTTTTGCATCACTTAATTTCCAAAATTTCTCTCTAATTGTGTTTTGTTATTTTACAGGTGTGCCAACTCCCCCAAAAAATTCCCCCAAATTTAAACTCTTCACTCTAAAAAATGAAATGTCACTTTATCTTCAAAACAAGAGCTAATCTATCATTTTTATGGTGATCTTTTAATTCAGCGGATGGAAATATATGTAAATTCAGTATTTTTAATCCCGAAACATTTTCATTGTTGCCTAGTGTTATTATTTAATGGTATACTGTTATTATTGTTCTTATTGTGATTATTATTGTAATTATTGTTATTGTAGTTATCAGCATATGATAGACCTTTCAGCAACGAAACTAATGAAAGCAGCAATGTACGTAAACTTTGCTGACTTCATGCTTCAAATACATTTAAGATTCTTGTAGAATCTTTAACCAATATTAGACTCCATAAGTAACAATATAAATAAGAAATATATTATAGTATTACCATTTCTACTCGCAAGGTGATCTCACTGACTTACCTACTTAATTCAACCCCATACTGAATGCACCGAATAAAAAACAAACTCACCCGTGAAGCATTTTCCCTCACGTTATCATTATATGTTTTTCTGTTTTGTCCAAAGGAAGTCATTTATATCTACTCACAAAGGCTTTTGTTGGCAAAGGCTTACATTCAGCCGCAGGGCAAATAAACCACAAGCGTGCAATTGTCTCTTTACTGCTAGTGATGCCGTTTAAAACGCTAAATGCGTCAAGATACTCTATAGGCAAATGAAACACGTTTCTAATTTCCCTTTGTCTTATATTATTATGAAGCCAGATCATACGCCAGCTTCATTCTATAGCTATACTGATCACTTGTACAAAAATAATTACTTTGCTATTCATTATACGCACATTCCAACGCAGAAAGGCTTTTAGACAAGATTTTGCAAAAATAGGTTTCTCCGATCTGGTATTTTTAAATGTCTGTATATCTTAATACGCTAATGGTGGTGGCGGTGATGTGTAACTTTACTAGACGTTTCAATGTGATATTTAAATATTTATTTACGCCTAACATCAGAAATATGAATTCAAGGAGATAATGCAGTATATAAGGTAATATCTAGCGGTTTTAAGGCTGACTTAAACATTGCATGCTCCTTGTGGGGAGATTGAACGTTATATATTAGATTTAAGAATTCATAACTAATTATCTGGAAAACTATTTAGGATATTATAATTCTTACATCTTCTAAGTGTACTCCAATTACGCTTCTCCATTTTCATCCAATATACCGAACTGGATGGCTCAGGTGGTTTCGTCTATTGCCCACATTCGTGAGACCGGGGTTCGATTCCCGTGGCCGACCTACATGACAAATGGTACTTTTTGGGGATTTGCCGGTTCGCTAGGCGAATGCTGGATAGATTAATTACATCCTCCGAATTTCCTGTCCCTCCAGTTCCTCTCAATTATCATTTCACAACATCTATTATATGGTGGTCTCTTTCAGGGTAGAAATTGTCAGCGGGTGTCTCGGCGGTGCATGGCAGGAGGTAATCTTTGAGGTAAACTACTTCCTCCTCCTGTAGGTCGGTTACCGGTCTCCGCTCCTGCTACCGGGACCATTTCGGGACCGCCAGCCAGGGACTTTTGGGACTCGGCTGCTGGGCTCGTTGCCGTCCCGCAATAAGGGAGCGTGTCCGTTGTCCTGGCCTGTCGGGGGAAGTCTAAGTAAACTGTATGGACCCTGCCCTCTGCACTGTCGTGGCTCCTTCGGACGACCGCCCTCTGTCTCCTTTCGCTTCATCCTTCCTCCCGGCGGTGCCCTATTTGGGGCATAGGCACAATGGTTATAAGTAGTTTTTATTATCTAACAGTTTGATTTAACTATGCTCAATAATAATTTGAAAAGCCATTTATAGAGAGAATGTTTTGCATAAAACTCCTGAAAACAAATATTCAGAACCCCCCCCCCCCCCCCCACATATATCTGTAAAGAAAGGAGTTGCACGATTTGAACACAAATAGATTAAAAGTAGTATTAATTTATAGAACAGATCTTCCACTAAAAGATGTTCTAACGTTTGCTTCCCCACTTTAAAATGTGTAGGAGTTTCCTTCTGTGAAGTGGTGCAGAACTGGCAGTACACAATGACATTTTAAAAGCATATTTAAGATATGAATTTTATGCCTATAACAATAAAATCCATACAAAATGCAACACCAAATTTCAGTTTATAGGACGGAATGAACTGCTTAATAAAGTTATAAATTAAGTTTAAATAAAGTTTGGTTTCTTTAAAACACATTGCTTTGTTTCGTACTTTACTTAAAAGACTATGTTTTGTGTGTAAATTTTACATATACATATCTATTTACAACATACTTTGCAACCCTGAATTCGGTAAAATCATTTTCTAATTCCTTCGGCCTGCTCCTGTAATGAAGATAAAACGCACTATCGTACAAAAAAACTCTTTCTTCCATAGCTTAGTTTTACCATAGCCATCTATCTTTAACACTAGAATTAAAATATAATCGGTAGATATTAATTGTTGCAAACTTTCTCTCTGTCAAGTATGTGTTCGTACGACCCATGCATTCATATTCTAAAATCAAGGCTCTGCAAATTATTTATCAGTATGTTAATCATTTGGGAACTGAAAGGTTTATTATTATACATGACAAGGAATAGCACTTTTTACACACATGTTCTCCTTATATTATACTAGTATAAGTTTCAATACAGAAAATTTTGTTTCGGTTTTTTATTTGTTCACTACACTGTGCTAGAAATGTAAAGGCCAAAATGAAAACGTTTTTGATTCTATAATTGACATCTTACTATTTATTCACCAAAGTAAATAAATGCCACATTTTGTTTCAAGATACGCGACCAACACTGCTAATAAATCAGATAGGAAACCCCGTGCATTTCCCTGCACTAATAAGTAGTCTAAGGAGTTCTTTACCCTATCCCCATGTATGTTTACAGCAGAATGTTCTAGTTTGAGACAAATTATTGTGCAACGTACAATTTCCGTCTGTTTGCGAGCTTCCCTTCACACCTCTCTATGAAGCCAGCGAGCATATACCGCATAGAATTCCGCTGCCGATGTGAGAAAATGATTTTTTCAACGCTCTACGGAGTTGTTTACATCCTCTTGATTGTTTTCGTTTCGTGATGTGCTGTATGCAAATACTCACCTGCTGTCTCCGCTTTCTCTGTTGCTTAAATGGTAGGAGGATTGCATTCAGAACGAAAGTTCAGCCTTAGAGCTCTGAATACCTACAAAAGGCTGGTAAATTTTTGCATAAAGGTTGGAAAATCGATATTTTCCTGCATTTGTTTTGTTAGAATATATTAGAAATGAATAAATTAAAACATTATTCATGTGTTTGTGTATTAATTTAGCCAGTGCATCTCACTGATTTCACGTAGAATCAGTGTTCCATATCTATAATAAACAGCGATGTGACAGTTATATTTAGATAACCCTTATGCTTGTAACTGTCACTGTGATAGTGCCTTAACGGTAACATGCAACGATTCCTAGTAAAGATTAACTTATTTATGTTCATGGTTAAGACTTTCACATTTATATTATATTAGTTGTTACAAATAACTATTACCTGCAGCTACGCAATATGAAGGATGTTTATTCAGACTTACTTGATTATTTGAATCAATCTGAAAAGAAGTTTTTGTACCTGTAGTATTACAGTAGTTTATAATGGCAAAATACATTAGTATTTATACATTCACACACAATATTTTGTTTGTTAACGACGCTGTTATCTGCTAGAATTATATCAGTGCCACCGGAATTTCGACCCTCAGGAATTCTTTTATATGCCACTAAATTACTGATACGAGGTTGTTACTTTAAGTACACTTAAAAATGACCGATTTGAACATGTGACCTTGGGATCACATAGATAGGTATTGGAGATACATTAAAGTAAAATAGAGGAGTATTGCTAAAATTGTAAAGACATTTTGAAATGCGACTTTGTTAGAGAAGAGAAGCATTAACGCCCAAACACACATTATTGTCCACCTGCTTACATAGATATATGTTACTGAGATTCTTTTGTGGAGAGGTATAATGGTGTATAACGAGCAAAATACATGTGTAAATGATAATCTTAATCAATAACGGAATAATTGGTTATTTCGTTATTTTTATTTTGCATACGTTACTTTTGTAATTGTTAATGGGTAACTACTTACTCTCTGTTTCCTTTATTTCAGTAATTGGCATATACAAGTAATTAGTACTGTGTAATCTTCAGGTTATTTTATGCACATCATTAACCACGTCTCTTTCGCATTAATGGAATATACCTTACTTTTGCTTTCGCAGCGTCAACTTGGATTGCTGTCTACGGTATAAGGGGTTCTACATTCGATTCCTGGTAGTTCCATAATGATCACATACCATCCCTATTAGGCTGCAAGCTATCTCGTGTACACGACACAAATATTTAGGCTGTTCAGTAGCTATTGTTCGGCTACGTCTGTTGTCCCATGGAGTTGTTTTCAAAGATAATATATGTACTTATCTAAGAGTAATAAATAACTTATTATCTTTTCAAAGCTCTAGATAAACCTACCACAATACATTACTCCCCCTTAGAATTGCTTATTTTTGTTTCTTCCCCTTACCTTTAAGATTTTGTTGTATATATCAAATGGGAAAATATTCCCAACTTCTAATATTTTTTGTTACACAACTTTATCCTTTTTCTATATTGTCTCCTTTTCTCTTCACAATTCTTTAACCGTTTTAACTTTATTTTTCTTAAATATTTTTCCTACTTTCTCTATAAATCCTCTGATCTTGAGTTAAAATTCTTCCAACCTTTAGCTCTATTGAAAAAAGTTTCCATTTCTCTAGTATTATTCATTCTCCCTTTTTCAGTATCAATGCATTCCAGACACTTATATAAGTGAACTAAAAGGGGTACAGGTTTCCTAACAATTAGTTCAGTTGGAAATTAATTGTTTATCCACACTTGGTCTATCTAGAGCTAGCTTTTCTAAAGGAAGCATCAGACTGAAAAATTAACTGGCATAGCTGGGGTTTGAACCACGGATATCTTGGTCGCCGTCCAGTTGCTCTAACCACTGGGCTATCATGGCAACATGTCAGTGGGATATTATTATATGTTTAAATGCTTTCGCAAATCTTTCGCCACATTATTCTCGTTGCAAATGACACAAACTGATATTAGTCTAAAACTGAAAGATAATGGCTAGTTCTTTCGTTGATCATTATTATACTTTGCTTGTTTTCACACTAGGTAAGTAAAATAATGGATAAATACACAATGTTTTTGATACACTGAATTGCCTTATATAGAAAACTCTCGTTGTGAAAAAAACTGGATAAAAGATTCAAATTTATTTTAATAATGGAATATATGCTTCGTTTCACAGAACGATACGACTATAAATAATTATTTCCTCAGAAGCTCCGAATACATTTTTGAAGCGCCCTGCTGTTGACAGAAGATGGTTATGCTCCAATGATTTTACTGCTTAACGTGCTCTCAGAAGCTTTCTCCATCTGCTTTAACATGTAATTGACAGACATATTTAAAGTTATTACTAACCCTCTCAAGGTGTTCAGCACTTACTTCAGATCTTATGATGTCTTCTAGTTTATCTAAAGTGCTTTTTTAACTATAATCCACAAATAAAATCGCCCCCTAAGCTACTTATAAAACCATAAAATGTTTCTTGTGATCAGGCGTTACTAACCATTTGGCATCAAGTGTCTCTCAAACCATTTGTCATTACAAAGAACTCAAAACAGAGACCGAGGGTAACACCCAAAGACTAAGAAAAGCGGTGGATGGTTGCTATGTGCGTCCTTCTAACGTAAATGCCGTCCAGACTTTAATACTTAGAAATTTCTATGCCAACTTATGACTACAAGCCAATTTATGACGCAATTCCACAACTGATACAAGTAGCTCATACATATTAGATGAATATAAGATAACACTAGAGGTAACTACAGTGCTAAAGAAACTAGACGGTTAATAACAGTTTCAGAAGAAGATTTCAAGCATGTTTAAAAGCAGTTGCAAACCATTTGCATGAAGATAAGTACGAAACGCCAAAGACCGTTTATAATCACCAGAGCTTGATGGGACTCACATATTGTCTATTTTGTAATTAGACTGGCATCACAACTAAGATGTTCACAGCAGCAAAGCGGAACAAACTCCTATCACGTGATTTCCCACGCGAGAAAGATGTTCTGATGTCTTCAATGGCTTAAGTTCGATATGAATCCACTCGTACTGGATGGAATCGGGGTATCAACGAACTTTTCTTCAGCCTTTGTGGTCTAATTATAAATCCGAATTTATTTCTTCGAAGTCAGGTGGATGTATATGGCTATAAAATTAAATTATATGTTGCAATCATATTTGAACTAGGCGTGCCATAAAAACGCAATAGATAAAACTATTAATTTTTGAGACGACGATTAACCCTTTGCAGCAGTGATGTAAGTGGCACATGTGATTATGTTGATGTTAACACCTAAACCTAACATAATTTACTGTTATAATTATTAAATGTTTTCTTCCAATAGCATCTTGCCGGCCTTTGACCTTTGAGCTCACCACGTAAGCACATATTTTATTTTATCGATCTGTAACTACAATCTGTCGTAGAGTTAACTGATAAAGCTGGCCAACGTAATAAAAAATATACGCACTGACCTTGAGGTGAAATCACATCTAATCTACTTCATTAAAATGAAACTTGATAATCTGGTAGCACGACCAGTAGTTTGTTGATAACGTGCGAGTCAAGCAGCGCAAGGAACACATCTGTGCAGTCGTCTACACCTGGCGTTTCATTTAGGTAATTGCTACATTAGCATAACGTTCATTATTAGACATTAGACACAGTAGTATTACTGTCTCGGATTATATGTACATACTGTTTGTTGTGTTACAGTCCATAGCTCATAGCTAAACTGGGATTAGTACAGTTCGTTCCAGAGAAAATAAACATGGCAAATATTGAAATGAAAAATAAGTATCTCTAGGCAACGTTATTAATAGAGCTCGGTTTGTTGCATATGTGCATGCTTTGGACCTTGATTGTTAAAAATAAGCATGTAAGTAATACATTTATTCCACACTGTAAGGAGTTTATTACATACGTTTTATAGTGCATATAAAAGCATATTTAAGGCGTTGTGCATATTTAACTAGTTTTTGCATATTTATGCATATATTTTACTTTTTCAGCAAATATTCATACAAATGTTTCACCCCGACACTTTAAGAAAAAGAAATATATGAGAAAATTTTTATTTTACTGCTCTGACTTAGGTATCATGTTTTTAAATCCACAAAAGGTTGCCGAAAGACGGAAACATAGCTATCAACAATGAGCGCGCACTCCCTGATGTACAAATATACCGTTCAACAACTTAAACTAAATCGCGATCAACAATTGTACGGCAAATCTTTGAAGTGCAGTGCGGCCCATGCAGCACAAACCTTCATATGGTATGTATTACTATTACAAAGGAAGCCGTCTGCCACAATAATTAAAAAATGTCATTCTCACTTAACTTTTAAACTTGTACTAATTTCAGAACGTGAGCAGTAGGAAAGGAAATATTACAATGCCGAAGGAGAAGAGCAGTAAAGTTGATTTGGTTTATTGGAAAATGAATGACGGATTGATGGAAATCCTATTCTTAACACAGGCAATAGTACTGGCAAGTGTATTAAAACATTAAGTTTTATTTTTGTATTTTTAGACTAATTTAAAAATCCATGCCATTTTTGAGTTAGTGATTATTACAATAAACCCATATTGTTTATGTACCATTGCTATAAGTGCCCTGCACAAACAAATTTTAAATTACGCAACATCTACAAATAGCTACTCATAGAAATACAAATACGTTTTAAGTACCATATAACATCCTTTCTTCCAGAAATCGGTGAAAAATATTTGTTTATTGCAGTAAATACCGTTAATACTAAAATAGACTGAGAGACTGATACATATTAATTGATTAATTTATTAGTAGCTCTGTTCAAGAATTTACTATTTTATTACTTCAATGTTAATAAATGTGAGAAAGTGAAATTATGTACTTTATTTTAAATGCACCTTATAAAGGTTTTAGAGCATATTTAGCAGATTTTAGTGCATATATCCATGCATACATTCATATTTTATAGTACATATAAATCTGAATGCTAGTTATTAAATTGCATGTTTCAAAGAGATTAACTATTTGGCCCCCTTTTATGAGTTGCCTGTTATACAACAAAATGCCTTCAGAATAAATATCACTGCACAAATTATACCCACTACATTCAAGATTACACTTTGTATGTAATCTGCAATGTATATCATTTTAAACAAAATCGTTATAGCCATCTTTGAGAAAATTATATTTACAAACATGTTCCATGTTAGAGTTTGGGTTAGGAAATAATGTTCGCTCGCTAATACCTTTATTAGGTAGTGCCAAGGATAAATTCCTAATTTAGCATTTATTTATTAAATGCTTGAGCTATGCGCGCGCGAACAATGTTTCTAAAACTGCTTTTTTGTTTATTACTCGGAATGCCTTTAACATGTATTTCCGACATAATCTCCTTATCTAGTTTATAGGCGAGTACAATACTTTCTTCCACCACGTACGCGGTACAGAGCGTAAATTTCTGAAATGTTTCAATTACAAAATACACATAAGTAACCCGAACATAAATTTTACAGTATTATTATAATAACTAATTGTTATTTCAGAACATCCGTGTGTAGATCAACGTTAGGAAGGTAAAGTCAGATTGAAAATTCAGCTTGAATCTCACTCCATTTGCTCTAACCAATTGAGCTACCGTGTTAATACGAGTACTACATTAAATTCCCCATAGTTAAATATAAGCATATATATATGTATAATATAACGTCTTTAACATCTAAGGTCACATCACGGCTTTACCCTTGAGACAACTTCCCATCGGCGTTGTATTATTCTTTGGCTTGGAAATATTTTTTATTACAATACATACATAAATACACACACACACACACACACACACACACACACACACACACACACACACACACACACACACACACACACACACCTATTCATATTTCCAGACTCAAGGTTTAATGAATTAACTGGCTAATGAAAATGCCCATCTTCCATCAGGAAATCAAACCCTGATTTCTGGATTTCGAATTGCATGTTAACCACCAAATCATAGAGGCAGTCCGGTAGTATATTAATTATCGATGAATAATTATAATAAGGTCGTTGTATATCCACAAATGAGGGTTCCATTTTTATTTACGTATTCATATTTGCCCACTGAACACTCCTAAAGAGCGGCACAAAGTGTATGTATAATTTACCTAGACTCGTTATACATTCAAAATTATAACAGTCATATTGCTTTGCATATAGGAGAATAAAAGAACAGGTGGGGAAATAAAATGAAGAGGAAATTTAGCGAGTTGGAGAAGCAGTAATGTGAGAAGAAAGAAAAGGTTTTCCATCACACATCGCTGGCAAAAGTGTTTAGCTCTAAATCAAGGAATTTGAGGGTTACTTGCAGGCAACCGTGAAAATATTTAAAACCAAGAACCTCGGCTTTGCGGGACTTAAGAACTTGGAGAAATAATACAAAGGATTTCTTTATGTTCTACTTCCACGTGCATTTCGTATAAGAGTGGATAAAAGACGGAACTTTTAAAACTTCATTAAAGCATTACGCAAAACGGGAAGAGTTATTTAATGTCCTTCCCCAGAGACGGTCTTTCCTTTATTTTACAAGCAGCACCGATAATTATGTTACATTCTCAACAGAAAACTTAACACTCTTCCATAAATGTCTCAAAAGTTTCAAGGAAGCAGCAGAAGGTCACGTTTATTAAGACTTATTCTTCCAGAATACTTCCATAAACCAAGGAAATTACTCTTTACAAAGAAGAAACTTCATCTGATGTATCGTTTGACCAAGTTTTAGCTTTTAAGGCTTAGTTATTTGTACAAGTAAAATAAAGAAATCTGATTTCGCCATTAAAAGAATAAATGCTCGCAAAGAGTTAAAGAATGAAATGTAATGGGGGAAAGTATTCGCTTTGTTTTTCTCTCAACATAACAGTAACAGAGAATAATTACTATACTCTACAGAACACAAGCAACAAAAATGGCATAGCCCTAGTAGCTCAGTCAATAGAACGAGTGCCTACTTTGCGAGGTATGCTGGGTTAGACTACCGGCTAGGGGAGTGAGAATGTTTCTCTGATCAAGATTATTTCTGATGCACTCCACAGTCTAAAACTTTTAACGAAATTATACATAAAACCCAAATAAATACAAAGGCAACTATTGCAAACAGACCATAAATAAAAACTCAGCTTCAATTCTTGTTATCAATGTTGTAAAAATCCTTATCCTAAATATTCATAGCATAACTTCCTTCGGAGGAAAGTAAAGTCGGTGGTCCTGTATCGTAGTTTATGTGCAAAAACGAAAGACGAATAAAAAACGAATGGGTTGTGAAAACGTTAAAGAATCTCCATAATTAAAGCCCAATTTATTTGTAAACCGGAAAATCTACCTAGGATGTTTCACGGTTGTCTCAGTCCCAGATAGACAAATCAAAGTTTCAGTGACAATACAAAATATAAAATTAAATAGCGGTACATGATGGTTCATTGTGCGGGAAGTTGATATGGCAGACCGATTATATAAATAAGGCTATAGGACTAGAAATGTGAAAACATAAATTGACTAAAGGAAGCTAGTATAATGTAAAGCATCCGTAAAAGAACCTTATATCTTTATATAATATAAGAAAAAATAAGGAAAATATTATGCAACTTAGTTAATATTTATATTTTAAATTGTACTAAACATTTAAATAAGGAATTTGGTGCATTTTACTTACATTATGCCATTACTAAAAGGACATGTCTGTTATTTTTTCCAAATTGTGCTAATTATGGACCCTTTGTTATACATTAGCACTTTCTGCAGTAAAAGTTAGGATGCACTTAATTTATTACATATAATTACCAAATATTAAAATATTTGCTGAAATAATCACAGTTCTGCTGAAACAAAGGGCGTAAAAACTGAAAATAAGATGTGCGCCACTTAAACCACAGTGAGTTGGTTTCGCAGCAGTGTGCGAGAGGTGAAAGTTTGAGTTCCTAATCCAATTAAAATAAGTGAAATAAGATAGCCGACACCAAAATGGCTACGAAGTAAGGCTCTCTGTTCCTCTGCCACACAATTTAGTGCACAGAAAAAGAAATCATGTATTACCTAACACTTAAGGCAATGTTAGATAAATGAAAGCTCAGTGAACCGGCAAAGAACATCCTTCGCTGACTCGACCCCTCCCCTGTGATAAAATGTTCCGTCCCTTGCTTCATTCATCGGAGCCACAGAAGTTCCGAAAGGTGTATCCACTTCCGCTGGCAAATATCGTTCATACACACACCTTTGTTCACACAGGCAATAGCTGTAACGAATACAAAGTTTGTATGAGAAAATCAGGACGCTTACCCCTTCCAGGCCAATGTATTTTCTGCTGAAAATGATTTTAGAAGACTTATGGTATGTGATGAATACTTGTGTCCTAGAGCTTGTCTTAATTTCATTCTTCCAGTAAAGGAACATCACTATCGTCATCCTGCTGAGATGTTATTAAGTTACTAAGTTTATGGGTTACAACAACGTAAAATAAACGGCGATTTTCATGTCTACTTTTTTTTAAGCCAGCATCCACCAACATTGTCATATCGGACGATGAACGAAATGGATGAAAGATGATCAAATGAACCCGAGGTCCGTAGAGCTGATTTATCTGACATTTATCCTTTAGGATAAAGGAAATTCTCGGAAAGAAACCCTTATACACCCTGACGGAGGTTTGAACTCAGAACCTCTTGATTTAAAGCAGACACGATATGGAGGCAGGCATTAGTGTATGTGAAGGTTTTAGTACTGTAACTAAGCACATGTTTTGAATTTATATTAAAATGTTTTATTCCAGGGAGCAAATATAAATTAAATATAAAAATGGAAATCCTTTAACTGTTTCTGTGTCACGTCTTCAAAGAAAGAGTATGACTCGCCTATAATAGCATTAAATAAAATTCTGATATGTTACAACCAGTACTTTCACAAACACTACAACTAATTTCTTTTCCCGCTCTGAGTTAGCTTGTAAGCTGTATTCCATGAATGGTTGATATCAGAAACTGGTTATTTGAAATAAACTGTATATTTCAAAGATTTCTACGTTTTTGTGCGTTAAACATTTTGTATAATTCTTCAATATGTAATATTATACTAAACTATTATTAACTATTATAATTATATTATCATTAGTCAATTTTAAAACATTTGAATGTTTTGATTGTCAAATACACATTAATCTAGGACATCTTTTCATGTTGACAAACACCATTCTGTAATATTCATCCTTATCTAACTCTTAACTGTACTTCCTTTATGGCTTTCAGAAGTTCGTTCTACACTGTCCTTGCAGGCAAGTCCTTTTTCGGCTCCTTTATTACATTCATTGAAAAGCAATCTTAGGTAATCTATTTGCTTCATATGCATCACTTGTTCGTACCATATCAATAGTCTCGTTGTAATATACAATACCCATTTCCTATTTTATTTTATAATTACTAATTTTATCTCTTGTAGATATTTGAGTTGAGTATAGCCTATTGAGTAGCCTATATGGTCTATTCCTCTTTCCAAAAGATGCTGCTTGTAGCTATTCTTGAATTCAGATATTTCTGAAGGATACAAAGTTGTACTCTTGGTAATAGAGTTGTATTTTTTTCTAGTATTTGTTAGGCCCGTAACATGCTATTAAAATTTGAGACAGCAGTCTTATGTTTATTCATTTGCTGTTTAAGTTAGTAAATTACAGAACATTTTATTAGAAAAAGAAAGACATCAAAGATTATTCTACAAAGAAATCAAGATATGCATATTATTTTTAAATATGTTAAACATTTTGAACAAGAATCGTTATAGTATGTGTGTGTTAACACTGTCCATAGTTTATATTTTCTCTCCAAATTGTAGTAAGCAACATCCCTTGAAATTTGCATAATATTTACTTCTGCGGCTTTATTTAAAACTTACTTCCCTTGCCCTAGTACTGTTAATAAAATGCTTCTGTCTACTGTAGGTATAGGTCAAAACTCAGTAGATGCTAGACTTGAGAATGGCTTTATCCACTTTCATTTCATGGAAAATGCACATTTCCTTAAGTATTACTTCGAAAAACTTTCTAATTGCTTCCTTTTCGATGAGCCTTTGTTATTCTCATTCGAGGAATGTTCTAAAACATTCATACGTTAAGAGCTCTGCACTTTACACTAATGCATACATTTGCTAACTTGTTCTAATAAGCACAAAAAGCTGAACTCCATGTATCTCGAGCACATTTTACATGCTTCCCGTAAAACCTACTCGAAGGCACGTACCTACCCACCTATCAACCAAGGACGCATTCTTCCTATTCCATGCTGTTTCCCAGGAAAAATGCACATACAGAGTAAATGTAACATTTTGGTAGAGGGAGCTGTTTACGCTAGTCACGGCTCGACAGCCATTTTGCCAAAGCAATTATTGTAATTTGTTGCCAAGGGAGAGGGAGGCAATGCATCAAGAGAAAGAGCGCTTTTTAAACCCAGAAATTAGCCATCGCTGCTGAGCGAGCTTTTTCAGACAGTGAGCTTATGTCAGTAGAGGGAGAATATGGTGTTTCCATCAAGGCAACAAAGCATGGATTTTTTTTAACCAAGTGATATCTCGGAAACATCCACAAATCAGAGATGCTGTTGTCTTTTTCTCTGCAATTTAATTTCCTCTACTGTTGGCTCCGTTACACCTAATGGGGAAGGGAGGCAGGAAAAGTTTGCTGCAATGCCGGACAAATATATTGCAACAATAGTTTTGTATTTTATGATCATATTATAATTAATTTGGAATATTATGGAGTAATTGGACATTTTAATTTCTCTGAAACGATTCTGGACTTCAAAAATAACAAATACCATCTCAGGGATGAAATGAGCAGCTGCATTCCTGAGCAGATAAGTTAAATCTGAATAAAGTTTGCAGTTACCATTCTGCCTAATTTTGGTTGTGAAATATTTATATAAGTCCAAGGAAGGTTTAAAAGGTGAGAGAAAACCTGAAGTGATAATAGACCGAGTTATTAACTAAATAGGTACACATTTAACTGTATAGGTACACATACAAACTTCTACAGAATAGATACACCTTTTATTTTCGGCAACAAAACCATTACAAAGTATAACAACACTCCACTCCTTGTCAAAGTCTTCAAAGCTATCTCTCTAACCATATTTTATTAAATAACGTTTATCCTTTGTTATTAAGACTGAAGTTATTTTTATGTAGCATGAAGGTTAGAAACAAACTTAATTTCTGAACGCAGTATAATGCCAAATATTTTCATTAAAATTGCCTGGACTCCCAACTGACAGTTTAAAATTAAAAGTAGGATCAGTTGTGATCATGCTACGTAACATTAACCAAGCACACTGTTGGATAGTTAATGGAACGAGACTAACTGTGAAAAAGCTAATGAAAAACGTCATCGAGGCAACGATCATCATAAAAGTACAAAGGAGAGGATATCTTGATCACGCGTATCCCCATGATTTCAACGGATTTACCTTTTGATTTTAAGCGACTACAGATTCCTATGCATTTGACCATAAATAAATCGCAAGGGCAGTCCATGGAAGTTTCTGGAATCAACTCAAGAGTTTACCTACTTCTCTCATGGATAATTCTATACGTCGCATGTTCGCGCGTCAGAAAACCATCATCTTTATATACTTACGCACAAAATACGACAAAAATATCAGAAAGCTTTAAATTAATTAATTAAATTGTAACTGTGATGTATTTGAACTTCACCACCAGTGGCAGTTCACAAAACTTTTATTGACGTTAGGATGTTCGTCTTATCAGCTAGTCGACTTATATTGTACTTCCAAATAAATCATAACAGCCATTGTTTTGCATACCTTAAGTGGAAAAGAAACACAGTGAAATAGAAGATATTGTATAAGATAATCATTACAGATCAAAATAAATAAGTGTACCAAAAAACTGAACACCTGCAGTAACTTTTTTTTTTAAAAAAAAGTTATGGGACCTGCTAAGTGAGATATGCCTCTAATCGCTCTGTTCTTAGAATCAACTTAACTAAACACAACTTGACTAAACGTCCTAATTGACGTTAAATATATTTCATAGCTAATGATTTTAAAGATGTACATCAGGCGTATTTGGAAACTTTCGATTACTATGAAGTAATAAATAATAAATTCAAACAAAAGAGTTTTTATTTAATTCTGTGTGGTGTTGTTACCCTCTGTATTGGTAACCATAATGACGAGTAATTTGTTCTTCACAGATGATACGAACACGAAAAATGGGCAGCAATACTAAATATTTTGTTTACATGTATGTCTACTTTGTGTTGATAAAACCATGAGTGGAAAACTATTTTTGGGACATTGTATGTTCTATATTTAAGTCCAGTCCTAAAGCACACTACCCTTATGCCCAGGTTTCTGAGAAAAGTTACATATATTCTACTTCTGTATATTTTATTCTATTTCTGTACATTGGTGTAGAACCATGTATCCACGTAAAATCTCAAAGAACTTACAATTTTTTTCATGAAACATTGCCATTGGAATATCCAAATAAATCACGTCATCTAAACAGAGAGCTCATAGGCTATTGTCCAATAAGCCACATTCACATACTCATCGTGTCCCTCACTGCGCCTTATACGCATTCTTTACAAATCCTTTGCCGTAGAGGGCAGTATTAAGAAGAACGCTTGTACACAAAACTGTTCCTCCAAAACCATATCATAAGAAGAATATTAAGTTGGTATTTCATTTCTGTGTTATGCAACCTGCTCCTTACGTAGCATAAACAACAATATCTGCTTATTAAACGCATAACGCATGCAAATTGCTTTAAAATCTTGTTACACTTTTACAAGATGACAACACAATTGTCAAACCTTATACTAAATGTGGAGCTCCAACATGCTGATACAAGTTTCATCGTTGCTTCCTGTGCTTTTGAATCTTTTAAAATGCTCATCATACCTTTTTCCCTTTCTCTTTTTTCCTTCCTTTCTTTTTTCTTTTCTGCCTGATATATTTTTCTTCGCGGGATTTTACACATTTTCAATACAACATCATTACGGAAACTTAGAATAACATAAAATTGAATTGCTAACAGTTTCATAACTCCAAAATTACTGTTCGCTGTAATCACTGTAAATAAAGAGACATTTTTATTTATTGATTGATAACTTTCCTGTACATAGCTTATACAATATGGTTTTGCGAAATTACTTATAACATGAAACATGTATATGGAATGTTACCCACCGGTAATCCCAATAGTCTTTAAGGTTATGATAGTAGGTCGATGTGCCGTTTTCTTTTTAATCTTCTATTGTAGCAATTATTTGAAGCAGTTATGTATATTACTTAAATATTTTCAAATACGCGTTTCTTGTTACAAAATGTGACACAAAAGTTATAATTTTAAATTATGTTAAAATATAATTTAATCAAAACAATCGAAAACGATGATTGCAAATAACTGCACTCGAATTAATGTTTCTTATTACATGGAAGAATTCTAAATTAGGTGAATTTATTATGATCGCTAGCAACTAAACAATTGCAAAGATCAAAAATATTAAAATACTGTGATTCTTAAAAATCAGCCCTTGTAATATAGAGCAAATCTATAAAATATTTAAATATAAGTAATTAAGTTTACGAAGAATTAGTACATTTATTACAATGTGTTGGTTGTTAAAGTACATTAATTTTACAGAGTAAATATATGACAGAGAAAGTTTCGTTAATGACTTTATTTGTATAATACATATCTTAACTTTAAAACACGGAACATCTGAGAAACACTTCTACGACTAAGAATTAGTTGAATTTATATAAAACCAGAAAGGTCAAAATATCCAAAAAGTTTGTCACTGTTGTAACTATAACAATCACTCAAAAAAAAAAAAATATCCATCGAGAAGTCATAAGCTTGTCACACTAATGGTGTCAAAGGTGCGTAATTTAAACCTGGCATTCCAACAAAGAGCACCCAGATTGTCGAGGATTTCCAGAAAATCTATCAGTATCCGGCAGTATCATCTATCCAATCACCAATCTAATTTCTTATCATATTTTATATCAACGGATAAATTACTTCATTATTTGAATTAAAGTTTCATGCAAAAAATAAGCATTAGGCAAAGAAAATTACCCAATGAGCAAATTTTGTGAGTTTGATCACATCGAACCCTTGCTGAAACTGCTTCTGCAAAACAATGTAGTGCTCCCAAATTTATGTCAAAAGTGAATCTGCAAAATAAAATGCCGTTTGAGAATGGAGCGATATTGTAGCCATATAAAATTTGCAGAATGCATACATTTGAATACTCGTATCTAGGAGAGACTATTTCACATGTTATATGTGTTAGACCTACGAAAACATGACAAATAGAACTGGATAGGATTTAGCGATCCATGCAAGATGGATCCTATTGAAAGGTTATGTTTCTTATGGTGTGAACAGGAATAAGTTATATACGTAGTTTAGCAATATAATCCATTTCCTTGCATTCATATTTTGGCCAAACAGAACGGCTTATGTTAGTGTGCTTAGCTATACTTATTGGGAAGTACACATCCATAGCATAACGAAATATTTCTATAAAGCACCGAAGCTGTTAAAAGTAGTTAAAGTTCTCCTTCGTTCAAAGAAATTAAGTTAATTTATGAATCTATCATATTAGTTTCATTAAATAAATGCATGACACTAAATAAATTGAAAATTGAAGTGTTATTGCACGTAGGCTCTTTCAGAGTCACATTTGATTGTAGTGCATTGTAATCAAACAATGGAATCTGTTAATAAACTGTGTGTTTGCCACCACATGGAATATTGTTTGCATCATCTAAGTAGGAATTGCCCCTATTTAGAGCTAGTCACTAGGTTAACGGTACAAAGACAATTTAATAATCGGTAACATTGTAAATCACTTCTAAATTCTTTTCTGTACTTATAAGTGGTTTAAGATATGGAAACATTATACTTACAGTGCTTAAGATCATTGTTCAATAATTATATAAAGTACGGGCGCAGGTAAATGAAATTAGTTCATTCATCATTCAAGCTTAAATATCTATCCGTTCAACATGTTTGCTGTATAAAGCTTCCCTTTTTAAATATTGTGGATACATTTATTTGTTTCGTTGGTATTTGTTCCACTATAAAATAATATTTTCAACATACGTACACAAGTACAGGGAGCAACTCGCTCAGTTTATGGCAGTTTCTCTACAATAGAGATGTATCATGTGCGTCACATAAGATAGGACGAAAGACGAAGAGAGGATAACGTCTTAGAATTCCTTAATGAGGAATAGAGCCGAGTTGAAGACGAGCAAGATAGTTTCAAGAGAAACGTTGCAAATCCGTCAGACACTGATTGCCACAGACTTCATGCCATCTGTCTCGTATTTTGCGATTATCTTATGAAAAGACCCACTACAAATGTATGTGGGAAGCAGTATATTTACAAATCATGGAAGTGGCTGTACAAGTAGCTGTGTTCCACCCATGTACCACTAGGCCCTTAGTAAACAGAGCTTCCATTATTTAGGTGACATGAAGGGGAAGGCGGTTTGTGTATTTTCTGATTTCTGGTTCACAGCTTTCTTGTTGGCTGTTTTACATTGTGTGGTGATATCTCTCTCGCTGGGCCGATAAAGACGTCAGTAAGTTGGTGTAGCAGGCAAGCTGATAATACCCAAACAGAGACTCGCTTCTTCCAGCGTACTGGAGCATCTGGGTATTTTCTCGCGAAGGCTTAACCTTCAAAGCCTGCTTCTCTCAAAATGAACTCTTCCCATCTCTTTTAAAGTCAAATACATTGCGATGGATCCCGCCAAAGTTTACTGTTTTTCTCTTTTTACTTTGTGTACTAAGGACTCATAGTAAATAGAGGAGGGAAAAGTTCAGTACCAAGATTTCGTCATAAATACTGGTTTTGATGTTTTCTAACCATTCCTTTCACACGAAGGATTTGTAGAAAACTTTCCGTGCATTTTGTGTGTATGCATAATACAAAAATTAATATTTTGATAAATACCAACTTCGGCATATATATTAATTTCCGTATCTTACAAAGATGCGACAGGAGATTTCCACGAAAATTTCCCCGGGCCAAAACTGCCCTTTATGAATTTTAAGAAATTTTCATGATAAATAAAATGTGTTCAGATAAATTTTTTAAAACAATCTTTGGATTTCGATATAACTGGTAGATTATGAGAGCGAAACAGAATCTTATTTAAAAGATCTAGATTTCGTTAAAGCGTTCAACTAATGCAAAATACAATTTTATGGCGTTAGGTACTCCAGATACTCCTTAGATACTCCTTTCTGAACTTAAACTTCCACAACTGGGAAGTCGCTACATGCTGTTTTTCTGGTTACGCAAAGGGCATGGAATTTCAAACCATCATATTGCAATTCCTGATCTGCTTTTTAGAATTCTCACTAGCGCTTTAGTCTGTTCTGTTCTTCTTATGCCTATAGAGAAATCTGTAAATATATTAAGTGATATATTTGTTCGATTAATAAGAAGCGTAAAGTACAAACCGAGCGAAATGGCTGAGGTCAGTATCCGGGAGATTGTGGGTTCTATTCTTGTGACCCGCCTTCCTGACCCATAGGTTTTTTTTTTCCGGGAGCTTTCTGGACCGCTAGGCGAATGCTGGTAAAGATAGTTACATCCCCGAATTTCCTATCCGTGGATTTCAACTCACTGCTCATTTTGTTTCATATTTCATCTTGATGAGATATTTCACGTTCCAAGTGTCAGCTCTCCTTTCTGTGTGCATTGCAGTTGCATGGCCCTTCGTAAATTCACATTACCCGGACCGAGAGTATGTGTCAGCCGATGAGTGGGGCAAGCTGGTTTTACGAACCCCCAGAAGGTCCAAATCAATTGCTTCGGGCCCTGCCCTTTGCTGTCACTTAAACGCGACAAGTCGGTACATTAACTGGCATGTAAAACAACTGCGGGACGAAGTTCCGACACATCAGCGGGGCGATATTTTTTTTTGGAATTAACAAAATAGATATTTTATTGTTTATTTATGTATTTTATTTATTATTCACTCTAATCCAAGTTGTTAAAAATACTTGCAATAATAACACAAAACAACCATATATCTCTATGAAATTGCATAAGCGCAATATTCATAAAATCTGTGATTACTTTTTTATTAGAAGTAAGTGATGATTATTATTTAGTTTAAGAGTCTTCAACACAACAAAGGGGATGTCCAAACATCATAACGATCTTCTCCCCCTCCCATTTCGGCCGACTTTGGACCACGCTATTTCAACCGTTTGTACCTTAAGCTATAATTCTTCTACAGTACTCCCGCATGCTCTTTCTAAGAAACTCCTGCTTTTCAATAGTCCAATTTTGTCCGCTTAATTTTTTGCATTTCTTTGGAATATGTGAGCTGGAAGTTTGTTTTGGATAAGAATAAGTTCGGTATGTCTTCATGCATGATCAAGAAGATCTCAGTGAAACCAGGCTACCTTGGTTTTCTGTTGATGAAGTACATAACTGATTTTATTAGTACTGCAAAAGGCGAACTAACGTTGCTATCGAAGACGTCTTTCCTGCAAAACCACAAGGCTGTCAACCAATGGGGTCGAGCAGTATTGCGTTCCCGCTAGTAGGAAAGCCGCATGTCTAGTCAGTCAGTCTCTGGTAAATACTAACGAAGCATTGTAATTTTTCTCAAATATTAATCCACAAAAAAGATAGACAGTAATATCCCTAACACATATCTTAGATCTGGATCTAGAGTATATCTTTAACTGAATCATTTTCAAAGTACAAATGAGTAAACATATCCATACATTCAATCATAGCCATATAAGCATTGAAACGGCTATTGAAAATACATTGTTAAAGATGAGAACAAGCGTGTGGAACTTACGTTTATCCTAATTAGTCATTGCTTTAAAAAAGGAAGCTTTAGCGGCGACACAAAAAGATTGTAAAGTTCAAAATATTGTTTTTAGAGTATTCATATATTTTAAAAGGCGCAACGAGGAAAGCGAGATAAACTCAACTTACCGCTGAAGCTTGTGGTGCATGCAAAGCTACTGTCTCACATTAGGCACCTACAGGTGCACTAAAAATGTGAGAGGGAAACAGACCAGAGTAACGGTAACGAAGTAGCAAAGCATAATTATAATAACAGAGTCTATTTCTCTGGAGAGCAAAACTTTTCCCTTAGATTGGATGGCCTGTAAGCTAACAAAATAGATAAAGCAAACCCTTAAAGTAGTCAAAGCCGATATCCTCAGCTGTCTACTTTTAAGCAGCTGCTTCCGATTCCTGTACGCCACAGTAATCTATTATATTTCTACTGCCCGGTTTATGCGAGAATAAAATTTCCCCCGTAAGTCTCCTTTTTCATCATGAACTTAAATGTGTTTTACTTCTTCTGTGAGAGACCAATGATTCCTCCATCTGGGCCATCCATCCTCCTCCATTATCCATTCCTCCATCTCCGTATCCTTCTTTAGTTCTCTCTATTACCATTTATTCCGCTGGCACTTTTCTATCTAATCATAGTCATCCAGCTTGACTTGTATAGTAACACTGTCCACCAATGTTCTGAACATATTCTTTTTACCCCCGATATATGCAATGGTCCTGATCTACCGACTTTGCTTGCTTCCGTCTTGCATTTACATTACAGAATCGAAACAAACTACTAAAAGTTTATTTTTATATTTTCTCTGCTCATATTATACAACAATTAGATAAATTATTACACTCCACCTAAGTATTCGATACAGAGACTTTACAGAAAACGTATATTTTGAGGGTCCCTGAATCCCAAAAGCATTTTAGAAAAATGTCCGCATGAGTTGTGTCTATGACGAAAGGTTTTTAAAATACCTAACATAGTATTCAAGTTCATCTTAGGATGCACAAATATTTTGAAGAAATTTATACATCTTAAATACCCTTTACATGGCCAATGTTTACTTTTACTGGCTCAAAAATTACTAACGATTTCAATTAAAATATAAGTTTAAAATATTTCCATTACAAATAAAATGTACATCTTGGATTTTCGGGAACTCGATGTGAAGACCTCTTCATTTTTGTTTAGTTTTGTATAACTGGTAAGGTATAAGAAATGATATAAATTCTTAAGGCACATTCTTGGAGATATTCCTTATTATTAATTTGAATTTTTGAATATCTATATCTTTTAAACTGGCAGGTCGCTATTATTATTCTTTCCGTTTCTTTTTCTTGGCAAAGGAAATGAAATTTAAAAACCTCTCATAGTGAGACACTATTTAAAATCTGAGTGTGAGTTTTCTACCGCATCCTACAACGAAATGTGCAAATCTTCTTCTTCCTCTTCTCCTTCTTCATCGCGGTTAGGTCATTTAGCCTGCTCTGGCTCCAAAGTCTTGCTCCCTCCATCTTTTCCTGAGTCTTCCTAGATATCTTTGTCCTTGCGGTTGGTAATTATATATCTATATTTTAGGAATTCTATTATTTTCCATTCTATGCAGATGATGCTTCTAGTTGGTTCTATATTCTATTATTGTTTAATTTAATTCTGTTATTTTTAATTGTTGTCGTATGTCATTATTTTGTTTTTTGTCTAGTATTGTATATCCAGCTATGCTTCTATGCTTCTTTTATGTTGTTCCGTCATGTACCGAAATGTGTAAATACGAATTGAAAGTTTATATCGGCTAACAAGAAGCTGAATAATAACGTTTGGTAGGAATACTATGTAAGGGAGTGAGTAGGGAAATTAATGCGAATGGTTATTAATATTTAACACATTGTGTCTGCTGAATACATTGCATGACGGACATTTCCACTGGCAAGGGAATGAAAGGCCCTCATTCGGTTTTTAAATCATTTGCAACTTTTTATCACCTATCATTCGCGCTAGCTTCACAATTTGCGATAATATGACCCTAAAGTGGCTAAATAGAGGCCAGGTTTTGAAATGAACCGCTCACACATTGAAACATATATCGGCGTCAAAAGCCATTGTGAGAGTATCTCTCGTTTTTCACACACAGCGAGAGAAAGAGAGGAGAGAGGTTTCAACTGTTTTTGTTCAGTGCAATACGACCGTACATTTTGACACAATTGTAATGCTTTTTATCTTCAGGCTACCTTCAGCTTTTTATTGAAACGCATTTAACCATTAGTACCCCACACCCCACCCTAGAGCATAGAATCGCCGTTGGCATTGTTGCAATATTCATCCCCTTTAAATAGATGTATTTTTATTGAATGTTGAATTAAAGTAAACACACTGAAAAATTCAGATAAAATCAGTGGTAGTTTGTCTATAGCAACAAGCTTTCGCCTGACATCAGCAAAGAAGGAATCATAATTTCGTTTTCATGCATCAGAGTTTTGATTCTGTGCAACTTTTAATTGCTTTTCTACTCCTAAGCTTTAGATTTTTTCCCAACCATCCTTTTACTTTTGTGCACTTCGTCAAGACACTTTTAAGTTAGGAGTGTAACTCATTAAGGCTATACTCAGTGTATACTTGTGGCATGAGATGTCAAAACATGACCTGCTAAGACCGCCAGGCAGAAGAGAGGGAGTGTCTGCTGTTGCTTTAGGCCAAGTAATTATTTTTATAATTTTCGCTGACATTTTACTTCAGTTTCCTATATTCTAACAGAGTATCTTTTTCAACATGCGTAGGTATCTTTCAAAATATTAAGTTTTATTTGAAGCATCCTAACAATGGCTTACGGCAAGTAGTTGCGAAAAGGTCGTTTTACGAGAAACGCAGTGGCAATTTAAATAAGATTTGGGCCTGCTGTAGTTGGTGGTATTCATTTAATCTTTTTCTGCCTTCTTGATTCTATTTAATGTACTTCAATTAAAATTTTGAGTCACTTTTACTAGTGTATATACGAGTATAATATATTTTCAGAAATTTATCTTTTAATTGACTGAGTGAAACTGACACCCCTTCTAAAAGTAAATCTCTTAGCTATATAACATACAGTATATATATATATATATATATGTGTGTGTGTGTGTGTGTGTGTGTGTGTGTGTGTGTGTGTGTGTGTGTGTGTGTGTGTGTGTGTGTGTAACACGAATTTTTAAGAATTTAAATGTTTTAAACTCTTTCCTGTCTCTTCATTTAATCTTACTTCTCATTTTACTTCACCTTTATCCTTGTTGGCTGTTTCAGAGTTCTAAGTATCGGTAGATTTTTGGCTTCATGACAGGAAATTTTCCCTCATTAAGCCTTTTTCTCCGTATTGAGGGAGGTTTCCGAGTCCTAGGCCTGAATGTGTAAGCCTCACGTATGAGTCGTAGCCAAGGAGTTTCAGTGTGTATCTTTAGTGTCCCTGCTCTCTGCTGTCTTCTCTCCTCAGGCCTGTCCAAGCTTACCCCTCCCTCCTGGGGACGCTCAGTCCGGGATATGGGCACAAAAGATATTTTATAGGTCTGAGTGTGGTATCCACCATTCCTAATCTTATCCTAGAGACAAAAGACAAACAAGCGGTCATATTGAGGGTACACAAGATAAATGCCCTAAATGGACATCAAAACAGAAAAAATCGCTCCATTTTTATGTTTTTCTCCTTCTTAAAAGTTGATTTAACTCTATTAGATATGTATGTCTGCATCAGGCACTTGTGAAGTAATAACTCATGACCACGTAATTCTTTGATACAGACAATTTGAAAACAACGCTGCGTCCAATACAGAATTCAATTACAAATAATTATCGTAGTAATTCTGCTTGAGCTGCATTATTTTGAAAATATTATGCATTATAATCCTATTATGCATACTATTATAATATACATTTCGTTATTTTAAATGAAACAAAAGGACTAAATTGTTTTTGCATACTTTGCTCCATGATAAACGGGCCTTTTCGTGCAATATTGTTTAATTCGCTTCTATTTAATTTGTACTCAAATCAAGTATACGGTGCTATTTAGGAACAGTTCGCAGAGGACAAATTCTCAAATGCCTGTATTATCCAATGTTTAGAGATAGGCTATGTTCCTAATAGGTATTTTATCTCTTTTATAAAAAAAAAAAAAAAAAAAAGCGGCTTTATTCTCACAGGCTTTTTATAAATTCTCTTCGGAACGGCGCACTTGTTTTGCTTGTGTATAAAATATAATCATCGGGGATGAAATATTTTAACGAGGAAATAAATATACGTAAAATGATTTTCGGAACGGCATGTTTGGTGGAAGAAGCAACACTACTATTGTTGTTGTATTTTTGTAATTTACGTCCTCCAACGTTAAGTCATAACGGACGGTGAATGAATTGGGTGAAATGATGCTCAAATGTGTCCAGGGTCCCAGGAGCTTAGAGTTACCCGACATTCGTCTTGAAGGATAAGAGAAACCCCCGGAAAAACCTTATTCAGGTAACTCACCCTGACCGAGATTCGAAGACCTCTTGAACGTGAGGCAGACATGCTACCATCTAACGCTACCGAGGCGGGCGACTATTGCGGTTAATACAATAGAGGGGGAGGAGAAAACTCATAGCCTTGGTCGGCAATCTCCTAGAAGAGAGCACTCCAAACCTAAATCTGGTCCTCTTGGTAGGGGGTTTTGCGATCGGGCTGGTAACCCATCCAAGTAAAATTATACTTACTCAAGCAACTCAGAAGAGAAATAGCCGGATGGAATCAAATAAGACGACGAAAGCAAGAAAACGGTTTATGAATAAAAGTGCTGTGGAAATACTAAACATTGTGGCCTGCAATGTGAGAGGGATAACAAATAAAGAATTAGAATTATAAAAATAACTTTTAAGAGCCAATATAGAGATAGCTTTGCTGTCAGAAACAAAGAAAAAATTACAAGGTTCTAGGGAACTGAATCAGTATCTACTAATTTATTCTGGGGTCTCACATGATACAAGGGCAAGAGCAGGAACTGCTATATTAATACATAAAAACATAGAAAGACAATTCACAGTTACACTTGTGTTAAGAACATCAGAATAAAAACATCAAGAGGCTATGTGACTATTTTAAGTTTGTATGCCTCTGAAGAAGGGAGAAAAGAACAGAGTAAAACATTTTATAAAATTCTGCAGAAACATGTAGATTTGTTAAATAAAAACGACGAGCTAGTTCTTGGTGGAGATTACAACGCAAGAATAGGACAATTAGCAGTGAACAAAATAATAGGGAGCAATGGAGAACCAACAATCAATGGAAATGGCAAAAGCCTGAGAAATTTTGCTGCATTCAATAATTTTAAAATTACCAACTCGTTTTCTAATTATAGAGATGTGCACAAATACACATGGTCAAGTAGAGGACAACGCAGCATAATAGACTACATACTGGTAAATAATAAAATATCATCGGAAATATTAGATACAAGTTTATATAAGCTACGATATTTCTTCTGATCATTTTATGTTAATGACTAAAATAAAGGCTATGGAAAAGATGGTATAACAAATTAAGAGCAAAAAAACTGAGAATATAAGGAAAGACGAAATGTTTAAGGTACACCTGCTGAAACAAGACAGTGTATAAGGAGATTGTACTGCCAACGACTAGATGAGAAATTAGATCAGCGAGCGATGGTTTTAAATGTCAATACAGAATGGGAAGACCTTAAACAAATATTGATAAAGGCTGCAACTGAAGCATTAGGAAGAAGAAGGAAAAAGTTTAATACTAAAATATTACTAATATGGAATGACCATATAGAACTTTTAATAAAAGAAAAGAAAGAAGCACATTTGAAATATTTAAATACAAATACCCAAGAGAATTTAATAGAATATAGAAGAAAATGTGCAATAGCTAAAAGAGAGTCAAGCAAATTACAACGAGAAAGTTGGGATAAATACATGTCAGACATAGAATATGATATACATGGTAATCAGACAATAGCATATAAAATCACGAGATATTTAAATAAATCGGAAAAAGATACAGTAGAACTACATAATATTTCAGAAGAAGAGTGGCTTCAATACTTCAAAGGACCATGGAATTATTCGACGGATAGTGAAAAGCAACAATTAAATACTATATATTAGGAAGTAGACCCTATTAAAGTAGAGGAATTAGAAACTATGTTAACGTCATTTAAACATCACAAAATGCCAGGAAAAGATGGAATTACTGTAGAATTGATAACGTATGCATCAAAAAATTTTAAAACACGACTAATAAATGTTTAAATGTTTGTTGGTCCAGCCTACAAATACCAGAAGAATGGAAATTGGCTATAATAAAGCCAACATTTAAAAAAGGAGACAGAAATGAATGTAAAAATTATGGAGGAATCCGACTCTTAAATACTAGCTATAAAATATTAGCGAAAGTTTTAGCAGAAAGATTAAATATAATAGCTTAATCACTACTCAATAATGAACAACACGGATTCAGGAAAGGCAGATCCTGTGCTAATTACGCTGAACAATAAAACAAATAATACAAAAGAGAAGAGAAGTTAATTTATATATATAAATGCGAAATGATTTTCCGTAATGATAAGTTGTAGAAGTATTATATTTTAGTAAATAAAATAATTTATTTAATTATATAAAATTATATTTTATATTATATAAATATAATTACCCATATATTATTTGTTGATTACGTAAAAGCATTTGACAAAGTTATACGGCAAAAGCTATGGGATTAATGACTGAAAACGGATATCCTCAACATTTAATTTTAATGATAAAATGTACGAAGGACTTGTATTAGCATGGACAGAAACTATCAACCTAGGTGTAAGACACGGCTGACCAATGTCGCCAACTCTTTTTAATATTTATATCGACGCAGCAGTTGCCGAATGGCAAGCTTAGTTGAAAGTAGATTTTAAGTTAGGTTACAGTCTTAAATACAGTCCTGTTTGCAGATGATCAGGTCATTCTGACAGATACTGAAGACAGATTACAAATAGCTTTGTACCAACTCGACAAAACAATGTCAAAGTATAATTTTATCATTTCAGCAGAGAAAACGAAAGTGATGGCTTTTATTGGTAAATACCCAACACGGTCCAAAATGCTCCTCAATATCAAAATACTAAAACAAGTTAAATATTTTAATTACTTAGGATGTGAATTCCCTATGAATGTGACAAAAGATCTATAAATTTCAAAACATATGTGGCACTATAAAACGAACATTGAAAAACAAAACAAGAAGAGATACCATATTAAAGTTTAATGAAACTATGGCAGAGCCTGTTGTATCTTATGGAGCCGAGATCTGGACCTTGAACAGAACTGATAAAATAATAATTGAAACGGCTGAAATGAAATTGTTGAGGTACGTAGCTGGCTGTAGTCTAAAAAGATCACATTAAAAATGAAACAATAAGAGAACAACTAAACCTATTTCCTTTAAATGACAAACTCGGGGAGTACAAACTGAAATGGCAAGATCATCTCTCTCGCCCGCCTCGGTAGCGTAGATGGTAGCATGTCTACCTCTCGTTCAAGAGGTCCCGAGTTCGAATCTCGGTCAGGGTGAGTTACCTGGATAAGGCTTTTCCAGGGTCTTCCCTTATCCATCAAGACGAATGTGGGGTAACTCTAAGCTCTATGGACCCTGGACTCATTTGAGCATCATTTCACCGTCCGATATGACTTAACGTTAGAGGACGTAAATTAAAAAAAAAAAAATCTCTCTCGAATGTCAAAAGAAAGACTCACCAAACAGGCGTTGCAGTATAAACCATTTGGTATTAGAGATGTTGGAAGACCACGGAGACGTCGGGAAGATCCCTTCTGAGCCGAAATAGGCCTATCTGGCCTATCTTGAAGGTTAATGATGATATACGTAAAATGTATGTTTGGACAAGTTCTAAAATAATAGTAAGTGTAAAAAGTGTGTAACTGTACACTACCTGGTGCACTAGGGTATGATGGACTACAGTAAACATTAATCAAAGAGAATGATTGCTATCTTAGTTAGGCATTTTGTTTAGGCTTTCATACATTAATAGTTTTGCATTCCAGCAAAGTTAAGAGTAAATTTCGGTTAAAAATGACTTATTTGTCCTTGTGCATTATTATTTACTACTATATTGGTTCTTGGACAACATTTTGCTTTGAGCTCCATTACATTTCTTTTATTGATATATCTGGAGTCCACATCTAGTTTTCTCTAAGAATTTCGTTCATATGTATCTTAGTTTTCTTTTCTCTGTTGTGCTTTTTTTTTCTAAATCTACGAAGATTATGTGAGTCTTTAGATTAAATTTTCTATTCTTTTCAATTATTTGATTTACTAAAATATAATGCTTCTACAACTTACCCTTTCGGAAAATCATTTGGCATTTCTAATAATATTGATACTAATATCCTTTCTCATTGGAACAATTTGCTGTGGCGGAAGAATTTAGAATAGGTACTCATAAATCATAAACAATATTAAATTTTGCTCTTTGCTAGTAACAGGTCAAAATGAAGCACAATATTGTAAATTAGCGTTTAGCATATAAACAAATACTGCTTTCAATGTGTATTTTCAGGTAGGTACATTGCGGTTTCGCTTCTTTTGCTTCATAACTTCCTTTCCGTCTACTCCACGTTCTCTTATGAAAATGTATAATTTAGAAGAAGATATATCTTTAATCACAACGTGAGAAACTTAAAACAAATAGAAATTATCTTTAATGTATGAGACACGGGAATGTCAAGAGTAATAAAATGAAACATTTGAGGTAAATCAGATCATTATATTTTCAAGGATAAAAACGCAACATCTTGAGTTTACGCAGCAAGAAAGAATTTGTATCTGTGGCAATTGATTTAAAAATCTCATTCATATTACCTGACAGCTCTACAAACTAAAGTCAAATTGATACTTCAGTCGAAGTCTTTTAATTGGAGATACATTTTCATTGCACATTCGTTTTAGGTATAAAAATGACACCGTGCTATAAAGAGTCCTGCGTAATGGCTTTAAAATTGCATGCGATGCAAATTCTAAGAGAAAACGAATAAGGACTTAACGTTTAAAACAGGTACGAATATTTTAAATGACAAAGAGTATCTGAAAATTCGTTAATGCCACAGAAACATTATTTGGCATAACATTTTATGCTAAAGCCATTCAAAATGAAGACTTTAGAGGCTATTTGACAAAAATCAAGATATACAATTTATTTTCATACAGGCCTCCCAAACATTTAACCAAAATATTTAAGAGCCAGGTTCCATGTAAAGGGATTGAGAAATGTGCTTGAAAATCTTCATAAGGTGTGGTTTTGAATTACATTCTTCAGAGACAATACGACAATGTATCACCGTTATAGTTTACTATTTGTGGAAAAGTCTTTCAGAAAATTCAAAATTTCAGCAAATTCTCAGAAACTTGAAGGTAAAAGTGTCATTTGTCGTTAAAATATTTGCCGTTTTGAAAGTTTTCGTGTTTCATCTTCGAATATGCTCACCTTATTACCAGGTTTGCATTTACCGGATTTTTTTTAGTTACGCTGTTGACAAAGACTCTCACACACACACACACACACACACACACACACACACACACACACACACACACACACACACACACACACACACACACACACACATATACTCAGGTCGTTTTATAAAAATGCTTATTTTGAATTCTATAGTCTAATTCTGTAATTCTACTCTGAAAACATGTACGTTCGGCGAAATCTCGGTATCGAATTTTCGTACTTACCTATTGTAAGTATGCATATAGTAGAAAAAGTAATAACGAAAGAACCTGGTTATTCCAAATAAATATTGCTTTCAGTAACGAGAAGTTGAAGTCAATCAATTGCGTGTCTAGTTTCAGGCCTGCAGGACTTGATTATATCAA
The DNA here is from genome assembly GCA_030765055.1 of Mantis religiosa. Classification (NCBI taxonomy): domain Eukaryota; kingdom Metazoa; phylum Arthropoda; class Insecta; order Mantodea; family Mantidae; genus Mantis; species Mantis religiosa. The sequence continues at coordinate 137,093,375 of CM060951.1, forward strand.
GTTCTTTTGCAGAAGCAGTTGTCAGCTGAAGAAGGCCAGGCTCCATTTTAGGCCTCATTGTGAAACATAGAAGAGTGGAGGGCGGTGTGGGTGCAGAGCTTACGTTAATAATTCAAGAGGTTAATGGTTTCACTCTCTCACCTTCCCAGGAGCGGGAGAGGGATACATTAATTATCGCTCTAGCCTCGTAATTAGGAACATACTTCTCACACTTATTAATTATCAAGGAAGGCTTCCGTGCTAAGAACCACGTCCTTTATCACCCAACAAATAAGGACGATAGGCAGGTAATACTCTATGTTCCTCATGTAAATAAAAACAAATGCACGTTTCAGGGTTTATGGATCATTCCGTCTATTCAGCGTATCAAATACTTTCCCTTTTTCCCTCTCAGCCTGTGTATGTTCTCGGGGCGTCTGTCACGTTCTTTGGTTTCTGAGGAGCTATGGGATCAATTCGGAACCCCGTTTCAACATACTATTTTAATACATCCTCGTATTTACTTGCATATAGCTGATCTTATCGAGTTCCATAACGTTAGCAGTTTATTGAACTCATACACATTTTGAATTGGTATTAGGACTGATTGTGGTGAATAACATCTCTCCAATTCAAGAAAAGTAGGAATTGTGTATCAAAATAAGCTGTGATTCCTTGAACTACTTGACCTTATAAATCTTAAGTCTGAAATTCACTGAATTTAACTGTCTTTTATTTCTTCATAGATTATGGCGTTCACAAATATTCCTTGCGAAAGTCTGTTCTTATACCTACTTATTTTATTCGAGATAAACCTTTGCAGAAACGTTTGCATATTTATATACATTACACATTGTCATTTTTACTTCATTTTGACCGATCAACAGTTTTGCTATGAAGTCGTTGATAAATTATTAAATAGTAATATATCTATAACATATGTGGTTGCCCACAGCATACAAATGTCTGGTAATAAATATATTGCTGAGGTATTTGAATTGCAATAATTAAGTGATCATCCATTACAGATGAGCTACATAGTATATTCGAAATTACTAAATTTCTTAGAAATAGAAAGGGAATAGCGATAGTAAAATGTTTTATAGCGACGTTACATGCTGGTATTAAAACTCCATATTCATTCAATGAAATGCTTAGAAACAACTACCAAGAGGCAGCATTTTAAAAAGTCTGATGTGTTTCATTACTACATGCTCTGCCAATTCTTGAACAAAAGTTATTTTAAAAAACAAGCTAAAAAGTTTGTACAAATGCTTTTAGTGCATATTTCCATGTAGATATAATAAGAATAGCGGAACAGAGCTTGTCATTTCAGAATAAGGGGATGGAGGCAAAGAGAAAACGAAAAACCACTCCTTATTGAAAAAAACGAGCATTTGATAACTCAAATCACTAACAAAAAACAGCTTCACAAAAGAAAAATAATCAGATAAATATTTGACAAAACATACTTTTATCCTGAAATCTACATATCGAATTTCTTGGTGGAATGTTGCATATTTTACCTTCCATGTATTTAATGGAGCCTATAAAAATTGGTTGGACCAAACCGTTGACTTGAATTCCAAGATTTTCATATGTATCTTTCTTCTCTGGAGTTAAACTATAAGGTCAAGGTTAGCTACGAAACCTTAGACCGTGCAGCTAATATTCTCGGGAAGTCATTAAAATACAGAATTGTTAGAAGGTAATTCAGATCATCTCGAAACTGTATAATACCTTCTCTCAGAAACAATAAAGCTGAAACTTTCAGGGCTTAAGTTTATTATATTTCATTGAAATATCCATTCTTTTCTTTTTTACTCCTTTTCGCGTGTGGTAATAAATACCAGCCTCTTTTACAAATTGCTGTTGTATTGAGTAATTTAAAGCGATGTATAATGAACACACAATTCTGTCTCAAAACTCGAGTAGGATAAGCTTTAAGTACGATATAAACAGTCTGAAGGTAATACAAAAAATGCCACCACCCTTTGGTCTTAAATACAATACAGATATTTATTTGAATTTTCTTTAGATAGCCGATGAATACGTCTGCATTGCTAATGACAAAAAGACTGCCAGAAAAGGGATATTCTCTTACACCACTGATTACCTACGATAAGTATAGGAAGTACTGCAATCCAACCAAAAAATCGATACCGAATATTTTCATAACCTATAAAATGTTTACTTTGAACTTTCTGGGAGTAATCTCTAAAGTCATCTTCATTCTCATGACAAAACAAAGATATTTGGGTAAAGACCACGAAATAGGTTAGATGTTAAATTACTACGAATTGTTAGGGTTAATAGTGCAAAGAGAGCTAGCAGCAAATATTACGCACACGCACGCACGCACACATATGAATACGACAGAACACTGACGATACTAACCTTTAAAATGATTTAAAAGGAAGTCTTAATTTTCATGGCGCTCTCACCTTGTTTGGTTTCGTTCATTCAGAAAAATAGTTCATATGTATAATTAATTAATGAATAATAAATATCTAATTAAATTTTCAGGCCTTCGACAAATCCTTGATTACTTACAATTTGATAATATCAGCTACAATTGGTAGGACCTACTCCCGTGTTCTAAAGAACATTATTGTACTACAGAACACAGTGTGCAAGCATCCGTTTCTTTCCCATCTACATGATACTTTTGTAATACGTAATACTTTATGACAAAGCGTACGAAATAAAAATCTTACGGCTCAAAACTATCTGTGAAAGCACACTATGTATGTTAAATAAAGTATTTTTAGAGTTAATCGTTTCAAGATATTCCTCTTATTGATATCAGTTTTTAAATACTTAATATCTTCTTCTCAAATAGAAACTGATACTCGTGTTTTACTCTAGTGGTTATACAAACAGTATGGAATTTAGAACCCCTACATATCGACACGCGCCCGCCTCGGTAGCATGTCTGCCTCACGTTCAAGAGGTCCCGAGTTCGACTCTCGGTCAGGGTGAGTTACCTGCATAAGGTTTTCTCCGGTTTTTTTTCCTTATCCCTCAAGACGAATGTCGGATAACTCTAAGCTCCAAGAACCCTGGACTCATTTGAGCATCATTTCACCCAATTCATTCACCGCCCGAAGTGACTTAACGTTGGAGGACTTAAATTACAACAACAACAAAAAAGCGACACGCTCTTCAAAAAGCTGGCCATTCCTTTACCTATCGTATCGTGCCACAGAAAAGTAAATGTGAACTGGAATTTACCTTAATTAATAAACAATAAATAAACTTTTTGAAAATAATTTGTAGAAGACTGAGCGAAGAGTGCATTTTTATACGGCTTGTTCCGTACTAGTTCCAGGCAACCAATGATCTTGTATGAACCGTTGACAGATCTTCTATTATGTAGATTATTTTAATTGCAACCATTAATTTATTGAGATTATCATGTATACAGAACTGTATGCGACAGTAAATGATGCCAGGACTCAGCAAGGCACCGCGGTAACACGTGCGAATTGATTTCAGGAGCTCCCTGGTTAGATATCCGGCAATCATTCATCTGAACCTTGGGTTTTTTCATGATTTTTCTGGTTCGGCAGACTAGGGCGGTTATATTTTCCTCATTTTCTGTATGCTCATTTCCTTTACTGTCGTATGCTTCAAGGATGTTTTCCCTGAAGTCTTCTGAGACTTCTGTTTATGTCCCAACAGGAGAGATCGTTGGGGTTTAAGTGCTCGTAGTTGGGCTTCGGATGAGCTCCTACTGGAAACGTTAAACACTCATCTATGTTTGTGACCGTTATTATGCACCGTTTGGGTTTCTTCCCTTATCCCTCTCTGCTTGTAGTTGGGCTCGAGGGACTTCGCATGAGCTCCTACTGGAAACGTTAAACACTCATTTATGCTTGTGACCGTTATTATGCACCATTTGGGTCTCTTCCCTTATCCCTCTCTGCTTGTAGTTGGGCTCGGGGGACTTCGGATGAGCTCCTACTGGAAACGTTAAACACTCATCCATGTTTGTGACCGTTGTTATGCACCGTTTGGGTCTCTTCCCTTTTTTTTTCTTTTTTTTTTTTTTTAATTAACACTGCATTCTCCGTTACATCGTAACACTACATGCATTCCTTAAACTTATTACGAGTTGTAGTAATTACAATTTTTACAAGTGTTACAAATTCTCATTATATGATACATTTCTTTTTGGTTATGCTTTTACATTTTTTCAAAGTCTATTTTGTTTATGAATTTTAAAATTTGTTTTTGGTAGTGCTTGATTAGATCACTGTTTGTTGCTGGCCACTGTCCACCCCTCAGTCTAATGTTTTGTTTGAGTTCTAGTCTTTCACTGGGTCTCTTCCCTTATCCCTCTCTGCTTGTAGTTGGGCTCGGGGGACTTCGGATGAGCTCCTACTAGAAACGTTAAACACTCATTTATGCCTGTGACCGTTATTATGCACCGTTTGGGTCTCTTCCCTTATCCCTCTCTGCTTGTAGTTGAGCTCGGGTGACTTTGGATGAGCTCCTACTGGAAACGTTAAACACTCATCTATGATGCTTGTGACCGTTCGTTTGGGTCTCTTCCCTTATCCCTCTCTGCTTGTAGTTGAGCTCGGGTGACTTCGGATGAGCTCCTACTGGAAACGTTAAACACTCATCTATGATGCTTGTGACCGTTCGTTTGGGTCTCTTCCCTTATCCCTCTCTGCTTGTAGTTGGGCTCGGGTGACTTCGGATGAGCTCCTACTGGAAACGTTAAACTCTCATCTATGCTCGTGACCGTTATTATGCACCGTTTGGGTCTCTTCCCTCATCCCTCTCTCCCTTCCAGGGGTGACAGTAGAATCACAGAGGTTCAGTTGGCCTTCGGATAGTGCTCCGCCTTGGTTACGGCACCTCTGTAGTGTGTGCCTTTGCGTTTGTCTCAAGTGATGCTTAGAGAAGGGACTACCAACTTAAAATATTTATATAGTGGTAAAAAGCAATATGCGTAGTATAAAAAGCGATACAGTAGAGGCTTACACCAAACCTGTCCTTACTGAACTCCTGTGGCGACTGCAACTATGTCTAGAAAGTGTTTTTCTCGTGTGCACACGTAGTTAAAATTCACCGGAGCTTCACCGTCATCAATTCACATTAGATAGCCCAATAACGCTCCGTGCCGCTAATCAATTGAAACCTTCGCTTCTAGCAATTTATAGCTTTCATTAGCTTGGCTATCAGCCCTTATTTGTTCAGTGATAAAGAGTTTCGTCGTGCGAAAACCTCCCTGATAATTACCAACGCTCCCTCGAAGTACTTTCATTCATGCTCCTCACTGCTTAAATCCAAATGCTGCTACTGACAGTTCTTTTAAATTTTCTTTTAACCCTTCCCAGCTCGATTTCTTTCCGGCTGAGATCGGGTTTGAGACCAGAGGCTTATACAATGGATATGATGCTGTTAGGAAACTTCCCTACCTGATCTCCGAACATTGGCTGAGCTAAAGCAGTGGTGCCCTTCGTGATCCTGAGTGGAGTGCACCTCTGCGGGCTACTTGGCGTGTCAGAGCATAGCGGCCTAATGCGTTAGGGAACAGTTCGTGCAGATTTTCGCGTGATGCACACAGAGAAATAGCTGCGTCGGAGACTGCAGGAATAAGGACTCGCCTATTCCGTGTAGGTATTTTAAATCGAATGGGAAAACAATTGCTCTATGGCATTAGTATTCGGTAGTAGTATACACTCAGTAAGTTACGCTAAATAAACATGCAAAAACGTTATGTGCTGAAACATTAAACAGAATACGCTGGGCTTAACTCTGCTAGTTATTTTTCTTCTTTGAAAATAATCCAGATAAATACTTTCTCATTTATTCTTAATTGAAAAGAGCTAAGGATAATATGATTTTGATACTATCATTCCACGCTTTATATCAATCTGTTATAAGTTCTTACCTAAAACACTCACCCTGATAGTGTAATTATGCTTATATTCATTTATTTTAATGTCTGACTTTGATAGGCTGACGTTTGAGACTAGAGTCTAAGATATCTTTCTCTCTGCGAACACGTGTCGTATTAGCCACCAGCCTGTAAGGTACAGATGAGACTGTCAGTCTCACATCCATCAAAGAGGTATTTTCTAAAATACAATCACTATATGATAGTTAAAAAGAAGTAAAACAAAAAGAACAGCTCATGCGGTTTTCAAAAGGTTAAAAAAAAAATCAAATTTTTAAAAGGAGAAAAATCATGTTTCTAATAAAAGACCAATGAAAACCACATCATTTAATTTCATTATAAAATAATAATTTCAGGACATTGCGGACATTTCAAAATCTTAATCTCATTCTCTGCATAATATATAAGGCGCAGTATGCAGAAAGATAACTTTTACGAGAAACTTAAAGCAAGTATAGCACGACCGAAACATTAAGATAATCATTAAAGATGCTGAAGGAGGACAAATATAAAGACGTGACATATAGAGCTACTCACTACTCGTATTCCTTCCCTTCAGAAAATGTGCGATGTTGGTACTTGTTACTGAGATAAGGAAAGTTATGAACTCAACTCCCAAATTAGATACAGAGTTTTCTACGAAATGCAGGTCCAGTGATAATAAGCCCTTCTAAAGGCTGTAGGTATATGTATCACTTACACTTAATTATCTTTATCAGTTGATTTATTTTAGGGATGTGTCCTTGATACACACTATTTAGCATGGTATCGACATCGAACGATACTTCAGAATATTCTCTCAGTACCTTTTTCGATACTTTGGTAGTGATTCTGCAATTTCTATTTTATTTTAAAATCACAATATATTATTGCCGCAAGTAGAACATTGCAAAGCCAGGAATGTGATACCTGAACAATAAAATTATGCAAGAAAATAAACGTGTGTGAAATTCAGTGGTAGTTACCAGTTCTCAAGAACAATTATCTGACATCTCACGACGATTGGTCATCTCCTCCTTCTAGTGCACTGGATTACTGAAAAACAAATTCAAAATTTCGAGAACTAAAAAGAAATTAGCCACTAAGTATTTCTGTATTCCACCTCCAACAATGTTATCTGAAAGACTGTTTAGCATAGCTGGACTCATATTTGACAGAAACAGAAGTAGACTTGATCCCAAACATAAAATCGGACTGTAATGCCTTTAAATGTCTAATGTAGAGTTTAAATATTAGAACACCGAGAGTTTTAAGTAGTACCTCATTAAATATGTGCACCTATTTAATTTTCTTGGTATTACACAGTTTCCAACATTCTATTTTGTATTGAAACTGGACGTAGAAATGACGGTATCGAGGGTCGAAGTGGAAAATATCGTCTATCGGCATCGAGAATCGAGTATCGAGAAAAACCGGTATCGACCCATCCTTAATTTATTTTAATATTTGCTCTATGGTTAAAACCATTGCATTTTAATAAATAAGAAAACAGCAATTCTTCCAGATAAAAGTATAGTTTGATATTTAGCTGAAAATGTTGTGGCATCTTGACAATCTGTAGAATTATTATGGAGACAATAATTTTAATGCCGGCAGGTTCTAAATATGTATATTTTTAAAATCGTAATAAATATAGCAAATAAAGAATAGTTGTACCATTACTTAAAGCGAACTAACCTGCACAGTATGCTGTATATTATGCTCGTTCAGCATAGTTATCTGCGTTGATGTTGTCAATACATCAAGCATTTTGAGACATGATACATACTGTTATGATATTTACCCTTCTAAGGCAGTCAGATCGTAACCTTTTATAATTACAGTAACTTGGAGTGGTTTACAGAAGAATACATTAAGTAGTAATGTATTTTGGTTGATTCAATTTTAGCCTCCTGTTTTAGTTTTAAAGACAATTTTACAAATGAAAGAATTTTCGTCCAAGAAGAGCATTACCCAAAAACGGAAAGTGAGTGAACTATAAACGTCCAAGAATACGACAGACGATTTTCAAGAACATTTTTTCTATGTAAAACTATCCTTTACTTAAAACACATTTCCAAAACTTTTATTATGTCAAAAATGGCTCTAAAGTTATGCATATTCCTAAGATATTTTCTTAAATTATTCTTAGTAAACATACATCTTCAATTTTCCGCGAATATCCTTGGAACTCCTGTTCAATCCGAATGACATTTGCGTAGCTGGTAAGGTGTAAACGATGTTCAAAATCCTCATAAACAAGGAAATCTAAATCTCGTTAAAACACACAGTTGAAGTCAAATACGTTTTTTGTAGAACGTACAATTTCCAAGATATTCCTTATTATTTATTTGAATTCTACAATCTATATACTTTTCTCAAATGGAAAAAGTTGTTCGTCTTTTTTTATTCCTAGTATGTAAAGAGTATAGGATTTCAATATCATCACAAAGCGACTAGCTCTTAAAAGATTTGACCATAGCTTAAGCCTACATAGATATCTCGCAATTCCTACTGATCCACAAGAAATATGTAATAAAAAGTTTCTACAAAAGTTTATCTCGATTGACATGAAATAAATAGAAGAATAAGCGTTCATAAGAACAGTTTGTACAAGAGTGACTAGAGAATGTCATATGAGTACACACATGTTTTCGTTGGGAGTCATGCAAATGGAATGGAATTTCAAAGCCGTCTGCAAATGTATAACTTCACTTAATACATGAAGAAAAGATAAGTGATTTTATGAATAATCTGTACAAAAGTGAGTAGAGGTAGTCATTTGATAACACGTCAGACTTTTATAATGCATTATTTGTGGGACATTAATGCTAACTTAATAAGAACGAGCTGTATACATGTGGATAATTCCTACAATAGGTTTATTATTTCGATATGAGACAAAGATCCCGCGTAGATGGAGTTTTAACAACATGTGCAAATAAGCTGGCGGTTAGCAGAATGGCTGAGTATGTGTAGGGTACTTCGATATCTATACGCTTTTGCAGTCACGTCAATGATAGAAATTTCCTGCAGAGACAAGTTATTATTTAAATTGCCAAATTTAAATATATCTTCGATGTCTATACACCTTTTCAGTCACGTCAGTGATAGGAAGTTCCTGCTGAGACAAGTTGTTATTTAAATTGCGTCTGTTTAAATTCCATGGTCTTTGCCTGGAAAGCAATCTACCGCATATCAGATAAAAAGGAAGAAAGGAAGAGAAAGGGGCACCCAGGGGGTGCGTCGAAACCTGAATCAAGGGCAGCCAACCAAGGTAGGGTCTCCAAGGTGTCTCATAAAGACTCACTCATCGGGGACAAAGGACCACAGTGCCACACCAACACCGACAAGAGACTGAGGGGTGGACAGTAGCCGGCAACAAACAGTGATCTAATCAAGCACTACCAAAAACAATTTTTAAAATTCATAAACAAAATAGACTTTGAAAAAATGTAAAAGCATAACCAAAAATTGTATCATATAATGAGAACTTGTAACACTTGTAAAAATTGTAATTACTACAACTCGTTGTGATAAGTTTAAGGAATGCATGTAGTGTTACGATGTAACGGAGCATGCAGTGTAATAAATAAATTAAAAAAAGAAAAAGCAGAGCACACACCCTCTGCTTCATTCATACTTCCCACACGGATAGAATATATTGAAATGGGGGATCGGAAGTCATGGATAGGAAAGTAGCAAGTCCAACAGTCCCCTACTAAGTCAGGTAAATCTAAAAAAAAAAAAAAAGACCAAATTTATTCCGGATTGATATTGCTGCTAAATCACCAAAAATGAAATATAATGCTCAAAAATCTTTATGGTGTTTTGAGAATAACCATTACTGCAATTAAATTTATAAAATCGCTGTAGTTATGACGTTGTATAGTTGCAAATCTTCTGTTCAAGTTAGCCAATGATTGGGAACTGAACTCGAGGCCTTCCGAGTACGAGTGCCAAGCGTTACCGTCTGAGCCACCTAGCTCAAACTCCAATCCACGTCATGCAAATTCTGGGTAATCTCGACTACCTGCCTAATTTTCTCCTCATTGTATTACATGGCACAATAGTGCAATTGTACTTGCTGATGTGTAACAAGACTAGCATTAATGTAAGCAGGTGATAAGGTTATTAGCCTAATTAATCACTTAAACAATTGGTTTATGGAAGAACAAAAATATTTTTTATTGTTCTTAGTCATCATTATAGACCTAAAATAACTCCGGATTCATTAAAACCCTATGGACTCCAGATTCATTTGAGCATTCATTCATTGTAATACACTAGATTTAAGGACGTCAAACTTTAAAGTACTTACCTCTGTAATCCATTATTACAAGAACAATTTTTATTTCTGTAGCCACTCGTATTTATGAGATGCAAATTTTTAGTGTTTCGTTACTACGTACCTAATTTAACAATGTAATTGTCTGTTTCAGACTTACTTTAGCTGGCAACTAACAATAATCTGTCAGGATAAATTGTAGCAAAGCTTTATTAAAGTCATTCGTTTAAAGCAAGAATTATTTTGGAGTTACTTCTAACAGTTTTCTGTAGAATTTATTAACTTTCTCATCAACGAGAAAGAGAAATGATATATTTGATTTTATGTGCTGTTCGTGCTCATGTGGAAGTGCTAGAACGAATGAATATTAAATTCAGCATTGTTACAGAAACTTAATATAAGTTCCATATGAAGCGACACAGAAGTTCGCTTAAAAAGTTATCATGCGGAATATTGGAAACTTCGTTCAAAACGTAATTAAAATCTTAATTAAAACGTTAATAACTCATGCAGTCACAGTGGATGGATTAAAATTTGCATATTACATTTATTATGGTCCATTGTTAGTTGCAGCAAATACCAGAACGGGTGTCCAGGAACGACCTCCAGGAGCCTCTTCAGGCAAAAAATATTCAAATGGATTTGAGGAAAGTTCCACGAAATTGCTTTAAGGATTAGGGTAGCTCTGTTATTTAGATGGTTCGGTGTTTGATGCTACGTTACAAAAGGGCATTTTTCCGTGGCCAGTATTGTTCTTCTAAGCTTGTCATGAAAACGAACTTAGGAGAGCCTTTTGATTTATTGGCTAGTAAATAATTCAGGATATAATACACAAATACTGGAATTTTAAATCGCGTTTGAAGGATAGAATCAACACAAATTAAGAAAGTATAATCATACCCTAATTATGTCACTTTACGGTTGTTTAGCATTTATGAGTCAGATTCCTGACTGAACTCTGTTAATTCGTATATAATAAGGCAAATCCTTCCGTATCTCTGGCAGTGTGCATCCCCTGTTCTGCGAGGGGTCTCGGATTTGATTCCTGGCCGGGGATAGGAATGTTTCTCTAGTCAAGAAAACTCCCTATCCTCTCTATTCTGGAACTATGATTGAGAGAGAAGAGAGCGAGAGAGAGAGAGAGAGAGAGAGAGAGAGAGAGAGAGAGAGAGAGAGAGAGAGTGTGTGTGTGTGTGTGTGTGTGTGTGTGTGTGTGTGTGTGTGTGTGTGTGTGTGTGTGTGTTAATGCGTAAACCCATTGTATGCGCTTTAAAGCCATTGCATATAGGCAATATGGTCCAAATGTAAACGCCGCTTACATGAATCAGTGCAGTCAAAGTCAGGACATGAACCGTAAAATAAAAGAGACAAACCCATGAAAAAACATTTCCAGATATTTTACTTTTAAATAAAATGTGCATTATGAATTCATTATTGATATGATTAAAGCCTCTCTTATAGAGAACGCAATGTATGGATTTCACCAAAAGAAAATTTGATACATTTACACATTTTTAGTTACTTCTAGTTACATTTGGTGATACTGCATGTGCTCAACTGAAAATACAAGTTAATGAGAAAGCCGTTGTCGCCCTTATTTTGCAAGTACCTGAACCTCTGAGTATATATGGTTGTATAGATGTCGTTGTGACCCATGTACTGCTTCAGTCTTTAAATAAGTGTGTCTAATTTTGTTGTCAATTTTATAATATAATTTGTAAATGAATACAATGCGATATCATATTAATTTGGGTAGTGTTGTTTCAAAATACGACGTCTAAATAGCTTTTAGCGATTATTTTAAAATCAACAAATCCCACTGTAATGCTGGTGACACTTCACTTTAGTGTAATGTTGGCCATGATCAATTATTCTGAGTTGCAAGTAACTTGTTTCCTTTGTACTCAAGTAGAAACGATTGAGTTGCAACTTTTTAGTATTAATGGTGTCTTATTGAAGTTACTCGGTTTGTGCAATCAGAAGTTATATTATGCAATAATAAATAATCCGTTGTGTAGCAGCCAAAAAGTGAGACAGAGCCTGCCACCCTGACTGCCGACCTCACTCCCACTGAAGCAAGGCAGAATTAGGCCCCGTATCCCACCGATACGGAAGGAGATGTGGTGAGCATCACGCACCCCTTACCAGAAAGTTGCCTTTCTTGACCTGCATTTCAATGATAAGGGACTAGACTAAAATACGTAAGGTTGTTTTATCTTACTGCCATAGCCTTCTACTGTATGACTCTAAAAACTAATGGCGTTATATCGTGAATTCTAAGCCTACTTTCAAGTGGAATTAATTTTAGCATATGTTCTACATAATGAATAAACAAGATAAATATAATTATAGGCTTTTTGATTAATTTAGGGCCGTCACACAATTTATATATTTCATGCGATGGCCATACTTTTGATTTTTGAAAGAAGGTTTAGCTAAAACGTTCTGATATAATGAAAAGATACTATTATATTTGAAAATTCAATGCCAAAGCGAAGAATTGAACCAGGATCTTCAGCTTAACTTACCGTTGTTCTAATAAACTGAATAAAATGACATGTCCGCGCATCATTACACTCTCCAAGCAGTAATAGGGGCTTCATAGCTCACTATTAGATTATCAAGAAAGATTAATTGTTTATTCACAATTGGAATGTGAGTAAAGGCAAAGAATGGAAATAAATCTCACTGAAAAAAGCAATGCTCTAGATGGAAGGAAATCCCTGGTTTACCAGGGATCATCGACTTACTTGCTATCTGTAATTCTACCTTTCGAAATTTAGCCTACATAATGTTTGAACAGTCTGTTGTCATATAGGAGTAGATACAATATTTTGAACAAAATAGGAGATAAGTGTTAAATATATTGTGTTAGCTCTTTAAGTAATGAGCACAAAACAGCTTTTGCCTTCTCATTTAATTACTTCAAAACTGAAAATAAAATAAAAGACCGTACTTAAATGATTTTTGTTATAATTAAGAGAATTTATTGGCAAATATTTTCGAAAGTTAAACTAGAAATTGCTTAAGCAGCCCATTTTATTTCGGACCAGTTTGACTACTGAAATTTAGAAAGTAAATAATTTGGTACTTCATAAAATATTTTGAGATTATATAGCTGAAAATATATGGCTTTCAGCGAATTGAATTCTTTGGTCCTAATAGAACATTCAATAGAGCCATGTTGGCCTACATTCGATATCACCTTAGGGAAAATGTTAGAAACGAGGGGCAGCATCTCGTGTACTGTGACTTAAGGATCAACTATTTCGGCTACATTTCCCTCAGGGAGAGACTACCCAGGTTTCGCCTACCCGCCAGGAAAATTGCGATAAACCCAAATACTGGTTGGCGGAATCGAACTCAAAACCTTCTGAATGCGAGAATCATATGTCATCGGTATTTTAACTAAAAATGCCAAAATTATTCTTAAATAAAGATAAAAATTTATAAAATTTCTTGGTCATAAAACCATACATATATTGATCCCCAGAAAGCGCTATAGTAGTCTTAAGTACTTTCAGATAATTGAAGCATGTAATAAATCCTGATACCATACAAAGTTTTTTGTATGGGTTAGTGCGATATATAAAAGATATCAGCCCTAATTTCATATCCTCCTGCTCTAACAAGTTAATTCGTTCTAGTCGGATTTAACTCCGCGATCTTATTGATGTCGCTGTTACTTTATTCCTTTGACGTATGCCATAAGGATATTAAGGATTTTCTTCTGTTCTTTCTCCTCAACGCCCTCCTCTCGGTTTCTATGGAGCAGAAGTCACATGGGAATAGTTTCGCCCATAAAATGTGGTAATAAAGTCCCCATAAAAGAGCTCAAAGGTGTCGTAATATTATGAAAAGTGGTAGGTTTGCTCTGAATGGCTGGAGTGACCATGCTTCAAGGAGCACATGAGACTTTTGGGCACACAAACTACGTTCCTTTGAAATATGGTGGTAGAGCCCTCTTTATAGGACATTGCAGAATTATTTTTTATGCTAACGAAGTGTAACTTCTGATATTTTCCTCAAAATCTATTATTCGTTACCAGCTACAATTGTATACATATATACTACAATAATACTTATTACGAAAGGAATGCCTAATTCTTGACGCTCTGAAGAATTTTCAGTGGAATTTAATTATATAGCTGTCAGCTTCTTCGCAACTTACAGATAAAATTGTATCTTTAATTCCCGGCTGAAATATGAAAATGATCTTTAACCAGAATTATCCCTCATCCTCCTTAGTTTGAAAGTAAGAGAGAGTAAAGGCGTTTGTGTTTAATTAACATCCTTCAAAGTTAATTAACATAAAAGAGTGTGAACAGATTTAACAGAAATATAAAGTCTAATGACACCAAAGACCTAAAATGGAAAACAACTATGGATATATGATATACCCCAGTTAGGATACTAAACCATCGAAACTGCTCATGCACACAATGTTTGCAAGTATATTACATTCAAAAATTTCTTTGTTAATTGTCAAGATATTTGCAAAATGTGCTTCGTTTCGAAATCACCTTTTTAAGGTTCCTAACCACCTATATTTGTTTACACAGACATTAGAAAGTGTTTATCATTGATATATTGCTCATAAGGTTGTTAACTAAGTCAGCAAATATGTATCCGCTAATAAGTTGGTAGCACAACATTAAAAGTGTTATTTTACCATTTAGTTCTGGTCATGCGTTATACTCGCTCGTGTGCTTTATTTTTCACATAGTCTATGTTTATTATGATTCACTGTGTAAGACAGAATAATTATAACATTCCTTAGGTTACAACATTCTACTACAAACTTAATAGTCTGCTAAATGAAACATCCAACCATTGTGAAGAGGAATGTTTTGTATCAACTTATGAATTATTATTCAAGTTTATTGTACTATGATGGCTTGGTTCATTATCTACAGTCACAGGTAAACAATAATCTTAATTGTTTAACGTTGGTGTCGAATCAAAGTAATTTCCCAGGGTTGAATATTTCTCAAGGCGGTTTCATAAAGCTATAGTACCAGGTATGGCAGAAAAGAAAGGAAAGATGAAAAACCACAAAATTATTGACTAACGCAATACCTGTTCTGATATGTGTAATGATAATATAATTACAGATCAAACTGTACATAAACATTCACTCACAAAGTTGTGTTTTAGATACTAGAAATTAAATATACGAGCATTTTTATTAAAAACAACATTTCTGATTTCAATTATTCCACCCTTTAATTTGCAGATAAAGTTGTAATTAATTTCATAACCCCATGCTAAAAGTTTCTAAGTTGGTTATCATGGGTTAATTGTTACATTTTGTGATAAAATGTCTCCTTCTTTTTCAGATGTTCCGGTAGCTGAAACACCTCCCGTCTCGTGCAGGTGAGTAATACGCAATTAGATATTTTATTTAAATGTTGAGTACGTACGACATACTCATACTAATAGAGAGGAAAAGAAAGGAACGAAAATAAGTTTAATTTGACATGGTACTTAGTTTCGGCTACTTCAGAATCTCTCTTGCATGATGCGATATCTGAAAATATAATAAAGTAAGACAATATTTCCTACAGACACTTGTGAAGAGTTTGAGTAAAGGTTGAAAATAAAACAATAAAATATCATGTGTTTAAGCATAGCCTGTGCTATGGTATTCGTATAAGAATTTTAGATTTTCACCTTGACCATCGATCGATTATAAGTACTATAAACATTGTATAGGGCAAGCATTTTAATGTGCAATATTAAATTAAAGTTAGAAATTTCATTTCAGATTTGCACTATGGTATGCTAATCCAATTTTGATATTTAAAAAAATGATGTTGAAGCTGCACTGCTAAATTTCACTACTTGTTACATTCTGTAATCTAAGAAAATTCTTGGATATCATTTATTTTATGGCTCCCACGGATAAAAATTTGCATCATTCTTAGGCAAGCAGCAAAAACACAAAAGGATAAATAATTTGAGTTTTTATTTATAGGCAATCATTATCTTAAGTGGTTCTGAGTTACCCATTCCATACTGGGCGTGAAATATGCCAAAATTTTTTTCAGATGTCCCTATCAGGTTTGAGGTTCTTTTAACTAACCTAACTAACCCATGGCGCGACAGCCCTTAGAGGGCGAAGGCCTACCAACCCGACTGCCGGCCTCATGCCCACTTACGCACGGCAGAGGTGGGCGATCATCCAACCGATGCGAGGAGATGTAGTCAGCATCTCGGCATCCCCCAGCCGGAATTGTTGGTTTCCGTGACCAGGGCCGCTTACCTAGCGCAAGCTCCTCACTTTCCTCACGATGCTGAGTGGGCACCGGTCCTGTACCCGGGACCTAAAGTCCCCACCACATGGGTGGGATCGATCCCGGGCCGCTTTCCGTGGCCAGGGATAAAGGCATGCTGCCTTAGCCCGCTACGCCACGGCGCAGGACTTGTGGTTCTTTTACGGTTGTAAATATATGACACAGGACCACCAGCTTTACTTCCGTTCCTAAGGACGCCATGATAAAGACTTTCACGACCGAAAGTGTGTTACTCTCCACCAGGGTTAAACCCGCAATATCAGGAACTAGAGGGCATTAAGCTACCCTTAGACCCCCGCAAATTAGGCTACTTTCATTTAAAATTATCTTTTCGTGAAAAAAAAGGTGTACGTTATTTATTTTTTATTTTATTTTCTGAACCTGATCAGAAATGATATTTTGGCCTCACACCTACACATACAGTTTCAAAGTATCGAATACATATTCTCATATGACTATTGGATCCCAGGTTTGTTCAAGTTCTCAAATTTTTAACACAGTTTATGCCACAAAACACATTACTTAAAAATAAGGGAATTTTGTGAAAACGAGAACTGCGAATAAAAATTTTACCTTGGTTTTCTTCTTTTTAAATTACATTAAATTAAGCTGCTTCTTGTACTATAAAATATTCATATAACTTTGGAGTAATCTTGTGTATGTCATTTAGGTTGTTAGGTTCTGAATGCTTTGAAACAAGAGACTGCTTTATCTTATAAGGAACACCTTACTAAATATTTAAGATTCTTGTACAATAGTTCATTCAGAAACAAAGGAAAATGGGAGGAGGGTGGACAAAGTGTTCAAGTGACTGCCGCAAAGGAATCTTAAAATTAATTTCCAAGCATTATTATAATAAAGATAACAGAGATTTAATAACATGAGAAACTGTTGGCTATACAAGGGAAAAACAGAAATCTATACTGCTGTTCTGAGATCCCCCTTAACCCCGTTGTTTACATCCTAAAGCAAGCTCGCCAGGACCGTTCTCTCTGAATGAAATGTTTTGGAAGTCTTCTCAGGTCTCATAAACGGCATAGCTTCAAGGATCATAAACTCATGCCTGGTATGTTTACCATCAGAATTATTATTTCATATTTTATCAGTGTCCACTCCCTGTGATGCGTCATGAAGTTTGTCAAAAAGTAAACATTTTCGATTCTAGTATTTTCCATTTTAATACCTGGTCTATTTATGCTTTCATGCTACACAATTGTTGTTTAGTATAAACAATTTTAACTACCAATGGCTATTTAGTTCTTCCTGCAACATTTGGGATCGCCATGATAAACCGTAGGAGCATTTCAAGTAATGAACTATGAATAAAAATGTAATATCTTAAGAGCATTTTAACATAGCTGGTTAAAATGTTACTTTTGTGGTCCGAGTAGATAGTGAAATGACAAAGTACTAGAATACCATTTTGTAGTTCTAGATTTTCATAGATAGATGGCCTTATACACTATCAAATCTACCCTAAAGTATAGAGTAAATCCAACCTGTGCCTCTTAGATGTGCTAATGACAATGGCGGGGTTGTAAGGACGAACATACTGTAACCTCCGAAGGAAATCTGGCCTTTCCCCGGCAACAAAGACAAACAATCCCTCTCTAGGGACACGGTAAGTAGTAGTGCGGATGTCCTGGTCACGTGACATCTCCAGGGACTAGCGGCACTTCCTATTTCTTTTTATGTCCTCTGTACTACAAGGGGAGTGGACTAAAATAAAAACGGGGCAAGGGGAAGAATGCCTGATGACCGCTCGTATAGTAAAGAGCGCAATCGATTTTGGCGCCTGGCTTTTGGGGAGAGTACAGTCCCGGAAATAAGGCATAGGTAAATCTGAGACGCTGGCTACCTTACCGTCTGTTTAGCCTCAGTTCTCCATAGTAATACCTAAATTAAATACGTATGGTAATCCACAACAATATGATCCCCAAATTTGAATGCCTACTCATGAATTGAGATATAAGGGTAGAAACAGTAACAACTGACATCTTAAACGTCACTGGGAAACGAACTAGATCTGCATGAATTTAATCATCTCGATGCAAATAGTGATAATTAACACCATAAGCTTTTCTGTAAATAATTACAAATGCTAACATTTGCGACCGTATACTTTGTATAAAATTATTGCTGAACTAATGAAACAGGTATTGATTTTACTCAAGCAACGAAAGCACACAGCAAATAATATAATAAATTCAAATATTTACAGTCACAAATATCGATACAAAAGTCTCAGTTATTATTTAATATTCAAAGATCTCAGAGTTAAATTTTACAAACAAAGAAACAAACAAAAGAACAAAATGATTTAACGTTCGTTTTTCATTTACCATTTTTATTTAAATGTACGACGTTAATCAAATACAGGTATATTTATGAATTGAACCAAAAAGATGAAGAAAAGCATGACGAGGGGGGCTACAAAGTTAATCATTAAAGGAGTGCAAAAGTTTCTGTGCAATAAGTAATGGCCAGTGAACTAGAAATAAGGAAAGAAGCGTTTCAAAACTTTGACACGATACATCCCCACACGAATTTCTTCACATTTTTAGGGCTTATTAAATAGGTAGGGTACAAGTATGCTGGTGTTAAGATTCATCAATTGAGTGAACTCGTCTTCATAACTAGACATAAGACAGGACTCTGTTCTATACTTTCAGCATACAATTAGCCCAAATAAAGTAGGCTTTTATTAGATACATCTTATGAAGTTGACTCGCAGTTCTAACATTCAATCTGCGAATAAGGAAAGAACCTAATCATTTGCGTATGAAGCTCTTGTGGCTGTGGAATTCGACTGGTTATGCCTTTTATATCCTTAACGTATGCTGAGATGGGCAGTACTAAACTTGTAATCTTTTCATAGCTAGGTATTAGCGATAAGAAAAAAGAGCGACAAATCTCATAAAGAAGCTTTTTTTTCTTCAAAACTCGAATAAAGGACAAACACAATATAACATGAATTTAATTTTAATTTTTAATTTTCATTTGGTAGCTCTTGTTCCACAGAAGTTATCTTTTGCAAGACAGGTCTTAATTTTGAGTCAGGCTGCAGCATGCAACACAGCTCGCTGAATGAAGTGTTACATAGTGATGTGCACGTTTTATTTCTTGGTCGAATTCAGCTCCCTTTTACACGCAACGCAATGCGAAATTCCATCCTTTTTAATCCTGGGTGTTGACAATCAGAGAAGAACATGGTTATTACTGTGGGAAAGGAAGATTTTGAGAAATATATTCGGAGTGATAAGGGACTTGGATGGATGGAGAATGCTGACCAACTTGGAGTTACAGTGTCTATTTGGATAACCAAATATAGTATCTAGTGAAAATTAAACAAGGAAGAATAAGGTGGATTGGTCATGTGCAGAGAATGCCGGAAACCAGTGTAGCTAAGAAGTTATTCATAGGAAAGCTGGATGGCAGAAGGAGAAGAAGAAGACCCAGAAAAATATGGGTAGATGATGTAGAAGATGACTTCAGAAAGCTAGGGATTACAGGTTGTAGAAGAAAAGCAGAGGACCGAGTAGAATGGAAGAGAGTGGTTAGGGAGCCAAGGGCTCATCATCGTTTTTAATCCACAGAAGCATTCTTCCCACAAGATAGTATAGGCCCTTCTGGATTTTAAATTGGGTTTTATTCATGGAGCTGTTTGACTACAGTGGTTACCAACGTCACTTCCTATATTGGTCATGAAAGACCAATTGATTTGCTCAGAGGTTTCTTTGTCAGGCTGAGCACTTGTTATGTATCTAAAGTTTATGACATGGGACCACTGATTTCACCTTCCTTCTGAAGCCTTGCCAAGGATGTAAACGTCCAAATAAATTCATCGCCCTCTACCAGGTTCATCAAGAGGCTACCATGAACCACGGAGAACGACGAGACCTGCTGCGTTCATATGGGGACACAAACGACAAAAGATTGGTAGGACGCGCAAGGAGTTCTGCTAGGACCTTTACGTTGAATATCACATATAATCTGAGGACTCCGAGCGTTGTTGCCCCGAGTAATTGAGTACTGCGACTCAGCGGAGCAGAATTGGAACTGCCGGTATTAAATCACCCAATATGATCTACTTTGTTAGTGGATCTTAAACTATAGATTATACATTGTATATAACTTAAATAGCTATCACATAAAATGATGTCATTTTAGGCTACAAAATCTAGTTTATCTTACACATTTTTCCTAAGCATATGAAGCGGTGCTATCAATTATGTACACATATTTTCCATTGAGTTTTGTAGAAAACAAATGCAAAGTATTAAAGAGTTCAAACAGCTTACTTTTACTATTTGCAACAAGCTGTGGTATTATCGCTATCACACTCTGATCTGTAATATCCATTTTTGATATACGCAACAAGTGTATATACCTACTATGTATTTTCATAAATGCATCCATGACAAATGTGTGTTTCTCAGCGGCAGTAGCTCTACGTCACTTGTTTGTAGTTGGTTTGCCTCGTCACTATTCATCTGCCGGCTAAGCACATGTGGGAGGTTTAGTCTGGCACTAGTAATGAAGTTATACCGCAAATTACAGCACAAGAGAAACAAACCCGACTTGTAGTGGTAAGTCCGTCCGTTGTAATTTCTCTCTCTGTCATCCTACCCAGTTTATACAATGTTCGAGAACATGAGAGCTGTCTCTTTTAATATTAAAAATATCTACACTTCTTCGTTACCGTCATGCATCTATTCGATTGTTCATATCTAGCTAGAATTTTCATGTGATACTTGTTAAGATGCGAATGTGAGCTCAAAATTAGTGTTACAAATCTGCCTCCTCACTCGAAGAATTGTTAGTTACGCTACGTCATAGTTACACTGCGGCATGACCACTATTATAAGCATTTCTATTACGGTTTTGAGTTAAACATTTTCCCCCTATCGTAAATTTAGCAAAAGCAGATATTAAAATATGAATTTTAAGTATTAGAAGATGACTTCTGAGATGTAAAGGAACACTTCATCAATGTTCTTATCTTTGCTCAATCACAATCCATTTATTTCCGCTTTTCCCTTTCTCTCTGGATATGAGCAATTTCTCATCTAGTGTGTTATTCTAAAATGTTTTCCACTCATGGTTCCTTACAAATGCTTTCCATTTTGAGCAGATTATTTTGCATTCCTTTAACTGTAGCAGCAGGACTATTCCCCTCACCTCATTTTAAATCAGTTAATTTTCTTCTCATTTTAAAATCATTCAATTCTATGTACGAATTTCAAACTCTTCCAATCTTTTCTATGAATTCGTCGAAATACCAAAATGTACATACAATGAATGCAATGCTATAAACCTTCCTGCAATTTATCCAATAGCTACCTATTTTCCTTTATGTCTGTTTTATGCATGTGCGCAGTTAAGCTTGACTACTATCAAAGTAGCTAGGATATGTTATTAAACTAATTTATCAAACGTATCTGCTACTTCATTTCTTTCGCATCAGTAACATACCACTCCTAAATGAAGCTAAATATGCATTTATATAGACATACTTTGTGGGTATTAAAGTTGACATGTGCACAGAATATATTATGATATAGCCAGCAGAATCCAAAGGTTCAAAATTTTACTTTCTTTATTATCTGACATTAACGGATTTATTTCACGTGTGTTTAAATTCGTATAAATTGTGGAAACGTTGAGACAGACTGAAAAATTCAATGCCATAGCCGGGATTTGAACCACGGATCTTCTGGTTTCCGTCCAGCCGCACTACCATTGTGCTACTATGGCCAACGTGCCGATATGACATTAAATTCTCCAACTGACTCATATTTACTCGGTAAACCACTTAGGAGTTCTCATAAACACATGAGACAACTACCTTAATGGCGACTTACATATTGTAAGTACTTTAAGGCCCGGGCTTCATATAGTAAGCCACTATTAGGTTAATTAATGGAAATTAATTATTCTTTCACACTGGCCGTGTGTAGGCTAAATTGTGGAAACGTTGAGACAGACTGAAAAATTCAATGCCATAGCCGGGATTTGAACCACGGATCTTCTGGTTTCCGTCCAGCCGCACTACCATTGTGCTACTATGGCCAACGTGCCGATATGACATTAAATTCTCCAACTGACTCATATTTACTCGGTAAACCACTTAGGAGTTCTCATAAACACATGAGACAACTACCTTAATGGCGACTTACATATTGTAAGTACTTTAAGGCCCGGGCTTCATATAGTAAGCCACTATTAGGTTAATTAATGGAAATTAATTATTCTTTCACACTGGCCGTGTGTAGGCTAAATTGTGGAAACGTTGAGACAGACTGAAAAATTCAATGCCATAGCCGGGATTTGAACCACGGATCTTCTGGTTTCCGTCCAGCCGCACTACCATTGTGCTACTATGGCCAACGTGCCGATATGACATTAAATTCTCCAACTGACTCATATTTACTCGGTAAACCACTTAGGAGTTCTCATAAACACATGAGACAACTACCTTAATGGCGACTTACATATTGTAAGTACTTTAAGGCCCGGGCTTCATATAGTAAGCCACTATTAGGTTAATTAATGGAAATTAATTATTCTTTCACACTGGCCGTGTGTAGGCTAAATTGTGGAAACGTTGAGACAGACTGAAAAATTCAATGCCATAGCCGGGATTTGAACCACGGATCTTCTGGTTTCCGTCCAGCCGCACTACCATTGTGCTACTATGGCCAACGTGCCGATATGACATTAAATTCTCCAACTGACTCATATTTACTCGGTAAACCACTTAGGAGTTCTCATAAACACATGAGACAACTACCTTAATGGCGACTTACATATTGTAAGTACTTTAAGGCCCGGGCTTCATATAGTAAGCCACTATTAGGTTAATTAATGGAAATTAATTATTATTTCACACTGGCCGTGTGTAGGCTAAATTGTGGAAACGTTGAGACAGACTGAAAAATTCAATGCCATAGCCGGGATTTGAACCACGGATCTTCTGGTTTCCGTCCAGCCGCACTACCATTGTGCTACTATGGCCAACGTGCCGATATGACATTAAATTCTCCAACTGACTCATATTTACTCGGTAAACCACTTAGGAGTTCTCATAAACACATGAGACAACTACCTTAATGGCGACTTACATATTGTAAGTACTTTAAGGCCCGGGCTTCATATAGTAAGCCACTATTAGGTTAATTAATGGAAATTAATTATTCTTTCACACTGGCCGTGTGTAGGCTAAATTGTGGAAACGTTGAGACAGACTGAAAAATTCAATGCCATAGCCGGGATTTGAACCACGGATCTTCTGGTTTCCGTCCAGCCGCACTACCATTGTGCTACTATGGCCAACGTGCCGATATGACATTAAATTCTCCAACTGACTCATATTTACTCGGTAAACCACTTAGGAGTTCTCATAAACACATGAGACAACTACCTTAATGGCGACTTACATATTGTAAGTACTTTAAGGCCCGGGCTTCATATAGTAAGCCACTATTAGGTTAATTAATGGAAATTAATTATTCTTTCACACTGGCCGTGTGTAGGCTAAATTGTGGAAACGTTGAGACAGACTGAAAAATTCAATGCCATAGCCGGGATTTGAACCACGGATCTTCTGGTTTCCGTCCAGCCGCACTACCATTGTGCTACTATGGCCAACGTGCCGATATGACATTAAATTCTCCAACTGACTCATATTTACTCGGTAAACCACTTAGGAGTTCTCATAAACACATGAGACAACTACCTTAATGGCGACTTACATATTGTAAGTACTTTAAGGCCCGGGCTTCATATAGTAAGCCACTATTAGGTTAATTAATGGAAATTAATTATTCTTTCACACTGGCCGTGTGTAGGCTAAATTGTGGAAACGTTGAGACAGACTGAAAAATTCAATGCCATAGCCGGGATTTGAACCACGGATCTTCTGGTTTCCGTCCAGCCGCACTACCATTGTGCTACTATGGCCAACGTGCCGATATGACATTAAATTCTCCAACTGACTCATATTTACTCGGTAAACCACTTAGGAGTTCTCATAAACACATGAGACAACTACCTTAATGGCGACTTACATATTGTAAGTACTTTAAGGCCCGGGCTTCATATAGTAAGCCACTATTAGGTTAATTAATGGAAATTAATTATTCTTTCACACTGGCCGTGTGTAGGCTAAATTGTGGAAACGTTGAAAATTTAATGTCATATCGGCACGTTGGCCATAGTAGCACAATGGTAGTGCGGCTGGACGGAAACCAGAAGATCCGTGGTTCAAATCCCGGCTATGGCATTGAATTTTTCAGTCTGTCTCAACGTTTCCACAATTTAGCCTACACACGGCCAGTGTGAAAGAATAATTAATTTCCATTAATTAACCTAATAGTGGCTTACTATATGAAGCCCGGGCCTTAAAGTACTTACAATATGTAAGTCGCCATTAAGGTAGTTGTCTCATGTGTTTATGAGAACTCCTAAGTGGTTTACCGAGTAAATATGAGTCAGTTGGAGAATTTAATGTCATATCGGCACGTTGGCCATAGTAGCACAATGGTAGTGCGGCTGGACGGAAACCAGAAGATCCGTGGTTCAAATCCCGGCTATGGCATTGAATTTTTCAGTCTGTCTCAACGTTTCCACAATTTAGCCTACACACGGCCAGTGTGAAAGAATAATTAATTTCCAATAATTAACCTAATAGTGGCTTACTATATGAAGCCCGGGCCTTAAAGTACTTACAATATGTAAGTCGCCATTAAGGTAGTTGTCTCATGTGTTTATGAGAACTCCTAAGTGGTTTACCGAGTAAATATGAGTCAGTTGGAGAATTTAATGTCATATCGGCACGTTGGCCATAGTAGCACAATGGTAGTGCGGCTGGACGGAAACCAGAAGATCCGTGGTTCAAATCCCGGCTATGGCATTGAATTTTTCAGTCTGTCTCAACGTTTCCACAATTTAGCCTACACACGGCCAGTGTGAAAGAATAATTAATTTCCATTAATTAACCTAATAGTGGCTTACTATATGAAGCCCGGGCCTTAAAGTACTTACAATATGTAAGTCGCCATTAAGGTAGTTGTCTCATGTGTTTATGAGAACTCCTAAGTGGTTTACCGAGTAAATATGAGTCAGTTGGAGAATTTAATGTCATATCGGCACGTTGGCCATAGTAGCACAATGGTAGTGCGGCTGGACGGAAACCAGAAGATCCGTGGTTCAAATCCCGGCTATGGCATTGAATTTTTCAGTCTGTCTCAACGTTTCCACAATTTAGCCTACACACGGCCAGTGTGAAAGAATAATTAATTTCCATTAATTAACCTAATAGTGGCTTACTATATGAAGCCCGGGCCTTAAAGTACTTACAATATGTAAGTCGCCATTAAGGTAGTTGTCTCATGTGTTTATGAGAACTCCTAAGTGGTTTACCGAGTAAATATGAGTCAGTTGGAGAATTTAATGTCATATCGGCACGTTGGCCATAGTAGCACAATGGTAGTGCGGCTGGACGGAAACCAGAAGATCCGTGGTTCAAATCCCGGCTATGGCATTGAATTTTTCAGTCTGTCTCAACGTTTCCACAATTTAGCCTACACACGGCCAGTGTGAAAGAATAATTAATTTCCATTAATTAACCTAATAGTGGCTTACTATATGAAGCCCGGGCCTTAAAGTACTTACAATATGTAAGTCGTCATTAAGGTAGTTGTCTCATGTGTTTATGAGAACTCCTAAGTGGTTTACCGAGTAAATATGAGTCAGTTGGAGAATTTAATGTCATATCGGCACGTTGGCCATAGTAGCACAATGGTAGTGCGGCTGGACGGAAACCAGAAGATCCGTGGTTCAAATCCCGGCTATGGCATTGAATTTTTCAGTCTGTCTCAACGTTTCCACAATTTAGCCTACACACGGCCAGTGTGAAAGAATAATTAATTTCCATTAATTAACCTAATAGTGGCTTACTATATGAAGCCCGGGCCTTAAAGTACTTACAATATGTAAGTCGCCATTAAGGTAGTTGTCTCATGTGTTTATGAGAATTCCTAAGTGGTTTACCGAGTAAATATGAGTCAGTTGGAGAATTTAATGTCATATCGGCACGTTGGCCATAGTAGCACAATGGTAGTGCGGCTGGACGGAAACCAGAAGATCCGTGGTTCAAATCCCGGCTATGGCATTGAATTTTTCAGTCTGTCTCAACGTTTCCACAATTTAGCCTACACACGGCCAGTGTGAAAGAATAATTAATTTCCATTAATTAACCTAATAGTGGCTTACTATATGAAGCCCGGGCCTTAAAGTACTTACAATATGTAAGTCGCCATTAAGGTAGTTGTCTCATGTGTTTATGAGAACTCCTAAGTGGTTTACCGAGTAAATATGAGTCAGTTGGAGAATTTAATGTCATATCGGCACGTTGGCCATAGTAGCACAATGGTAGTGCGGCTGGACGGAAACCAGAAGATCCGTGGTTCAAATCCCGGCTATGGCATTGAATTTTTCAGTCTGTCTCAACGTTTCCACAATTTAGCCTACACACGGCCAGTGTGAAATAATAATTAATTTCCATTAATTAACCTAATAGTGGCTTACTATATGAAGCCCGGGCCTTAAAGTACTTACAATATGTAAGTCGCCATTAAGGTAGTTGTCTCATGTGTTTATGAGAACTCCTAAGTGATTTACCGAGTAAATATGAGTCAGTTGGAGAATTTAATGTCATATCGGCACGTTGGCCATAGTAGCACAATGGTAGTGCGGCTGGACGGAAACCAGAAGATCCGTGGTTCAAATCCCGGCTATGGCATTGAATTTTTCAGTCTGTCTCAACGTTTCCACAATTTAGCCTACACACGGCCAGTGTGAAATAATAATTAATTTCCATTAATTAACCTAATAGTGGCTTACTATATGAAGCCCGGGCCTTAAAGTACTTACAATATGTAAGTCGCCATTAAGGTAGTTGTCTCATGTGTTTATGAGAACTCCTAAGTGGTTTACCGAGTAAATATGAGTCAGTTGGAGAATTTAATGTCATATCGGCACGTTGGCCATAGTAGCACAATGGTAGTGCGGCTGGACGGAAACCAGAAGATCCGTGGTTCAAATCCCGGCTATGGCATTGAATTTTTCAGTCTGTCTCAACGTTTCCACAATTTAGCCTACACACGGCCAGTGTGAAAGAATAATTAATTTCCATTAATTAACCTAATAGTGGCTTACTATATGAAGCCCGGGCCTTAAAGTACTTACAATATGTAAGTCGCCATTAAGGTAGTTGTCTCATGTGTTTATGAGAACTCCTAAGTGGTTTACCGAGTAAATATGAGTCAGTTGGAGAATTTAATGTCATATCGGCACGTTGGCCATAGTAGCACAATGGTAGTGCGGCTGGACGGAAACCAGAAGATCCGTGGTTCAAATCCCGGCTATGGCATTGAATTTTTCAGTCTGTCTCAACGTTTCCACAATTTAGCCTACACACGGCCAGTGTGAAAGAATAATTAATTTCCATTAATTAACCTAATAGTGGCTTACTATATGAAGCCCGGGCCTTAAAGTACTTACAATATGTAAGTCGCCATTAAGGTAGTTGTCTCATGTGTTTATGAGAACTCCTAAGTGGTTTACCGAGTAAATATGAGTCAGTTGGAGAATTTAATGTCATATCGGCACGTTGGCCATAGTAGCACAATGGTAGTGCGGCTGGACGGAAACCAGAAGATCCGTGGTTCAAATCCCGGCTATGGCATTGAATTTTTCAGTCTGTCTCAACGTTTCCACAATTTAGCCTACACACGGCCAGTGTGAAAGAATAATTAATTTCCATTAATTAACCTAATAGTGGCTTACTATATGAAGCCCGGGCCTTAAAGTACTTACAATATGTAAGTCGCCATTAAGGTAGTTGTCTCATGTGTTTATGAGAACTCCTAAGTGGTTTACCGAGTAAATATGAGTCAGTTGGAGAATTTAATGTCATATCGGCACGTTGGGCATAGTAGCACAATGGTAGTGCGGCTGGACGGAAACCAGAAGATCCGTGGTTCAAATCCCGGCTATGGCATTGAATTTTTCAGTCTGTCTCAACGTTTCCACAATTTAGCCTACACACGGCCAGTGTGAAAGAATAATTAATTTCCATTAATTAACCTAATAGTGGCTTACTATATGAAGCCCGGGCCTTAAAGTACTTACAATATGTAAGTCGCCATTAAGGTAGTTGTCTCATGTGTTTATGAGAACTCCTAAGTGGTTTACCGAGTAAATATGAGTCAGTTGGAGAATTTAATGTCATATCGGCACGTTGGCCATAGTAGCACAATGGTAGTGCGGCTGGACGGAAACCAGAAGATCCGTGGTTCAAATCCCGGCTATGGCATTGAATTTTTCAGTCTGTCTCAACGTTTCCACAATTTAGCCTACACACGGCCAGTGTGAAATAATAATTAATTTCCATTAATTAACCTAATAGTGGCTTACTATATGAAGCCCGGGCCTTAAAGTACTTACAATATGTAAGTCGCCATTAAGGTAGTTGTCTCATGTGTTTATGAGAACTCCTAAGTGATTTACCGAGTAAATATGAGTCAGTTGGAGAATTTAATGTCATATCGGCACGTTGGCCATAGTAGCACAATGGTAGTGCGGCTGGACGGAAACCAGAAGATCCGTGGTTCAAATCCCGGCTATGGCATTGAATTTTTCAGTCTGTCTCAACGTTTCCACAATTTAGCCTACACACGGCCAGTGTGAAAGAATAATTAATTTCCATTAATTAACCTAATTCGTATAAATTACTCACAGATATTAATTTACAACACTTTTTGAAAATTTTTAGTATATTTGGATTAAATATACCATATAATAAATTACTCATAATAAAGTGTATGCTCACCTAATGTTTCTTTCCCCCCTTTCTTTTCTACCATGATTCGATGAGTGCCTGACAGCTGAAGTTACGTAGTTGCGTTTATGTATCATATGTTTGCCTAAAGATCTTATATATGTATACTCGACTTCCTTCGCTACTTGTTATTGAATTAATGAACGTTTCAATATTTTGTACCATAGAGTTCCTACTCTTTGCGCTTTTGTGCATTTAGTGCCCTACCGGATTGTGATGCCCGCCTCGGTAGCGTAGATGGTAGCGTGTCTGCCTCACGCTCAAGAGGTCTCGAGTTCGAATCTCGGTCAGGGTGAGTTACCTGGATAAGGTTTTTCCGCGGTTTTCCCTTATCCTTCAAGGCGAATGTCAGGTAACTCTAAGCTCCATGGACCCTGGACTCATTTGAGCATCATTTTACCCAATTCATTCATCGTCCGATATGACTTAACGTTGCTACATGGCGTTCCAGTAATATTTAACTGCTATTATTTATTTGAGTTTGTAGACGTAACTTTATATGCGATATGGAATATCCAGTAGGGTATATTTTCAGCGACTGAAGAAAACCGGGGGGGGGGGGGCAGTTTGGCCTGTACATGAGATATGAACCCATCATCCACAGACACTACTTCCGAGGTATCTTGCTCGGTCTGTTACATTTTATGGTGACTTCCACGACTCCTTAATTATTCGCTTCGAGAGAATTAGCATTTCATTAACTCTCTACACACTTAAGAATGCTAACAACTACTGGGGGTGCGTAAGGATGGCGGATTAACGCCGGCCTTAAAAGCCTAAGGATGTAGAATACCATTACAGAAATTTACAATCGCATCCACAAACTTCTTTCACATGAAAGTATTCGAGCACATGACAAAATGGTGCTTCAGTAACATTTATAGTAACATTCATCTACTGCATTCCCATTATTCCTCTTGTATGAAGGAGAAAGGAAATTTTTAATAGAAAGGCATGTACAAATATTTATGGCGATTAAGATGAAGTAGATAAATGAAAAATTTATCGCTTAAGGAATTGTGTAGGTAAAGAAAGAAATTAAAGGAAAGCAGAACTGTCAGAAACGAGGTTTCTAATACTAGTGGCTGTTGTGCCTTTAACTGAACATAAAAGGTTCGGAGTATTATGAAGAGGTCTTGGAATAAAGGAGTGTTAGAAAATGTAGAAAATTGCACTTTGAGAACTTTAAAGAACATTTAGACTAAATTGACAAAAACTGATTAAGAAAGTATTTAATTATGAACTACGAGGGAAATGAAATATAAGTTGTCATGAGAAAGAACGGGCCTGAGGCTCAATCAATGTGGAAGATGGCGATGGTAATTTTTTTTTATTTTACGTCCTCCAACGTTGTCATATCGGACGATGAATGAAATGGATGAAGTGATGCCGGGTTCCATGGAGCTTAGAGTTACCCGACATTCGTCTATCAGGATAAGTGAAAACCCCGAAAATACCTAATCTAGGTAACTCACCCTAAGCGAGATTCGAAGTCGGGACCTTTTGAACGTGAGGCAGACACGCTACCATCTACGCTACCGAGGCGAATGATGATGGTAATGATGAATGTTTTGTTGAAGGACCATTACAGAAGGCCATGTTAATGAAACACATCGGAAATGTCTGTCAGCTGGTATAATGTTACACTACAGTAATTTCTTCATGGT
The DNA here is from genome assembly GCA_030765055.1 of Mantis religiosa. Lineage (NCBI taxonomy): Eukaryota > Metazoa > Arthropoda > Insecta > Mantodea > Mantidae > Mantis > Mantis religiosa. Next base: position 137,124,402 of record CM060951.1, read on the forward strand.
GTCAATAGATCTGGAATATTTCATACAATTAATATGATAACTGAGCCGCTGCAATTTAGGTACGATATAACCCGTTTGCTTGCAATAGGGCTCAAGAGCGTTGCTGCGTGTAGAAGGTCGGCCCTGCAGGCTAGTTGTCGGACGAGGTGTAAAGGGCATGCATTTTGTATAAACCATTCACTACAGTTCTCGCAGAAGGAAGCTGGTTGTATTTATGGCATCGTTTACGTAGTTTAATACACTTTGCAAATACACTCGTTATGCTGAATATCTCTACCTGCTCTCTTTCCAGATTCGAGAGTTAAATGCCTTTTAAGCAACCTCGCTTTTATTTAATTTCTACAAATTGTCATGTGAAAGTCTGAAAATGAAAATTTGCTTTAGCTCACTCTCAAATTATTTTTCATGCTCATACTCAAAAATTGCCTTTATATAATCAAAATATGTGCAGTAAAATAAGTCACCACTACTGGTGGTGGTGTACATATATATTGCTTCGTATCGCATCCTTTCAGCAATTTCTTTCATTCGCCATCGAATATGCCTTACCCATTGTTAAAGAGCGTCAATTAAAAACCTTGAAAATGAAGAAGTAAAAGCTACAAAGTAATACTGGCCCTGGCAGTGTATTCATGAATCAGTCGCCACTGCCGCAAATACAGGTTTGCAGACTCCTTGGTAAATAAATAAACAATAAATGAATAAATTAATGAATGTCTTTTCAATTATGAATGAGTTTTGTATAACTTGGTGGACCTTAAGAGATAGACCAAGATTTACTAACAAAAATGTACATATCTTATGTCTACGAAATAAAGTTTTTGTGACTAATCTATCTTTATTAACAAAAATGTAGGTAGACGAATAAGCTTTTGTAACAATAATAATTAAAGGAAAGAGTATAGAGAAGGTCACGTGCCAGGATTTTTCATTTGCAATTTGCTATTCCTTTATTTCTTTTTTATTATTTTTTTCGTGCTCACTCATAGAGAATAGAGTTATCACATAGGCATAGAAGAGAGCATTTCTAACACATTTGACTATGGTTTTGGTTTACTATATTCTTGTTACACTTAAAATGAAGTGCAATAAAGCTTTAACTGTATTAGCAATAATTAGAAGAATAAGTTTTTGCATATACGTTTGGTATATTTGGTATACGTGTGTGAGTGGGTAATCTATTAGATATCTCCAGTGAAGTCTTATATTCGTTTATCTATGCCGGCTAAACATTTCTCAATAGATAAATAGAAGTATAGCACATAGAGTACCTATGCAAGTGTGAGCTTGCTGACCTTACATTCTATTGTTCCCTAGTTTGATTCCTGATAACAGAACAGTGGGACCGTATTCCACTTCTGCTTTTGTCACCATTTTACGTATATTGCCTATTTTTAAAAAATAATAAGAACTATTATTAGAACAGCCTAGAACTGACTATCTTGTACGAGATACTGTCACAGTCATCCTGCTACATAAGATGATATAAATAGAAAAAGATCAAAGTCATCTGGTTATTACTTTAAAAAAAGAAACTTACAATGACGGAACGCAAGCTGTTTGAAGCAATTCAAGGGATTTAACGATGCGTTATTTTAATGGCTCCCAACCAAATTCAAGCAATAGAACTGTAACAAATATTGTAGCGTCTGTGAACGGCATTCTGCTTTTGGAAGTAAATTAAATTTGGTTTTCTTTATAGTATAGCAACCCTAAATAGTTGAAAGAAGTTCTATGTCCCACTGAGCGCTGCACGATAAGGGGTAGTAAAATTTTGGTATTGAACGAGATGACTCTGCGATAACGTATTTAGCAAGACCCGGTTTAATTCCCATCAGTCATCCAGTTAGATCTTTGAGATTTTCGTGGTTTTGCCTGGCCATTAAGGAAACCTTAGCGCAATTTACTTTCCATAATTTCTCGTTCATTCTGATTCCTTCTCATCTTTCAGGAGTCATTCTAGGTTAGTGGCGTATGGCAGTGTTGCACCAAAGACCTCCATATTTACTTAAAAGGAAGACACTGACGCCCTCGTATACTAGACGGCTGTTTGGTCGACGGGTCGTTCATTGCTATCTCTAAGCAGCACCCAGCAGGGGACGAGTCTTTGAGTCTGGAACTGTTAGTGACTTGCACGTCTCGAACTCCGTGTGCTCTTTAGCCTCCTCGATTTCTCCCTTCATCCATTCCTCTTGCGGTAGTAGCCACAGTAAATCTAGGTAGGTTACAGATAGCAAGTTTTCTCCCTCGCTGAATAATCTTAAACTAAATAGACTATGCATACCTTTAAAAGTAGCTTTAAAATTACAAGAAGGCTGAAAGCCATATATGTGTACATCATCGACCTTAACGTTGGATTTCAAAAGTTTGAAAGACAATTATAAGAAGTCGATAAAAATGGTCAATTACTCATCCGGAATGTCAGTCAATGTCAGTCAGTCAACCAAAGGCTCAATTAGTTAGGTGTTTGATTACTGATCTCAAATTCATAGGTTCAAACACAGTCGAGATCAGTGGTTCTTGAATGTGCCTAAAAGCGCATTTCGTGTTCGCATGTTTGCTAACATGTAATGAATACTTATGGGTGAAAATTACGGCACACCAGCAGCTCTAAAATGATCCTGGCAATTGACAGCGTCCTTAACAAACAAAATGTTTGTTTCACACATTAAGCCCAAAATATAACCATTAGTAATTTCGACGTAATCAGCGTAATGGGGGAAGTTTGGGCGAAGCTTGGGGCATCGCATCGCTACATTACGAATATTTTAACTGTAAAATGTTGTTATTGAAGAGAGACATAATAATGTGTATTTTTATATAAATGAAATACGTAAATGAATCAATTTGACTGCTTTGAAATAATTTTCATAACAATAGTGATTTATATCCCATTACTATTTATATCCCTATTACAATGTTTAATAATTATTTTTCTTATTTTTGCCTTCCTTTTTATCTTATTCAGCATACCAACGCGAAATATTCAAATTATATTGCTTTTCCTTATATAAATTTTTCAATTTTGTTAATGCTTTTGCTACTAGAATTCGTTCGGATGTATTTATTTTACTCTGTCCTGATGGCAGCCTGTTAACGTTACTGTTTCACCAAATAAATGAATAACAACAAAGTGCATAGACAGTTTTTCAGAAGAGATTGTACATAAATTTCGAAATATGTTTCATACTTAGGTTTAACTCAACGTTTGGCAGCAGATTACTATACCAAGTAAATAAAAGAATCTTAAGGAAATCAGTTTGTATATATATATATAAAGCTCGCCTTAAAACGTAAAATTAAGCAAACATTTCCTATTTTCTAAAAATAGAGTGGGACTATGATGTCAATGAGGGAGACTACCACGAATGTATTTTATCAAATGCTTGGAACATGTAAGTTTTCCTTTTTGAGTTAAAAGCTTTGCTTCAAGAAGTCGAAATTGCAAGTCATTAGCTCATAAGTAGGTTTGTAATTTTGGGGATCCATAACGCAGGTAGACTGCATTAGAGCGTATGATTCAGTTCAACCCCTTACATACACCGTATTTTGCTAAGGGGACAGGTAGTTTGAAAGCATTGCATTCCGTTCTATTGATTACAAAGGATACAAGCTTATTCATAAGAAACAACCTAAGAACCACTGAATGTTTCAAAATGCCCCAGACTTAAATACTACAATTCCTCTTTTTATGGGAGTGTCTATATTTTAGTGTCCTAATTGGGGACACAATGAAACTTACAGGCTATTTACACAAAATTATACGTATCTGAATTGTGTTGACATACTAGTGTTTCCAAACTGATAAAAAATTGTTAAAGAGATTTGTCAAAAAGGTATAATTTTTCCGTCTAAGTGCTTCTTTGGGAATGGGAATTGCATGCAAATCATCTGCTTGAGTCTGTAAAATGATATTTCAATTTCAGTGCAAATGTTGACATTTATCTGATTTTTGTAATAATGTGTTTCCTGCATCTTTCTTTCCCTCTTTATTTATTCATTTATTTACTTATCCTGTTCTCCTGTTCTCTCTTTCTGCCTTTAGAGAATTTTCTGTAAATAAAATATTTTTTTAGCTAAACATTTTGTTATGGACAGTAAATTGTTTGGATTCAGTGCGATATTTTACTATTCTAGGTCAGATATAGACTGTACATTTTTACAATTTTAGAAAGCATCAGAACTTCCTATGTGGATTTTTCCTTCGTTCCTGACTGCACTATGTGGAGGGGTGAGGAACTGATATCATAATGCGAGTGTGCACCTACATATATATGCATTGACAACTTTCATAAAGAGGAAAGAATTCTAAAATATCTGGGCTTTAAAGATAAACATTATGACCAGCACTACCGTAGATCGAAAGCATATTAAAAATGAGCAGCATGCATTACAAAAAGCTCCTCATATCATGGGGGAGGTAGATTCTGATCCGCAAAACCATCACCTTCTGTATGCCGTTGTATTTCCCGTTAAGCCTGAAAACACTACACGTGTTCGCCATCAGCTCTCAGCATTTCAAGAACGAGCCTTTTTTGCGTGGGGTAGTAATCACAAACGGATGGAGGTATGTTTGCGTATAGGGACGAGGAGCGGGGGTAGTGAATGGCTGATGCGTGTTTTTCGCATACTGCCCCATCCCTTCCTCTCAATCGATATTCAACGAATCACCAGAAATGTAAACATTACACTGTTGGTTTTACCATCAGATATCACTGTCCCTTCTCCGTGCAAAAGTTCTGCGGGTAATAATTAAAAACTACGGTGGATTATCCTACCCCTGCGGCGGAGTTCATCAGCATGGAAGCATAAGAATGCCGCGTAACACAATTCCATTCGAACTCAGGCTAATAGAGTACCCACTCGAAGCAGCGCGTTTTTTGTTTTCGTAATCTAATTAATGGCGTGTGTAGCGAAGCACTCCAGTCTCAGAACACTTCCTCAGTATGCAAAAATATTATGAAGTAAAATAATGCTGCCCTTATTTTTAAACTATGTTTTTGAATTTATTTCAAACTACCTGGCTTATATGAGGTTAGTTTTTTTTTTTAAATTTGAATGAGGAAATAAGTAATTTAATTTACCTTTCCCGTTCTTTATGAAATTTATAGAACTTGCAGAGAACCTTTCACTGCATTTCTTATAAAATCTGTAATTTCGTACACCCATAACTATTTCTATTAATAGAAGAAACATATCCTAATCTTCAAGCAAAAGTATGTGAAATATGGAGAGAACGTCTGACGTCCTTAACCCACCTCTGACAGTTCTCGAAATCTTACATCAATCCAGTACTATTTTGGATAATTACAGTAGATCAAGTGTCAAGCCTTTGTGCCTCTTGTAGGCCTTGTATTTACTCACTTAAAACATACATCGCATTCACATAATGTAGAAACTCTTGAAGTATTCAGCGAGATATAAGTGAAGCTAACTGCCCCTCTCAGGTGTCCAAGTCTCTTTGGATAAGAAAGTTCACGACCACCGAGTAAAGCAATATTCAAGTGTTAATTATATATTGATTTCATACGTAAACGTGTTTCTTCTTTATACAATTATTTAGTAGTCTTTTTTGAAATTAACGTCCTTCAAAGTTAAGTCATACCGGATGGTGAATGAAATGGATGGAATAATGCTCAAATGAGCCCACGGTCCACAGAGCTTAGAGTTACGTGACATTTATTTTTCAGGATAAGAGAAAACCCCGAGTAAACCTTATATAGATAACTTAATCTGAACGAGAGTCCAACTCGGGACCTCTTGAACGGAAGGCAGAGACGCTACCATCTACATACACTACAGAGTTGGACTAGCATACCATGCTTACGAATCGGGTTACACTTTACGTGGCAGGGCTAGAGTCGTAAGTCACCTTTTCCACTCAACGATATACAACAAACCTGATTTCAGCAATACATTTGAGTTCATTATTGCGCTTACAAGCATTTATATCACATAATGTGACTTGCGGGCTGCATCAGGCGAAATCATCACGAGACTATGATGAGAACGGCTGTACTAAGGGCGACTTAGCTCACAATTCTCGTAAAATGAAAGATTATATATTTATTTATATAATAGCTCCGTGCTTGTTCTTCCGCAAAAACACTCTTCCAAACAACATTTCAAATTTTCAATCGAGTAGATCCAACGCATTTTCTGTTTTGTGATAGCCTTACGGCAATACGTTCGTTTCCACAAATCGCCATTCCTTTTTCCGTTCCGAGAGAATTAAAACGCGACTTCCGCAGGTCAGTTTGCTTGGGTTCTGATCATTCTGAAATGGTATATCTGGCATTTACATCAAACACATTAATTAAATCTGACTGAACAGAATATATACTTTGTGCGTTACTGCCTTTACTTTGAATCCAAAGCCCACGATTACAAGTGCTGTATCATACGCATACTTGCTACGCATGGACTCTGTAGGATAGAAGGCTTATATTTAAAACCAGTTATAATTGAATAAAAAGTTCTGAAATCTTTCAATATACACTTTTTTTAAAAAAAAAAACTGAAAGTATGAAATAAGTTCTCCTAATTTTGCCGATTGTCCTAAATAAGTTTTTAATACCTATAAAAATAATTAACAGATAATAATTGATGTGTGCAAAACGTACGAAATTATTACCTCAATCAGTATTAAATCCTCTTTACATATACCAGGTGATCCATACAAGCCGTCCTTCGGTGAAGTTAGCTACTCCCAGATAACGCGGATGCTGAAAGGTTTGCCTAAGCATGACAGTAAAGGGGATGCGATATCAATAAAGAGATCTCGCTGAACGTAAGACCGGAACTTGAAAACCAACACTTAACTGATGTAACTGGTCCCATAGCTCGTCGCTAGAGTACTTGCTTATTATAGTGAGGTACCGGTTCGATTCCTTGGCTCGAGAAAGGTTTCTGTGCAGGAGAATGATTGTTCCTCATCAAAAGAATACGCACAAGGGCCAAAGTAAATTATGTGTTCTAAGGTATATCAACATACCACAGCTAATTTATAAACAACACATAATACAACAATTTATGCCTCACAATTAGCAATAATAAAGAAATGTACAATAGCTTCTGATTGCAATAAAAATAATGAATACGATGAATATAATTAATAGTCCTTTGAATCTATGTTGTAGAGTGACAAATGTTTATAATTGCATTATTCATCATGCAAATGTTCAAATGTAAGCCCACCTTGTTGGATGCTTTGATATGACTCTCAGTATTAGCATGGGCACCTCTTAACATTTTTGCAGATACTGAAGCGCAAGTATGAGGTTTTGTTTCTGCCTTCCGGAACCAGAAAACATCTGAGTTTTTGGTTCCGTGTCATAGACCCTGGCTTTTTTTTCTTTTTTTTTCTTTTTTTTTTCTTTTTGTAATTTACGTCCTCCAACGATAAGTCATATCGGACGGTGAATGAATTAGGTGAAATGATGCTCAAAGGAGTCCAGGATCCATGGAGCTTACAGTTACCCGACATTCGTCTTGAAGGATAATGGAAAACCCCGGAAAAACCTTATCCAGGTAACTCACCCTGACCGAGATTCGAACTCGGGACCTTTTGAACGTGAGGCAGACACGCTACCATCCACGCTACCATAAGAAAAAATCCAACGGAATTATATCAGGTGATGTTGCCGGCCATCGAATGCAACCACCACGAACTATCCACCGTTCCAAGTACACATTATGGAGATATCCTCTAACCCCTGTACAATAGTTAGGTGGTACACCATCGTGTTAAAGCCAGTGCCACACGGCTAACTGAGCCCCCCTCGGTAGCTTAGATGGTAGCATGTCTGCCTCACGAGGTCCCGAGTTCGAATCTCGGTCAGGGTGAGTTACCTAGATAAGGTTTTTCCGGGGTTTTCTCTTATCCTTCAAGACGAATGTCGGTAACTCTAATCCCCATGGATCCTGGACTCATTTGTGTGGACGTAAATTAAAAATAACGGCTAACTGAAGTGGGATATCTTAGAGAAGATGTTCAATATTCATCTCATGCTGTAGGAATTGCAAGTACAGTTGACCAGATAGTCTGGAAGCCAAATGAATAGTACAGTGGTGCAGTCATAGTCCTAGAATGCCGCACCATACGTTAATACTCCGGTGCTCTTGTACGTGATATGTCGTAACCACTGAGGATTTTCATGAGCCCATTAATGTAGATAATATCCATTTAATGGGAGCCATTGGTGAAATAGAATTCATCTCATCATAAAATCTCCCTGATTAAGTCTGGATTTATGTCGATTTTATTTAAGAGACGTCTGCAGAATGATAACCGATTTTGGAAATAGTTTCCGTAGGTGTAGGTGCAGGTGTTGGTGTAGGTGCAGCTGAATGGGATGCTATTTTTTTCCTTCAGAATCCTTTGTACCGCAAACCTCAGTACCCACAAATCTGCTGCAGCTCTTTTTTTCGATTAGAAATAGGCAGGTATTAATGGATGAAAGCTAATTATAATATTATTATAGGTAAAGTCTTATAACACCGCAAATTAAAATAAGACGATAACATTATTGTTTACACTTAATTGTATAGACGCACAATTTCAATATAAGCTATGCCTACTTTGCATAGGATTTGTTCCAAAATGCTCAGTAAAGTTCAGGGAAACATCAGTGAGGCGGCGATTGGTATTTCCACGACACCATGTACCTGGAAAGATCCCTCGGTTTTTAAAATCTCTGTACGTCTAAAGACGTATGCAGATAGTAGACGTCTCGTTGTAAAACGTTGTGAATACAGCCTTCGGGCTAACAGCTGCATTGCGTCTCTCCAGATCTTCATCATATCCGTGTACTCTTCTTGGGTACATTGCAGCTGCCACCTGTTTGACTATAAAACCCACCTCGAACTACAAGCAGACTGCCACACGACCTTATCAGAACGAAACCAGGAGAAAACGCACGCAGGTAGCAGCACCGCTCAGTTAAACTTCGCTTGCTCGTGCACTTTCCCTTTGAACAGCAGGGACAGGCAACCCTTCTTAAACTAACGTATACGAGAAAACATTAAAGTATAGAGGACGGCTTTCGTGGGCCACCTGCTACAAATGACAAAGTTCTATAGTCCTCTTCCTATGAACATCTCCTCTGTGCACATACAGTTAAACACATTTTATTTTTAAAATGTAGGAAAAATTTTGCTGACACGGGTGTAGAACTCGTTAAGGCTCAGAGTCGTGAACGAAATCCCAAAAGGGTCATGCCACCTGATTGAACCTTTTTACAGCTGCAGCTCAACCTTTATAATTGATAAATGACAAGGAGAAATCTTAAATTTACATTTGGAGTGTTTTCTTTCTAAATTTACTTTTCTAATTTATAATTTCTTAATGATTTTCCACAGCCTGTAGTGCTGTGTAGTATTAAGAACATGCTTAACTTAAAGTAAACAGTATAAGTTTATTATTTTGAATCATTCGCTTATAAAATAAGCCGCCAAGTAGCCATTCATCTGCTTAAGCAAATTTAAAAACAAATCTTTGGTATATTACTCGGCTATCTCATCCTAAAGTAACCTATATTCTCATCCACACTAAGTTTCATCTACTTATTACACTGTTCTGCAAAACAATTTTGTCTTATGCGTTCTTCTTAAAAGTCTCATTATCAATTTCTGCCAAATATCAAGGAAGAAGAAGTTCTCATCTGGAACTTTAAGAAGAAACATTCAGTAGAGCACATCGGACACTTCGACGAATTGAATAAAAAGATACGGCCATGAGTTTCATAAACGTCCAAAGATATTAGAGCAATATGGATGTTACAGATAACCTGCAGAATATGTGTCTTCAATTGTTAACTTTAAGAACTTTATCTGTCTTGAACATGTATTACTTGGGATTCATGGTTTTAACGGAATGGTATGTTAACGATACATAATTTACTAGGTGTGATGTTCATGGAAAATGACCCAAAAACACTGCTCCGAGAAACCCACATTTTTCAGCTATATTAAATTACATTGACATAAATTAGATCGTTAATTCAATAACACTATTCGAAGTGAAATTCTCTCTGACAACTTAATAACGAGCTGTTTAGTGGAATGTTCTCGTGCCTACTTAGGTATTCTACTGAGAGCTTCAGTCCCCCGAACGAACCGTAGAAGAATCCATAATTCTGTAACTCATCACGGCGCTCCCCTACAGTCGTAGATTGGTCTCGTTCTTTCATCAGACACGACGGTTAAAAGAATAAAAGCATGCTCATTTGCTGCCTAAACAATAAAGTTCATTTCGTTTTGTAGATCACAGAGTAATCAGCAAGAAATTACACATTAAACCCAAAAATACTGATCACTTTTTCTTCCAAGTAAGTACATACGGGCAATTAGGTTAGTTGATTATATGTAAAGCGATTCTGCATATTAACTTATTCATAATGTCTCAAAACCAGCAACCATTTCTTCAAGTATACCCTTGATATATTCGCATGGTTCATATGTTATGTTGGACGCACTTTTAATGTATATTTCTGGTATTAAGAGTTAAATATTAAAAATGTCTATACGAAAAGCTACACACTATCAATTGAATTGTCTGTTCGGACAAAACTTTACGGAATATTGTGATAGCGATAAGGCAACAAAAGGAGTAACCCGCCTCTGTGGCGCAGGAGGTAGCGTGTCTGTGTCACGTTCGAGAGGTCCCGAGTTTGACTCTCGGTCTGAGTAAGTTTATTCCCGGGATTTTGCCTTATTCTGAAAGACGAGTGTCGGGTAACTAAGTTTTACTGATCCTGGGTTCATTTGTGCCTCACGTCACTCATTTTATTCATCATTCCGGTATGACTTGACATTGGAGAACGTAAATTAAAAAATAACAAGAACAAAGGCTACAATTAAAGCCCTTGAAATATTATATTTTTGATTTATAAATGAATAACGTTATGCATATATTATGAAGTGACGCAATGAAGCATAGAACTTCTCCATGTGGAGTAATCACGTGCTGCTAGTAGAGTTAGTTCTCTGCGGTGAACACTTACTTGTAAATCAGTCTAACTATAAAATGGATTATATATTATCGGCAAATGGCTACGCCTACATAGTTAAGCTTTCAACTGAATTTTATATACACATATGATTTTAACTTTAAACTTCAAAATCAAGTTTCGAAACATGATGCAACTATTTACAAATTATAATATTGCTAAGACGGAAGGAATCCTTCATATGTATAAATTTAGTTCATTTCGCGTGAGATTAGAAACATTTTTAGCAGTTTTCGAAGACGGTGATATTTTTGAACAGAAGAATAATGATTCTGCTATCTACTTCATGTCAATCGAGATATCAACTTGTAGGAATAGTTTTATTGCCTATTTCCTTGCACACAGTTTCCGGAAGTATGGCCCGATCCTGTGGTGTGGATATAGCCTGTCTGCCTCTCATTCAATAGGCCGTGGCTTCGAATCTCGATCAAGTTGAGTTAAGAGTTTCTCCTGCGTTTTTGCTTATTGCGAAAGACTGGATGTCGGGTAACTCTAAGCTGTATGGACCCTAGGTACATTTGAGAATCATTTATCCTATTTCATGCATCGTCCGATGAATGGAGAACATAAATAAAAAGTGAAAAAAGCTGAAATAGAGAAATAAGAATAAGTTGTAAGCATTAATCAAGTATTTTAAGAGATAGTAGCTCTGTGATGACTTAAATTCTGTTCTTTCCATGATCAGGAAGAAAGTGACTAAAAAGACCTTCAATTTGAGAAAAGTATAGAAAAATTCAAAATAATAACAAGAAATTCTCAGAAATTGTGAATTCTAGAAAACAAAAGTTACAGTATTAATTTTGTTGTTTGACAACATTTATCCTTTTTACCCTTTATCTATTATGCTTTATGCAAGACATTCAGGACTTCGCAGATTATTTCCAGATAATTTAAGGATAGTTTGCAGTGAGGGATTTTTTCGAAAATCTTCCTATCATATCCTTGAAAGACGCTGAATTTAAATACCAATTTTGTATTCAATAAATTGTTCTTTTCACATACACATAGGAAGAGAGAGAGAGGGGGGGAGAGGGAGGGAGGCCACTTTCTGAAAATGTTCCTTTTCTTAAGTGGTCTTTTGATTGAGATGTATTTACGTTATAATCCTGATATCAAATTTTTGGGTTGATTGAAATACTTCTATCTAAACCAAGCGTGCAGTATAGAAAGTAGAAAAGTCATCAGATTGACAGTTTTACAATGTTCTTTTATTGAGAAAATTCCATCCTATAGAGCGTGGCCAACTTTGCGTGGAAGCGCTTTCATTTCATAATGTTCTACAAAGTCAAGAAGAAGTGTGTTGTAAATGGCAACCATTTTAAAAAATGTTATCTTTATTTCAAAAATCACCAGTGCCGATACGTTTCTCTAATTGTAAAGCTGTGGGTTAGTGAAGCTTCACAGCATGAATAAATTACATTTAAAGAGAGTATAAAAGAATTTTAAAATATTTTGCCAAATTTACCATAGAAATTTTGAAAATAAGCTGCTCTTCAATGTCAAATTGAAACATTTGTTATAGCCCAATAACACGTGCAGTTCAAATTCCCCCTGCTACCGTATAGGTTAATAACTTGTTCTGGTATGAAAGTTCCGTAAGTCTATCAATAGGTAGCAAGTCCGTTGACTAATGATCAGGGTTGAAATATGTTTAAAGGGGGCGCCGAGGTAGCGCAGTGGTTTTTTTCGCGGTTCCCGTGCTAATGGTCCCGAGTTCGATTCTGGGCTAGCGCTTTTTAAGTCGCCCTGTCCACTCTTCATCCCACCCATGTGGTGAGGATTTTAGGTCCCGTGAGGTAAGCGGCTAGGTAATCGGCCCAGGTCACGGAAACCAACATTCCGGCTGGGGGATGCCGAGATGCTGACCACATCTCCTCCCCGTATCGATTGGATGATCGTCCACCTCTGCCATGCGTAAGTGGGCGTGAGGCCGGCAGTCGGGTTGGTAGGCCTTGACCCTCTAAGGGCTGTCGCGCCATGGGTTATTATTATCCACTCTTCACCTCTGTCTAGCACTATGAAGTGTGCCCTATGCCCAAAGTGGTTCGTAGTCCACGGTATAAGCTGTGGGTCCTCTCGCCTCACCGCTATCTTCACTATCACCCTTCCATTGTAGGTAATTAATTGTCACCGCCCTCTGGGTACCTCTACCAGAGAAATGGGTCCGGTCTTCACGTTACTATCAGTTTACCATATGGGGAGTGTTGGTAACCAACCAACCAGATATCCTTAAAGTGTTTCAAACATTAATTTCCATTGCGATGAAGCTTCCACTGTCAACGACCAATACTTTATTTTCCTTGGCGATTTTAGTGACTTATTTCTTTTCTCATTGATACATCGATGTGATATGAGATGTATTGCACACCCTTGGAATATTTCTGTTTAGAGACTGACTCCCTTTGACGAAGACGATTATTTTAACTAGGATAGCTTTCGAAAGCCACTAAGCATTTGCAAGTTGTCCTTTTTAAAAAACCTGCATAGACATTACTGTTTTCGTTTTCATTTCATTGTAACGCTTCAATCTATTTACTTTCTGCGAATGCAGCACAGACAGATAGCGGTCCATCTCGAACTTAAACATGGTTAATCAGGTTTTCTTAGTCTTAAAGTAGAAACTATTTCCATAAAGATAGTGAGATACGATCAACACTTGAGATTTATATTTTTAACAAAAGATTGCATTATTTTTGTGTCATTGGCAAGTGACAGGCAATCGCAAATGTACAAAGACATCGTCTAAATGTCAAGTTTATCAACAGAATAAAGGTTTTGTAACGATAAAGATTTTCTAATGAGCCCTTCCAGTTGTTTGTATCAGTGAATGTTATTATGATATTGTTTCTCCTGAAGCTAGCGCCAACTACAAAGTTCACTTTTAAACCGAAGTTTTAAAACGCACGGAACACATTCGCATGTGAATTAAATGCGGTAAGTGCACCCCAATCTCAACGCACTTGATAGGAGGCAACCAAAAACAAAAACCTTTTCTTTCAACGAGCATTCAGTGTGGTACAAAGCGTCTCTTTGATCTGGTACTAAAGCTTGTCCCACCAATAAGACCTGTCCTAACCAGATCAATGAATATGCATGCTCAAATGATGCGCTTTTTAAGCGTTCTTAGCATGAAAACAGATTATTTGTGATAGTGACGTTTGATTCTCAAATAATTATCGTTTCTTAACATCAAAATTAACATATAACTGGCTACACATAGATACCAAGCACTGTTGTATAAATGAATTTGTGAAAACCGTCGTGTGTTGAAGAAATAAATCGACGTTTGCTCACAAGACATTTGTTTAAATTATGCTACACTTAACGTTATTAAATTCGTTGCTTGAAACAAAAAGTTTAAACACACAATATTGATTATTTCCGAAATAGTTAATTCCACAGTGCACTGTGGTATTGATCAAATTTATTACGCAAGTAAGCGTATTTTATAGAAGCAAAAGCAAATGTACAGAGAAAATCTTACAAATATTTGTTCTGCAGGTATCTCTGTGGTAATCGTATTCTGCATCACATCTTAAATTGATTTATTAACAATTATTAATAAAAGATTAAGAATCTAACATGGCACCTGTAGACATATTTTGGGATGCAGAAAGCAAATTTTGCATTATAAGTAAATGTAAATCTGCGATTATATTCTAAAGGCTGGCTTTCTTATTTTTTGTATAAATACATTTTATATTGTATGTTAATTTTTTTAAAAACTGCTTAACTTTAAATGTGCTTAATTTTAATGTGAAATGTAAAATGTAAGAAAATTAAGATGATATATTAATATTTTGAATACTTGGTGCTTTATATGGCAGATGAAATGACGAGTCTAATGCTGATGATGAATTTATAGTTTAATTTACATTATTTTAGCATTTATATAAGCAGCTCCTAGTTAAAACATAAGTTTGACTTTATATAAAGGCAATATTCAAGACAATGTAATTTTTAACGTCAAGACTAAACTTGAGAAAAACAGGGATCCACTATTTGGACTAACTAACGAATTGCTTGTCCTGTTACTGAACATACATAATTTCCATCACAAATTTTCTACTGACAGAAAGATACAAAAATACAAATGTAATAAAGCATTACAGATAAATGAAGTGAGTAAATAAACACAATTGTTAACTATGAAAGCTAACCATTACAACAGTAGCCAGCAACTTTTTGAATGGGATTGTTCGGAGGGAATTCGGCTGATCGACCTGACTGGTCTTTTGTACCTATGTCCCAAGTAGAACACACCCTGGAGGAAGGATGAGGTGAGAGGAAATAGAGGGCAGCCGACCCCAAGGAATCACCGAAAACTTCCGATAAAAACCCATAGGTCAGGTAGGTCGGCCACGAGAATCGAACCCGGGCTTCCCGAATACGGGCCACAGACGGAACCGCCTAAGCCGTCCCGTTCGGTAGCAACAGTCGAAACTTGGACTTCATTCATTGTTGTGTGTATTGGTTGTCTAGATAATATTGTGTAAAAATCAATGAAAACTTTCAATTTAAAGCAAACTTTGTTTAATAGATTTAGTCAGAATTGACTATGTTACTAATTTGCAGCTTCGAAGCTGATATAGGACCACCTTTAAGACCAAACAACTGATGAGTATTCCTGTTGTTTCATCCATGAAGTAATAAATAGGGATATACATACAAAATATGAATAAATTGTTTCAAAATAAGAAGAAAAACCCAAAATATTATGAAATATACCAATTAAATCGAAAACATTTTGTATTTTAGGATTTGACAGACTCATTTGGTTAATTTAGGAAAACACTTTATAAATGTTTCCACATTTAGTAATAAGATGTAAATTACGACAAGCTATATGAAGTTTATGCAGTTTTAATCGTTATGAAACTCCAAAACTTATAAAATAAATGGAAAACAAGTTTCAATGCTTTTTCCTTGCTTAATACTAATTCCAATACCTACACCAATGGCAAAATTAAACATCCTCTTCAAAATAATGTTTAATTGTTCAGGTAAAGTCACACAGCGAAAATACTACGTGCTTCTTACTGTACGAGACGTGCTGGAAAGTTTGGTATGAGTATTTCAAGAAATGTTTCCAGGTAATAGCAATTTGGGTTTTCTAAATGTGCCACGTCTTTTTTGCCAGAAAGATCACATTAATTGCTTAAAATAAATAAGTTTATAATCCAATTAATTATTCGTTCATTAAACTGAAAATGTCAAGAAATATACTTCAAACACAGAAAAGAGCTACCAGAACATAATGTCTAGAAAATCTCGGTTTGCTGCTAATATAAATTATTTTAAAATCAGAAAGTTATAAATTTCATTAAATATTGATAGTTTATAAAATGTGAGAATTTTATAAAAATATGAAATGTGACTCCCACCTTATACTGAATTCTACAAACTGCAAAAATATATTTTCCAATGGTTTACAGTGAGAAACTTTTGTCTGTTATCTCTAGCAATAAACTTTTTATTTTATTACTCTATAGATAGTATCCTATTTATTAATAAACAGCCTTTATAGCCTGTAAACCTTTAACTGTAAACAAGAAGACCTACAAACTTATCAAATCTGTACATTTAGTAGTCCTGTATCTGAAAAGCATAGTGTTTAAAGTGCTTGCTTTCAGAAAAAGTATTAAGGGTAGCAATAATAGAATTCAGTTACCTGAAGCATTTTGTGAATGAAAGTAGGCTTTGCAATATCTTTCTGTTTGCGTAACACTCGGGAAGTAAACATCGCTTATGTCCAGCAGCCAAAATAAAATTCCGAGGGATGAAGAGATGATGGAGTAGGATAATTTCGCAGCAGATAGTATCACAATTAGAGAAGGCTGTTCTCGGCAGGCCAGGGCGATATCGATTTGAAGCGAACCCGGTACTTGTGTGTGAGGGGTGGTGTAGTGGCTCTCCGACAGCTAGGGGAGCTGCACAAGGGTGCCACACTGGACATAATGCCGCCCCGTCCTCAAGGAATAACACCATTATTTCCTCACAATAATTTTTCCGCTCCCACGTGACCGAGTCCTCAGGATTTCCTCATATGGAAAGAAGGAGCTGCTCAACCATTGCGAATCCTGACCCGTATAATTGAGGAACCCAATGAAAGAGTGACACATAATGCAGTACCCAAAATCTCATAAGCGAAAATCTGGATTTAGTTCTCACAGTGTATCAAAGGATCGAAACACTATTTAACCGTAAGGCCTAATTCAGTGCATTCCAGAAGGAATGAATCCATTTTCAATAGCCACTCGCAGTTATAGCTAATTAATACAGTTAATAAGAGGACACGGAATAGTGCTGAAGCACCTAAGGTAGAGAACCGATTTATTATTTTTTATTGAAATAACCTGTTGCAAGGAAGTTTCACTACAGGTTTTTAATATTATAAAACAAAGTAACATTAGTGATGTACAGAGAAAGTCTTCCGGAAGAAGATTCTCTGTTAGATAATGACATCAGTATGTCTGTTTTTTTTTTTCCTCTCAGATAATGCATTTGTGTCTCAATTTCATTGAATAGTGTGCTGGGATGATCAGTGAAAGTCAAATGAAAGGCAATGTTTCTCTAAGGACTTCGATAACTTCAGGAACCCGAGATCTTTGGAAAGTAGTTGGTAATGAACGTGGATTACTTAGATGAACTTAGAGTTGAATTCACTTTACCTGGTGAATCATTCTTCATAGTTTTCGCAGTGCGTGCGTGCGTTCTTTGTTATTCAATGTGTAGAATCAGTTTAGATATCTTACATACTGTTTGGTTCTCCCACCTAGGCGAATACCAGTCCTTTAAATAATAATTAAATCCTTAATGACTTGTTTAAGTGGTTTTAGTTTCTGAATTCAGATGTAATCTGAATCTGTAAAAATAAATCCTTTAACCTTTTCAAAGTTTACAATGTTCTGAGTCCAACATAATTTGTGGTAATATAAACCTACATACAGCTGTCTAAAAGTAGAATTATTGGTTACTCCTAAAAATATCCCCTCTCTAAGCGAGGAAGACCAGCATAAAATGTAGATATACCTTTAACGAAAACAAATTCAATCAAAATAAGTAATTTTATTTATTTCTTATCTGGATAGAAAGATAATGTTTCAGTGTGATTTAGCTTAATTTAATTAAATAGCCTGGGGCTTGGAGAGGCCAGATTCACACTGAACTCATCCAGTTGGAATTTAGGAATACATTAATTACAGTTCTTCCATATATTTGTTTAAACAGTGTTTTTACAGTGTAAAATATAACTTAATGTTTACCAAACCAAATTGATATAAATAGTGTAGCACATAGGCAAGTCTCAAAGAGACCTTAGAATGTATCGTACATCCCAAATATAAGTTCAAGACAATAGCAAATATCGAACTTTGTGTAATGCAATGATATGAGAAGGATAATATGGATACTGGAGATTCTTCATATAGTGAACAACGTGATTAGTAGTTAATTACTTTTCTTCTTATTATTTAAAAATGTCCGTGCAAACACTTTCAATATTACCGATCATCTTGATGCTGCACATCGTCTACCATTAATGATCAATTTTGGAAATCTGATGACATTCGTTCTGTTGCTCTACATGTAGTAATAGTTGTTTATGGAGTTCTCATACACCGTTATTCGTTAGTGTTTCCAACCCTTTGTATCGGTTCCCAACTGTTCCATTTTCCATCACCATGTTACATCATCCATGATTTGTTGTCATTATACCAATTCTGATCATCTGTTATCATCTATAGATAATGTTTTAATTCTGTTTCAGATCATCAATGATGTAGCGCTCTGCTATTTTTACCGAATGTATTTGAGTAAGTACCAGTTTTATTTTTAATGTCTAGAAAGTATTCCTAATATGTTTGAATGAAAATAGCCTATAAAATCCCATGAAGGGCAAAGACTTCCTATCAGATATGGAAAGCTCATCTATTTTAACAAAGTGAGCTATTCCACCTTATACGTTGGACATGCTTAGTATCACTTTTGTCTGATTATGCGGTGCACTATTTAGTCATTGCCTAGTAATAACGCTATTTAGTGCCCATACCTCTTTAGTCACTATGATCCAGTATTTGCACTATTCACTATTTAGCCGTTACTATTCCATATGTACAGTTTTTACTGTTTAGTCACTGCTACTCTGTATTTACACTATTCACTATTTGACCACACAGTTCTATATTTACACTATTCTCAATTAGTCCCTACACAGATGTGTTTCCAGGGATTTCCAGTCTTTTCCTTCTCTTGCTACCCTTGACCACTGCTGACGTGCATGCTCCTTGAAGATGTCTGCCGATCTGCGTCTCGGTCTTCCTTGGACTCGTTTTCCTATTCGAGGAACCCCCATGGTCCTAATATGTACTATACTCGCAATATATAGAAGAATTTACTCAATGACTTTATTTTATACATGTTTTTATGTTTTAGTGCCTTCATGTACATAATGTGTGCTATTGTAGTGTACTCAAGTACCAGTTTAAGGAAATAGTGTCAAATGGGTCCTATACTAGTACAGTACTTCTTTTTGTCAATATATAGCTCAAAGTAGTCACTGCACCGAAATAATTCAATGTTTATCTTATTCTCCAAAACAAGCATAGTATATCAACAACTTAATGTATAATTTTATTTACTTTTTGTTTATTTATTTTGACTAAATGTGAAAGGCGTCTTTAACATTGCGGATCATATCCGCGGCTTAAGAACAGTAATGACTGATCACCGACAATGATGTTTCGTTTACGGTGATGCTAATATTTGGGTTGGTATTTTATTATTGCGTTGAATTCACACTCTCTCACAGACTTTCGAGAGAATAGGAAATAATCCTGGTCCCAGCCGGAAATATAACCCGAGACCTCTGGACTTTTAAGTTAGCAATTTAACAACCCTATTAGAAAAGTAGGCAAACAGACATCTTTATTGCTTTTATACAATGGAGGAATTACGATAGCAGAATCTCCGCCCAGCCATAAAACTTTTGGTAAAAGTTCCGAAAAGAAAAACTAGTGAGAACTGAAGATACTGTCTAAAGAACACAAAAGCAAAGCCAAATAAAAAGGACCGTCGGAATCGGTAAATCTATTGTTCCACTCTCTGTATGCAAGCATTTTTGACCATCAAAAATTTTAAATAATTCACCAGTGTTAGAGTTTACGTTGGTGGATGGTTTAAAAATAGAACTGCAATTGATACAGTTAAGGAATGGACCTAATGTTAAATAGGCAAATAAAAATATGGGCAAGAGCGACTGTTCAAAATACTATTGGAGCAATTATCCCTATTGAAAATGTTTTACAACATTTGTACTCGAACAGTAAAATAAATTATGCAAAATCAAATGGACTTTTGATAACTTCATGACCAACTTTCATCCCGCGA